>CM019068.1:122060835-122645344 GCA_009667805.1 Leptobrachium leishanense
AAAAAATTGAGCCCGTACTTGTGGCACTTCCACCCCGAAGAGGAGATGATTGAACCAGAGTCTAAACGTTCTACCCGACCTCCTCAGAGACTCACCTAACGTTTCACGCGGGACATAGCACTGAAGAGACTGTCACCACAGTGCGAAGGTTGCCTGAAGTGTCTGCTATGCTAGCTGAGGTAGTCAGGAGGCATGAGTCAAACTTGAGGATGTTTATCTGACCGCATTGTATGTTTGCTGCTGAACCTGTATATATTGCCTAATGTAAATTCTGGAATGTCATGTAACTGTTATACTTCCTTGGAGAGACCCAAGAGTTCAAGGGGGGGAGAGTGTAGCGCTGTTAAGGATTGTGTTTGCTGCAATTTACTTGTTGTGGCCACCAGAGGGAGACAGGGGCAATATGGACTATGCTACACAAATGGAACTACAATTTCCATCGTGCTTTGCGGTGAGAGACAGGAAGTGGGTGGGGGAAAGGAAGGGCGTCCGCAGCCTCGTTTCGGAGGAGAGGCAGAGTGAGCCGAGCGGCGAAAGGTGGAAGACGCACGTGAGACTGCCAAGGATCGTGACCAGGCTGGAGAGCAGGCGCTGCCTGCGGGTGCTGGAGATCAGGACCAGTGACTTTGCAGAGACCTACCTACTCACTGCCGAGAGGTTTGGCACAGAAATTTAGTTCCGGTGGACCCCGAGTAAGGAGACCGCGATGATCCATTGGGATTGCAGGCGGTAGGCCGTAGTTTCGCATTGTGGAGATCGGACAAGCAAGAGAGCTGATCCGGTGGCACAGAGTCCCAGTGGTAAAGCAGAGAGACATCCTTGATCGGGCAGCGGGACAGATTGTCTAACGGATAGGTGAGAGGCCTTCCAGGCCGCAAATGCCAAGTATAACAAAGCACGCTGCATTATTCTCCAAATCTACAGGGCCCCAACGTGACTAGTCGAAGATTTGCTCATTTCATTCACTGGCCAGTTGAATACAGTACCCGGGTACCCGAGATCATACACACACACACACCTTTTGAGACATTACTTTCACGGGACTTACACTCCAGAACTGAAGGGGCTAAACTTTTCTTTTACCACCGCGTGTTTTCCCGCATTACGAAATACTGTCATTCATATACCATATCTACATTATATATGCCGCTTTATTGGGATCAGTAAAGTATATAATCTATAAAATCCACAACTGTGCTGGTGTATATTTATTCCCTAGTGCGGTGAGACTAACCCAAGGTTAATTCAGCCGCTCCTCCGGGGGTGAGCGCTACACAGGGAAAAAATATCAAGTAGTCAAATCCTTACGTGTAGACTACAGTTAGTCCAATGAACCAGTACAGTCCAGCCGCAAGTAATCCGAACCATATTGGTGTTCAAGTGAAGCGTACATGGGATACTATATAAGATGACCCTGTCTGCAGTGTGCGGCATGGTAAGCAAGGATATAGGGGGAAGAGATAGATCTAAGGAGAAAAGTAGGAAAAGTGTGAGGGAGGAGGAAAAGAGAGAGAGAGAAATGGAGAAAGAGAGAGTGGGAAAAAAAAAAATTCCCCAGCCTGTGGGGGGGGGGGGATGATAAGGGTAGGGATGGAGGGAAAAACCACAGCCGATACCAGCCGGTCCAGTGTGCCAACTGCAGGACTGCCCTATCTCCCTCCACTACAAAGGGAGGGGGCACCAGTGCCTGACCCAGAACCACAGGGGTACGCGTGTCTTGCGCCGTCTCAGCTGCAGGAGACCCACCACAGCGAGGGCCCACAGTGGTCAGTTGTCAAAAAGATCAGCACAGGCAGTGACCACCAGCTCTCGGTGCGTCTATGGTCCCCTATCCTGTGCAGGCATCAGGGACAGCTCAAGTTCCAGTCGGCGACGGAGTGAAGCAGAGGAAACGAATTCCCGCCAATAGTACCATGTTTGGTAGAGTGCCTGAGTGGAGCCCTCCTGTGCAGCAATCCGTTCTTCCACTCGGAACATTTCATCCACCTGCGATATCCATTCCAAAGTGAGGGAACCGATTGGCATCTCCAGTGCCTCGGGATCAGGTGGCGCGCCGCCAGTAGCAGACAAAAAGCCACTGATTTCTTGAATGAGGCCGTTGGTAGGCTCGAGAGTAAGAGGAGGAAGGTCCGAGGTGTGTGTTCCAATGTGACATCAGTCACCTCCCTGATCACATCCCCCACCCGTGTCCAGTAGGCTTGCAGCAGCGAACAGGACCACCATATGTGGAGATAGGAACCAAGTTCCTTGCCACAGCGCCAACAAGTGGGGTCTGTCGATCCCGTAAATTGGAACACACGAAGTGGCGTGTAATACCAGCGAGTCAGAATTTTATAAGACGTTTCGTGGTATCTCACCGCCTGTGTGCCATGATGCGTCTGGGAGAGGATCGTTGTCCACTCCTTATCCGAGATCGTTAGGTTTAGTTCAGCTTCCCAGACACCCATGAAGAGGAGAGATTCCGAGTCTCTCGATTGGAGAAGGGAGTAGAGGGTGGAGATACCATGATTCAAAGAGAGACCGAGTGAGCAGAAGCGTTCAAATGGAAGGAGCGCTCAGGTTAGTTTGTGACCCTCCGGGAGTGTACCCAGGTACTGACGTATTTGTCCAAAGTTAAACCTGTCCATAAAGGACAATGGTGGGAGGTCTGTGCGTGATGTAAGAGCCTCCAGCGTGGGAATGTGAGCGAAATGCAGGATGAGGAGTCTATTTCCCTCCACGAGATGGCGACGGAGCGAGGTCCTGACCCCAGGTGCAAAAAGAGGGTTTGACGTCAGGGGCAATAGCGGAGAGGAGAGCGCGTGCGAGAATTTCAAGTGGTCCCACAGACGCAGAGTGTTCCCTACCAGGGGTGAGTATGGGCCGCGTTTGGCACTGCATGGTGTGGCAGCCATGGCAATGTCCACAGCGGCACCGTCAAGTCAGTACCCTCTAGGTCCAACCACCCACTCCTACCTTCCGCCGTGGACCAGTCTACAAACTGGTTGAGCTGAGCCGCCCTATAGTAGGTGAGTTGATCCGGTAGCACCAAGCCCCCTGCCTCCTTCGGTCTACAAAGCACCGAAAGGTGTAATCTGGGCTTCCACCCCGCCCACACAAATTTAATCATTTCCGACCAAAACGATTTAAAGAAAGACCCCGGTAGAGCCACTGGGACAGTTTGTAAGAGGTAGAGAATGCGGGGTAATACGTTCATTTTGAACACAGCCACCCTGCCCATCCACGAGAGAAATTTAGCATTCCATATCGTCAGGTTGTCGTGTATTGTCCCCAGGAGGGGGAGAAAGTTGAGAGCAAAAAGGTCCTGCAAAGTCGGCGAGAGCCAAGTCCCGAGATACTTCATCTTTACATCGCACCAGTGGAAGAGAAATGCGTCCCGTATGCCCACTGCCTCTCCATCCGGAACTGATACGTTCATGATCTCCGATTTGGACATGTTAATTTTGAGGCCTGCCAATTTACCCTATACTTCAAACATGCCCACTACCGCCGACAGGGATAGTCAAGCATCTGTTAGAAAGAATAATAAGTTATCTGCATACGCAGTGACTTTGTGGGAACGGCAAACCCCCTTCAGACCCGGAATCACGGGATTGCGTTGTACCGCTTCAAGGATGGGTTCCAAGGACAAGGCGAAGAGTAAAGGGGAAAGAGGATAACCCTGGCGCGTGCCATTGGCTATCAGGAAGCTGGCGGAGAGAGCACCATTTACTTTAATTCTAGCCGTGGGGAGGGTGTACAAAGACTGGACTCATGTCATAAAACCTGGACTCAGTCCTAGGGTCCGCAGTGTCTGAAAAAGAAAGGGCCAAGGACTCTGTCAAACGCCTTCTCTGCATCCGTGGAGAGCAGGAGAAGGCATTGACCCGAGCGTCGGGCAGCCGCCACTGCAATGATCGCCCTCTGCGTTTCATCTCTTGCTTCCCTACCCGATATGAATTCTACTTGGTCCGGATGAACAAAGCCGGGGAGGAACTGTTTAAGTCTATCAGCCAGGATACGTGCTAGAATCTTGATGTCACTATTAAGGAGCGAGATGGGTCGGTAGCTGGTGCATTCAGCAGGATCTTTCCCCGGTTTGGGGAGTACTGCAATCGTTGCGCAGAGGGTATGGGGGTGAAAAGGCGTCTCTGCCGTAATGGCATTAAAGGTCGACATCATGTGAGGTATGAGAAGGTCACGGAACTCCCTATAGTACTCCACTGGGAGTCCATCTGGGCCCGGCTTCTTCCCATTTTTAGAGGACTTTAAAGCCACTGCGATTTCTCCCACCGTAATTGGTGCATCTAACTGTTCAGCTTCCGTTTCCCGTAGACGAACACGAAGGTTAGCTGCAAGGTATTCCCCAATCGCCACTGGTAAAGGAGGATTGGAGCCAGATAGGTTATACAGAGAGGCATAATAATCCCTAAAAGTGGCCGATATTTCCTCCAGTCGAAGCGTGATCGCCCCCTCGGAGGTGTGTATCTTCGGAACGTAAGCCATTTGCCGCTGCTTACGTAATATTCGAACGAGCAGTTTTGCCGGTCGGTATTCATTTAAGGCGAAGAAGCATTTAGTGCGTGACAATAGTAGGCTTTGGGTCTCGGCATCAGAGTCCCCGCACCTGCGAAGTTCCAACGTGCGAATTTCAGCCAGGAGGTCAAGTCTCTGTCCGTCTCTGGCCTTTTTTAGTGCTGTGCCCCTACTCATACGGCCTTGTGGGCTTCCCATATCATGGGTCTTGCCACTTCTGAGGATGAGTTTTCCTCAAAGTAGCTGGTTAATACTTCATGCGTTCCTGCTACAACTCCCCTGTCCGACAATAAAGAAACATTAAGCCGCCACATTCGTTCCTGTGGGCAAAACAGCAGCAACGTCATGCGCACAGAGACAGGTGCGTGGTCCGACCAAGTGGTGGAGTGTATATGTGCCTCCACAACAAGGTCTAAGCGATATTGTTCAAAGAAAATATAGTCCAGGTGAGAGAGGAGACGATGGAGGTCTGAGTAAAAGGTGTAATCGCGCTCACCAGGATGAAAGGCACGCCGAGTGTACACAAGGCGCATGTCGTGCAGGGAGCGCCGCAGGGTACAGAGTGTATGTAGTGGTAGGGCCGACGTACCACAAGAGGTGTCCACCGAGGGGTGGAGGGCGGCATTCATGTCGCCAGCCAAAATAAGAACGCCCTCCTGGAAGCGTCTCAGTTTCGACATAATACGTGTAAAACACGCCGATTGTGTGATATTGGCAAACATATACCATGGCGAATGTGTAAACGACCTCGGCTATCGTCCCCTTTACAAAGAGGTATCTGCCTTGGTCATCCACACAGCTATCCTGGTGGACAAACGGAACATCACTGGCAAACAAAATAGCAACTCCCTGGGATTTACCGCCCGCATATTTACTAAAATAGCCAACCGGGAATCGTCGATCTTGTAGTAACGGTGCCGATCCCTCACGGAAGTGGGTCTCCTGCAGCATAACAATCGAGGCGCGCATCTGAAATAGGTCCTGTAAAAGTCGGGATCTCTTCTCCGGGGCATTGAGGCCCTTCACATTATATGTGAGTAGGGTGAGATCTCGTGGTCTGAAGCAGGCAGAGGGCCGGTCCCCCCGCCTCAGTCAGTCCAGGCATCCTGCTGGTGAGTTCGGCCCCTCCCAGCAGCGTACCAGTGCGGTTCAACACTCCGAGGGGAATAGGAGAGGGGAGGAAGGGAGAAGCTAGAGGGAGGGGGGAAGGGAGAGAAAAAAAATGGGGTATATATATATATATATATAGATAACACAGTCAGTTTGGTCTGCACTTACGGTTCACATGAAAATTTGGTGTTTTTAACTATGGATGTTAAAAACCTTTATACTGTTATCCCTCACGAAGCTGGCATAGAGGCTATGCGAGAATTGCTATCACACTCCATATTATACATGGGCCCTAAAATTGAGTTTGTGTTAGAGCTACTTGCTTTGGCCTTGCAGAACAATTATTTCGGATTTGAGGATCAATGGTTCGTACAACGCACAGGGATGTCCATGGGGGCATCTATGGCCCCGATGTACGCCAATGCGCTCATGTACGGATTTGAACGGGAGCACATATTGAATCATTTTTTTGATAAAATCGCGCTTTATGTCCGTTTCATAGATGACGTATTTGTTCTATGGCGAGGTACGGAGGATGAAGCTAGGGAGGTTGAGGGATACATCAACGGTCTTAATAGTCCCATTAAGGTTACAAGTGAGGTAAGCAGTGAGTCCATTCATTTTTTGGACATTAAGGTATTCGTGAAGGACCATCAACTTCACTATTCCCTTTACTCCAAACCTACAGACCAAAACACCCTTCTACTTAGCTCCAGTGCATATCCTGAGCATTGCAAACAAGCTTTACCACACGCCCAATTTCTGAGGACCATTAGAAATAATAGTGACACGTCGACCAGACAGGAACAGTTGAGTCGGATGCATGAGAAGTTTGAGCAGCGAGGGTATCCGAGACAGACGTTGGAACAGACTTTAGACATGGCTATTTTGCCCCAGGTGAAGAGGGTACAACAAAATAGATTGAGGTTTCCCATTACTTACAGCATGGCTACTGAGAAATTAACTGCTGCAGTTAAAAGAAATTGGTGCATTTTGGAGAGGGACCGGACTTTACCCAGTAAGTTCAGGCATCCTCCCATGTTTTGTTACAAGCGCAACAGGAGTTTAAAAGATCTATTGGTTCACACAGATCCGGTTTTAGGGAGGACACAGGAGTTGGAGCGTTACCGTAGTGTGGGATGTAAGCGGTGTTTGGGATGTGTGACGTGCAGTCACATGGTCCCGGGGAAAGAATTTAGCCATCCACACACCGGTAAACGGTTCCATATCCGACACACAATAACGTGTAAAACTGAGTTTGTGGTGTATAGAATACTGTGCCCGTGCGGGTTAGCGTACGTGGGCAAAACAATGACCCCATTATACGACAGAATTAGAAACCATAGATCGAATATAAGGATAGCATATCGGGATGGGCACTCTGATAAGCCAGTGGCAAGACACTTTTTAGAATTGGGTCACTCAGTTGCTTCGTTGTGCTTTATGGCCATAGACCATGTCCCTGTACCCAGGAGGGGAGGAGATAGAGCTCTTATGCTACTTAAGAAAGAAGCCCAGTGGATACATAGGCTTGACACCGTGTATCCTCGGGGACTCAATGAACGTAATATGTATTCGGTTTTCGTATAGGTAGGCAGTAGTGATTTTGGATAAAGGGTTATAGCAAACGGCCATGTAACAGTTTTTACAAATTCTGATTTTCAATGTTGAAATCAGGTGAATGGATAAACGATATTGTGGTATTTTTTCCTTAAGCACAGAGGATATTTTGTTTTTAAAATGTGATTGCTGCGGTTAATGCAGTTATCCCTGCCAGTGTGTAAAAGTAAGCCGGAGGGCATGGGCGCATAGTTTAGAAAGACTTATGTGGAGTTTACAGCATCTTGGTCACCAGGACGACCAGGGTGACGTCATAGGGATGAGCCGCGGTATGGCGCATGCGCAGAGGACCTCAGGGCACGCCGGACGCAATACACATTGGGAGGGTGAGTAACCAAGGTGTTTGTAATTTTAATGATTTTTTCTCCCTATTTAAGCCTGAGGGTTTTCATATGGGGGCATTGTTTTTTGTCCTGATGAAAGTTCCGGAGTGGAACTGAAACGTTGACAGACATCAACATGTTCTAATTAAGTGAATTTATGTGAAAAATCCCAGAGTGCGGGTGATTCTACACATCCTTATATATATATATATAATATATATATATAATATATATATATAATAAAAGGATGTGTAGAATCACCCGCACTCCGGGATTTTTCACATAAATTCACTTTATTAGAACATGTTGATGTCTGTCAACGTTTCAGTTCCACTCCGGAACATATATATATGTGTGAGAGCAGGTGAAGACAGAAGCCAAGAGAAGAAATCAAGAGGGAATAGTAGAGAACAAAGAGAAGATTGGTAGGTTCGCAACGTCGCCTGGAGGACGGGTCAGGCAGAGCCCGACGCGACACCCCAGAGATATAGACATCCACCTATGGGGGGTGGTGCTATCAAGGAATTAACCTTAGGTAACGTCGGACAGCAATGTCGATAGTGACAGAGAGGAGAAAAAGAGTGAGAAAAATGTGGGGAAAATAGAGAGCAGAGAGAAAGGTACATCAAGAATACCCCCACCGCACAGCATAAAAGGTACAACAAGCGTACCGAATAAACAGACCCCTGCATGGGTCGCCGCGGTCATAGTAATAGAGGGTCCTCCGCAGCAGTCCAAGTGGCACCTGCAACATCCCTGGGATCTACATCCCCAGTCCTATCTAAAATAAACAGCCGCTGATGCGGTACAGGATAAATGGGACACAGTACAAAATCAAACACGAAACAAATCCCGCCCCCCGCCCAAACCCCCTCCAGAAATAATAACGAGCAGTCACCTTTTCAACAAATGCAGTTTCCCAAACCCCAACAATTCGATCCCTCCACTCGCCACCCCGCTGTATGCGACGGACCATACTGCAACATAAGCAGAAGTTCCCCCCGCCCACCCTCCCTCCCTCTGCCCCCCATAAATGAGAACAGTACAGGCCGCCAGCCGGCGTCTTCACATTCCCCCACCTGCCCCGTTCACCTCTCGTGAGTCAGGCATCCTGAGCAGGCGTGAGACGCACCGACTGCCGCTCCCTCAAAGCGGTCAGTCCAGCGGATGTTTCGCAATAGTCCATCAGCCCTCCCACCCCCTCCCATCTCTCCCCACCACCCTCCCATCCCTTCCATCTCACCCTCCCCCCTCTTCCCCGCCATAAAAAACATATCCCCGCAAACCAATCCTACGTTGCCGTCAGGCTGTCTTGTCCGCCTTGTAGAGGCCAGAAATGTTCTCGCACAGAGGCCAGGTAGCAAAAACTGGTGATGTGAGGGAAAAGTGCGCACAGCATGTGCAACGTATAAAAGACTTTAAAGACTTTAACCCCTCCCATCAATGTCAGTGTCTGTCGGGGTTCCGTACCGCCTAGCAGTAGCAAACAAAAAGAGTAAATGGAGAGTGTGAAGGAATGGCTCAGCACCCTCAGCCAGAGATGGGTTTTCAGGACACTGTTATTTAATGAACATGTGTTTGTGCCGTTGCACCAACGTCCCTGCCTTCTAGCTGACCGAAGAATGACCTGTAAACAAAAGTGTTGTTGTGTAATGAATGCCGTTTCAAATTTGCCGCCTTTTTTTTGCCGCCTTATTTTTGAATCAGACCAGCTGGTCCCGAATCGGCAACGCCCCGATGCACTTTAAGCCAATGATACCTGTGGGGGCGGGCCGGGGGTTTTCCATGTGGAGCTCAGGTTGAAAGTATAAATACAGATGTTGTTCTGAATAAAAGTGTCTTTGGTTTGAGTTCATGCAGCTGCGTCTCGTGTCTCTGTTTGCCAAGCGTGCCTGACATCCCTCGTGGTTCAGCACCCCGGACGAAATACAATTCTATCGTGCGCCGCTGCTGCGCGATCCGAATACTCCTAGCCGACTGAACGTGTCCAGCTAACTACCGGGAGATCCGAGAATTCGTACCTTGTAACGTGTGGGCGCTTCGACCGCCGCACGATCCGACTCCTGCTGTCGAACGAATAAGCTGTCTCTAGTGAGGGTGAGATCCGAACAGGTTGGTGCCGTGCCGCGGATGTTTCTCTTCGACCGCTGGGCGATACGAATACCCAGACGATCGATCGTCAACTAACTCGCTAGTGGAAGATCCGAATCTTCGCAGAATCAAGCCGTTCCGATCTACGACCGTAAAGGTCTGCGTACAGATCCGTGGCCAGCTGCTCGAGACGCTGAGTGACACTTCTCAGTAGTCGGGCTAGGTACACATCAAGGTCCCCTTGACTGCGTGGGTCACCCAGATCACAAAGACATACCCGGCCGCTCGAGACGCCGAGTGCCCCAACCTTGGTAGTCGGGCCGGGGGAAGAATCAAAACGAAGGGGGAACACACCTGCAGATTAGAGCACACCCGCAGGCGGATGATAACATCAGGTTCCGTCACACTGGTGGCAGCGGTGGGATAGCTCTCTGCACCCCCCCCCCCAAGAAGACCCGCAACATGTTGGTGTACGATCACTACACCAGGGACACCCTGCGTGTCATGATGGAGGACCGGGGAGGAACACCGGGTAACAAAAAGAAGAAAACCATAATTAAAGAACTGACCAGGATGGATCAGGACAGGGCGACGACACCCGTACTCACCCCTGTCCTCGCAGAGGAAGCGGAAAGTACCTTCAGCCGAAGGGCGCGGCAGCGGATCGCCCTGCTCGGAGCTGCCCCATCGGAGGCTGAGATAACAAAGGCGATCCAGGAGACCCAGCAGGAAGAAGAACAAGAAAAGGAGCGTCAGCACGAGCTGCGATTGGCAGCGCTCCGTGAGACAAAGATTGAACATTTTGCCCCTGACCCTTATCCCGTAGACCCCTGGGATGAGGAGTACAGCTCGACTGGAGCTTCACCCTGGAATTCCGCACCCCCAGCGATACCCCGTACGGGACTTACAGCTCGACTGGAGCCTGTATTGGGGAACCCGCACAGCCCAGCGGACCTTGGATAGAGACTTACAGCCCGCCTGGAGTTACATCCGAGGACGCCACATTCCCCGTCGAGAACATGGAGGGCGAATTTCTGAGAAGACTGCAGGAGAGCCTGGATCAGTATTTCGGGTCCATGGTGGAGCCCACGGGGCTTGAGTGGCGGGACGAGGTCCGCCAAGAACTTCAGGATGAGGCGCTGCCCCCTGAAAGAAATTGCGAGTTTTGGGAGCCCGAGATGTTCCCATGGGTCCCTATCGGGATGACAGTAGAGGAGCTGGCCCGGTCGGAAGAGGCACAGCAGGTGCCAAGTGTCCAGGATGGGCCGTGTGAGGGCCCGAGGGGTCCCGGGAGGAAATGGTCCTCCCAAGCCCGCAGAAGACACGGCGGCCGTGTCCGCGGGTCCAGCAGAAGAGCTGGCCACGGGGCAGAGCGCCGCTGGCCTCTGCCCACTCCCCGTCTGCCCTGAGGAGCCGCAGGATTTCTCCGTGCTGGCGACCCCGCAGCCATCGTTCCCTGATCCCCTGGATGTCAGTGTTGCATCCCACCCCCAGCAGAAGAGCTGGCAACGGGGCAGAGCGCCGCTGGCCTCTGCCCACTGTCCGAATGCCCTGAGGAACAGCCAGGTTCACCCCAGCTGTTCGGCCCGCAGCCGTTGTTCTTCCCCGACCCCCCGCAAGTTGTGCCTACATCCAACTCCCCAGCAGAAGAGCTGGCCACGGGGCAGAGCGCCGCTGGCCTCTGCCCACTCCCGTCTGCCCTGAGGAGCCGCAGGATTTCTCCGTGCTGGCGACCCCGCAGCCATCGTTCCCTGATCCCCTGGATGTCAGTGTTGCATCCCACCCCCAGCAGAAGAGCTGGCAACGGGGCAGAGCGCCGCTGGCCTCTGCCCACTGTCCGAATGCCCTGAGGAACAGCCAGGTTCACCCCAGCTGTTCGGCCCGCAGCCGTTGTTCTTCCCCGACCCCCCGCAAGTTGTGCCTACATCCAACTCCCCAGTGGAAGAGCTGGCCACGGGGCAGAGCGCCGCTGGCCTCTGCCCACTCCCCGTCTGCCCTGAGGAGCCGCAGGATTTCTTCGTGCTGGCGACCCCGCAGCCGTTGTTCCCTGTTCCCCTGGATGTCAGCGTTGCATCCAACCTCCCAGCGGAAGAGCTGGCAACGGGGCACTGCGCCGCTGGCCTCTGCCCTTTCCCGACTGTCCTGAGGAGCAACAGGGGTTTCCGAGCCGGTGACCCCGCAGCTGTTGTCCTCACCCGACCCTCCGAAAGTTGTTTCAGAATCCACCCCCGCAGCAGCAGAGCTGCCCACGGGACAGAGCGCCGCTGGCCTCTGCCCACTCGCTGCCGTATGCCTTGAGGAGCAGCCTGATTCACCCCGACGGCTTTGCTGGCCGCCATGGTACGTCCTTGGGATGGAGGAAACCATCCTCCCACCAGGGGACACACACCCAGCTGACGCGCTGGCCGCAGGGCAGAGCCTGCTTCCGCTCTGCCCATTCCCACAGCCCTTTGGCCCAGAGGCCCCGCGCAGCCACGATTTCCCTCTGCGGCTGGCCGGGTACTCGGGGCGCGTGCAGTTAGCACCTGTTTTCCCCGGGTGCGAGATAGTCCCGGAGGGGGCACAGGGGGTGCTCCTCCCCGCCACAGGACCCTTTTGCCGGAGGGGGTAACCCCAAACCCGCGTGGCCTCCACCCACTTGGTACGGCCGCAGGGCCAACTGGAGAAGCCTGGTGGCTCGGCCTCTCCCAACTGACTATGGACCTGAGAGCACCGACTTCCCGGTACGACCCGTTGGGGTCCAACCGGGTTCGTCGGACTTTGGGGAGGGGGAGGAATGTGAAGGAATGGCTCAGCACCCTCAGCCAGAGATGGGTTTTCAGGACACTGTTATTTAATGAACATGTGTTTGTGCCGTTGCACCAACGTCCCTGCCTACTAGCTGACCGAAGAATGACCTGTAAACAAAAGTGTTGTTGTGTAATGAATGCCGTTTCAAATTTGCCGCCTTTTTTTTGCCGCCTTATTTTTGAATCAGACCAGCTGGTCCCGAATCGGCAACGCCCCGATGCACTTTAAGCCAATGATACCTGTGGGGGCGGGCCGGGGGTTTTCCATGTGGAGCTCAGGTTGAAAGTATAAATACAGATGTTGTTCTGAATAAAAGTGTCTTTGGTTTGAGTTCATGCAGCTGCGTCTCGTGTCTCTGTTTGCCAAGCGTGCCTGACATCCCTCGTGGTTCAGCACCGGACGAAATACAATTCTATCGTGCGCCGCTGCTGCGCGATCCGAATACTCCTAGCCGACTGAACGTGTCCAGCTAACTACCGGGAGATCCGAGAATTCGTACCTTGTAACGTGTGGGCGCTTCGACCGCCGCACGATCCGACTCCTGCTGTCGAACGAATTAAGCTGTCTCTAGTGAGGGTGAGATCCGAACAGGTTGGTGCCGTGCCGCGGATGTTTCTTCGACCGCTGGGTGATACGAATACCCAGACGATCGATCGTCAACTAACTCGCTAGTGGAAGATCCGAATCTTCGCAGAATCAAGCCGTTCCGATCTACGACCGTAAAGGTCTGCGTACAGATCCGTGGCCAGCTGCTCGAGACGCTGAGTGACACTTCTCAGTAGTCGGGCTAGGTACACATCAAGGTCCCCTTGACTGCGTGGGTCACCCAGATCACAAAGACATACCCGGCCGCTCGAGACGCCGAGTGCCCCAACCTTGGTAGTCGGGCCGGGGGAAGAATCAAAACGAAGGGGGAACACACCTGCAGATTAGAGCACACCCGCAGGCGGATGATAACATCACGTTCCGTCACAGAGAGCATATACCCCTACTCTGGGTCCTCCTTAGCTGCACCGGTCCCCCGAGGTGGTGGCGATCGCGGCTGGCGGCCAATCCCAGATCTCCAACCCTGCCTTCTCGGGAGACCTTCCGCCGGGTGCGGTTCAGCACGCGGTCCCTCATGCAGCGTAATCCAGTCGGCGATTTGCAAATCCGGGAGCTCAAATAAGGCCAGAAAATTCAGTGCATCCGAAAGAGAGCGGATAGTAGCAGACACTCCCGCGTTGGAGGCCACCAGGGTGAATGGGAAGGACCATCTGTAGGTCACGGAGTGAGAGGTCAGAAGCAATGTGAGGGGGCGCAGGGTCCCTGCACGCCTGCAGGGTAGACTGGGCCAAGTCCGGGAAGATTTCCAGAAGGCCTCCTTCTGTCTCCCAGACGCGGCGGCATCTCGCCGCAATCGTGATTGCCTGTTTCAGTCTGTAATCAGCCACGCGACAGATGCAGTCGGGCAGCTCTTGGCACAGGACCTTCCCAGACCCACCAGGCAGCGCAGCAGGGGCTGAGGATATGACAGAAACCCCCCGACGGTTGGACTCAGAATGACCACCAGGCGCAGAAGGATGGGCCACATGAAACTGGCGAACCAGACAAGGCGCATGGACTTCACAGGTCGGGAGCCAAGAACGATCATTAGGCCATAACCCAAGGCCTAAGGTCTAACAGGTACTGAAGGACCACACGGGACCTCAAGATGGCACGGACCTCGTACTCCTCCTCACCCTAGGACTTGATAGGCGGAGGTGGACCAGCGACTCTGGTGTACCTATTACAGGTAAGGGGTTTCAAGAGGCTTACATGAAAAACTTTGTGGATACGTAGATATGGGGCAAAGCCAAAGCGTAGGAGACAGGGTTAATGTGTCTTAACACCTTGTAAGGACCAATAAACTTGGGAGCCATGTTCATTGATGGCACCAACAATTTGATGTTTCGGGTCGACAGCCATACCTTGTCCCCAACCGTATAAACCGGTGCATGACCTCTACGTCTGTCAGCTTTTATTTTTTGCTTTTGGATATTGATCTCCATGATTTCCTTATCCCTCTCCCATGTCTCTTTCAGGTTATTCAGATGTTGGTCCAAGGCTGGCAACGCAGTACCTTGAAATATGGAGGGAAGCATGGGAGGATCATACCCATACACTGTATGGAACGGTGATTGACCTGTGGTTTCACTCACTGAGTTGTTCAGTGCCACTTCAGCCCAGGGTAACAGGTCTGCCCACTCACTTAGCTTTTCTGAGACAAAACACCTCAAATATTGTTCGACACTCTGGTTGGCTCTCTCTGCGGCCCCATTCGTCTGTGGGTGATAAGCCGATGAGAAACTCAACGTGATACCGAGGTTGTCACAAAACCCACGCCAGAAACGAGAAACGAATTGGGTTCCTCTGTCGGATACTATTCCCAGGGGAACCCCATGAAGTCTCACAATATTTTGCACAAATACTGGCACCAGCTCAATAGCTGAAGGGAGCTTGATCAGGGGCACAAAGTGCACCATCTTAGAGAATCTGTCTACCACCGTAAGGATCACAGTATGACCCTGGGACACAGGTAGATCGGTAATGAAGTCCATAGAGAGGTGGGACCAAGGTCTCTCAGGCACTGGCAACGGCTGCAATAGACCTATAGGTAAGGACCGGGGATTTTTGCTTCTACAGCACACCTCACATGTGGCTATGTAGTCCTTAATATCCCTTCGCATACCTGTCCACCAGAACTGTTTTTCAATGTTCTCAATGTTTTTGAGAAAGGATTTTACCAGGAAGGATACATTGAGATTTCTCTCATTTTCAAGTATGTCCTGGGTTCCAAAGTTATCCCCATATGCCCACAAGGCTTGGAGTCATGGTATATCATCATCATCTATGTTCTTTCCTCCTCAGTAGAGATGTGCAGCGATTTTTTTTTTGGCTCGTTTCGTTCGGATTTTGTAACTTTTCGTTTCGGACGATTTTCTTTTCGGCTCGTTTCATTTCGGCTCGATTTTCGTATCGACTTTTTTTTTTCGTGATATCGGAAATTTTCGTATTTTTCGGAATGTCTGTTCTCCTCATTTCAAAGTGTCTATTCCTTTTGACTGAAACTAATGGTTTTTCGGATCCGATATTTCTGTCGATACGATAATTCTGTCGATACGGTAATTCTGTCGATTCTATCGGCATAAGATCCTTTTTTCTTATGAATATGCATGGCACAACTTTATTTAATCATATTAAAATGGTATGAAAGGAACAAAAATGAACAAAACGATTTAAAAAACCCAAAACTGACCCAAATGGTCTGACTTTAAAAATAAAAACCAGAATAAAAGGTTTTAAAACGGAGAAAAAGCTGAACAAAATTATCAGAAACAAAAAAAACCCCAGAAAAAATAAAATGATTTAAAACGAAAAAAAAAATAAAAAAATTAATGCAGCATATGAATCCGCACACTGCTGGGAAGCGCCTCTCTGCAGTATAATTAAGGCAGCATGTGAATACGCACACTGCGGGGAACAAGCACCTCTCTGCGTGGTATATGAATACGCAGACTGCGGGGAACAAGCGCCTCTCTGCGTGGTATAATTAATGCAGCATATGAATCCACACACTGCGAGGAAGCACCTCTCTGCGGTATAATTAATGTATACGTCTGTGTTATATGTATATGTACAGTATCCTGTCTGTATATTATAGCTTAAAATGCAATAAAATTAGAATTTTCAATAATTTACAACGTGTAAAGTGTTTTTTTTTTCACATTTTAACATGCGAGCGTTTACGGTTATATTTTCTATGAGTTGCGCTTGTTAAAAAAATTAGAGATGGGGGACTTGTTACATACATTTTTTGGGGGAAAAATTACACGATATTTAACAAATGCAACCCATACAAAAATGGTTAGTGCAGCATCATTGTTCACATTATAATTGAATGGGAACAATATTGCTGCATTAGCAAAACAAAACAAAAAAAAACTACTTTTTTTTTAAATTTATTTATTTTTTAATATTTATTTGTGTAATTTTTTATCTTTTCTCTCAACTTTTCACATGGTCATGTTTGGTATGGTTGGAAAAGCCATGCTCTGGCCGATCCAACGATACCAAACATTAACCCCTAGCTGCCATGGTTTAAAAGTCCGATTTTTTTTTTTTTTTTTTAAGTTTACTTATTTTTTCTGTAACAGCCCTTTTAATTATCATTCCCTGGACCTCATGTGCAAATTTCAGACATTTTCGCTCAGTAGTTTCTTTGCAAACAGCGTTTCATTTTAACAGATTCATACAAATGGTTTTGCTAATTTATTCACCTCCCTCGTCTGCGGTCTCAGCTGCTTCGGCTGTGTGCGATCGGCTCCTGCTCGGGCTTTTTCCGTGGTTTTCGCAGGTTAATCCAGATGTTTTTGGGGGTTTTCTGCGTGCATTCGGTGAGTTTTGCGGTTAGTTTTCGTCAGGTTTGCGGCAGCCTTTCCCTGCAATTCAGGGACCCTGTGGTGCTTGCTGAATACACCGCAGGGTCACCGAAATGGGATCGGCAAAAGGAACCGAATTGAAGAGAACGAAAAGTCACCGAACAATGTGAAACATCGGGACTTTGGATAGATTTCGACTATCCGAAAGTGAAAAAAAAAATAGTCGAAATCTATCCAAAGTCCCGATGTTTCACATCGGGACGTCGGATAGAGTAAGTTCTGGAGTTAACCCCCTAGTTGCCACCAATGGTGGAGATAGGGGGTTCCAATGGGTTAATGTTTGGGTTAATGTTTGGTATTGTTGTTTCGGCCAGAGCATGGCCTTTCCAACCATACCAAACATGACCATGTATAAAAAAATAAAAAAAATTATAAAAAAATATTAAAAAATAAATAAAATTTTTTAAAAAGTGTTTTTTTTTGTTTTGTTTTGTTTTGTTAATGCAGCAATATTGTTCCCATTCAAATATAATGTGAACAATGATGCTGCCCTAATGATTTTTGTATGGGTTGCGTTTGTTAAAAATCGTGTAATTTTCCCCCCAAAAAAATGTATGTAACAAGTCCCCCATCTCTAATTTTTTTAACAAACGCATCTCATACAAAATATAACCGTAAACATTCGCATGATAAAATGTGAAAAAAATAACACTTTACACCTTGTAAATGATTGAAAATTCTAATTTTATTGCATTTTAAGTTATAATATACAGACAGGATACATATACATTTAACACAGACATATACATTAATTATACCACAGAGAGGCGCTTCCCCGCAGTGTGGAATTCATATGCTGCATTAATTATACCGCAGGGAGGCGCTTCCCCACAGTGTGGGATTCATATGCTGCATTAATTATACCGCAGGGAGGCACTTCCCCGCAGTGTGTGGATTCATATGCTGCATTAATTATACCACAGGGACAGGGCCGGATTTACCTCTCAGGAGCCTATAGGCAGAGAAATCTGAAGCCCCCCCCCCTCCCGTAAAAAAGATACTTTTTTCAAGGGAATTTTTTTTAATTATTATTATTTAGAACAAAAATAAATATTACACATTTTAAATCAAATAAATTAGGTATCAGAACTGATTTACATATTTTGATTTTGCACAAATTTAAAAGTATTACCGCACTTTTTTTAAAGTGCGGTAATACTTTTAAATTTGTGCAAAATCAAAATATGTAAATCAGTCTGTTAAACACAATTAGAACATAACTAAATAAATGCAACTCAAGCAACTGGAAAAGTGCCCCATAAAACATTCACAAAAATATTATGTAAACTTACAAAGTAAAAGGGTCATTCTAAGAAACATAACCACTACAAAGTGCTTCCTTTTATATACAATGTGTCCTAGTAAACATCAACCAAAATATTATGTAAACATAAAAACAACTTAAAGTGCTTAAAACCTTTCAAGAACAGTGTATTCTGGGAGATGAGTTTTCACAGTTATTAACAGAAGTAGACCTCAAATTTGTACAGTATTTAGTTATATCAAATGTTTCCTTCTTGATCCAGCATTAATAATATCTCCACATTCCATACTTTTTAAAAGTTCTCCTTCAATAGCCAAAAGGGAGAGTGTATTTAATCATTCTTGGGACATTTATCCGCGCAAATAATTTTTTACTCGTCTCAAAGTAGAAAATTATCTTTCTCCAGAACAATTTGTAGCAGGAGATGTTAGGAAAAGTCTCAAAGCAATATGGACATTTGGATACAGGTCAATCAAGTATTCCTCATCAAACAGTCTGCATAAACTTCTGACAACAAACAACGTCAGAAGCGTCTTACCTGGGCTAAAGAAAAACAGACCTGGTCTGTTGCACAGTGGTCCGAAGTCCTCTTTTCTGATGTAAGCAACTTTTGCATCTCATTTGGAGACCATGGACCCAGAGTATGGAGGAAGAATGGAGAGGCACATACACTGCAAGATGCTTGAAGTCCAGTGTGAAGTTTCCACAGTCTGTGTTGATTTGGGGAGCCATGTCATCTGCTGGTGTTGGTCCACTGTGCTTCATTAAGTGCAGGGTCAAGGAAGCCTTCTACCAGGAGATTTTGGAGCACTTCTTGCTTCCTTCCGCAGACGAGCTTTATGGGGATGCTGACTTAATTTTCCAGCAGGACTTGGCATCTGCCCACACTGCCAAAAGCACCAAAACCTGGTTTAATGACCGTGGGATTACTGTGCTTGATTGGCCAGCAAACTCACCTGACCTGAACCCCAAATTGAGAATCTATGGGGCATTGCCAAGAGAAAGACAAGAGACATGAGACCAAACAAGGCAGAAGCGCTGAAGGCCGCAATTGAAGTATCCTGGTCTTCCATAACACCTCAGCAGTGCCACAGGCTGATAGCTTCCATGTCACGCCGCATTGAGGCAGTAATTGCTGCAAAAGGGGCCCAAACCAAGTACTGAGTACATATGCATGCTTATACTTTTCAGAGGTCCGATATCGTTCTATGTACAATCCTTGTTTTATTGATTGCATGTAATATTCGAATTTTCTGAGATTGTGGATTTGGGGTTTTCATGAGCTGTAAGCCATAATCATCACAATTATGACAAATGACAGCTTGAACTATCTCATATAATAGTTTCACCTTTTAAGTTGCATTACTGAAATAAATTAACTTCTGCACGATATTCTAATTTTTCGAGTTTCACCTGTATAGTGGATGCCAGAGCTGTAGCTAGCTCCTTTTGCACCCGAGCAAGAATAGAAAATTGTGCCCCCCACACACACAATATTTTTCGAGGATATTTAGAGGAAAATAGCTAATAAATAACAAGAAAATGAATAATATTAGAACTGTTTATTTCAGTTACATAAGAAAGAAAGATATGTAACGTAACATGAGTAACAACATCACAACTTGCAGTGTAGCTAAATAACGTATCAAAATACAAAATCTACAGAAAAAAGTGCTCTCAGTATTATTAGTGTTCGCCAAGATAGTATACAAGAGCCCCCAGTTCTTGAGAATATATAAACCAATACAAGAATAATACAAAGTTATCCAAATTCTTTATTAAATCTGCTATCCATAAATCCACAAACATATGTAACCATAATGCACAAAACAAATCCTCAGATGTTGCCAAAAATCCAATCAACATACTAGATTACAGAAACAGGTTTTCAAAGATGTATTTTTTGTGCCTTCAATGAGGCAAATTTTCAATAATGGCATCAAAATCAATATTTTTTGCTATAGCTTGTTCAATTGACAAGATAGACATAGTTGTTAGCCTCTCTTGACCAGTTGATGCTCTGAGGTAGCTTTTGATTAGTTTGAGCTTGCTGAAGCTTCTTTCACAAGAAGCCACAGTTACTGGCAAGCTGAGAAAAATTCTTAAGGAAATTTCTAAATTTGGGTAAGATTCGGCCAAATGATACCCATGAATAAACTGAAGAAGGTCCAAACTAGATGCAGTTGAAACCGTTGGGAGCAATGCTATTGCCTGATGTTTAAAACTCGGGATCTCAGAAGAAATTTCAGTGGGATTCAAATCATGGTTGTATTTTAGACTCAAATCTACAGCTGCTTTCTGAAGACTTATGGTATCCATTTATACAAGTGAATCACCCGTAAGAAACTCAAAATCAGAAGAAATTTAGGGCTTCATATCTCATATCAGTTTAATTGTTGAATTATGGTGTCAGAAACAATTTTCATTTGTATTTTGAAAGACTCTTCAGGTGCTAATGTAGGAGATGGGTCTTCAGATTCATATAATTGCGGTCTTTTTATTTTTCGGTTTCTGGGTTCCATAGATTCTGCTGCAATTCCAATTTCTTCAGCCATTTTTTTGCAGTCCATAAAAACAGTGACCATATCGCTATCATATTCCCGCATCTCCTGTAAGATACTTTTTAGACCCTTTAGCATTTTTGAAGCCTGAGAAACAGTGATGCCTTTAGCTTGTTATGATCTATTAACTCTATCAATGTGAGTTAATACATTACGCCAAATGTGCACAAAAAAAATCATAATTTTATTTTTAAGAAGACTATTGGCTGTTGCCACCGTTTCTGGACATTTTGTTGAAGCAACAAGTTTTAAAGCCTTCGCCACTTCTGAAATCTGTGAACTTAAAGCTTTTACGGCATTAGCTTTTGATGACCATCTGGTATCAGCATGACTCTTCAGTGATACTTTTAACAAACTCATTAAAGTATTCCAGCGGCTGGTTGAATGAGAAAAAAATTGGTAAATTTTATTTACAATGCCAAAAAATTTCACCATAGCGATATTTGCGGAAGCTGCATGAACTCCGATTAAATTGAGGCAATGATTTGAACATGGAACAAAATTAGCAAATTAGTTTTTTGCAAAATGACAGGTCTTACACCTTTGTACACTCCTGACATGTTTGCACTATTGTCGTAACCTTGACCTCGTAAATCTCGAAGATCAAGTCCGTCCTTTTCAAGCTTTTTTATTATTTCTCCAGATAACCCACTTCCTGTTTTTTCCTTTGTTTCAATGAAGTCAATGAAACTTTCCTCTATGGTTATATCTCCATCTTGAATTTGCACGTTTCTCACGATCTGGGACATTTGGACTCGATGAGATATGTCTGGTGTGCAGTCCAAAAGGAGTGAATAGTATTTAGCTTTTTGCACTCTGGAGATAATTTCACCACAAACATGGTCTCCTAGTAGGCCAATGAATTCATTTTGTATTGTGGGTGAAAAGTAACTCAGTGCACCTTTTTTGTGAGTGGTGATATGCTGTTTTAGTGGTACATCATAATGACTTATAAGTTCCAACAGACTAAAAAATATTCCCGAATTAGGATCTTCAATGTTGTTACTTGATCCTCTATGAGGTAAATTGTTTTTAGCGCAAAACATTACAGCATCAGGCATTACCTTTAGAATGTGTCTCCGTTTTTGTTTTTCCATTTCTATAGCTTTTTGTAGTGAGCTATCAATAGACTCTCCACTTAACAATCTTTTTTCCATTGATTTCCATCCACAAAAGTTTTTTTGGTGATTTGCTTAATTTTGGTGTTCCAATATACGATTTAAATTTTTCCAGTCATTAAACCCTACTTCTGGAATGGCAATATTTGGTTTGGTGCATCGCTGATCGAACAGCATACATGGAAAACAAAAAATAGACCTATTTTCGGAATAAATAAGCCAATTACGGTCAACAATTTCACCATTTGAAAGCTTCTTAAAAAAACAGTCTTTTGAAAACTTCCTGCCATCTTCGGATGTTGACTCTCGAAAATCTGCAGTTTTTCCTTGGTCAGGCCCATGCTCAATAAGGTGACACCTTATTTTATCTGTTATGCAAGGCCATGAGGGTGGATCAATAAAATTTAGAATCCTTGGACTGGAATTACATTGCGGATTATGGATGCTTGCATCAGTGTGAATATCATTTATGATATTCAAAGTGCTAAGTGTCTCATCATTGTCAGCAGTCGATAATGATGTTGACTGTGATGTTGTACCCTCACAATCCAATTTCTGATTATTAGCAACATTAAATTCTGAAGCTGGATTTCCATTGTTAATATCAGATTCCAGAGACAAACTTGAAACAATTTCTTCAGAGACACTGGGTATTTCAGTATTTTCATCGTTTGATGGAGTTTTTGCTAGCCATCTTCCTATTGATGAAGACATTTTGTTGCTTTCCATTTTGGCATGTTTTCTTCTTTTACGGTATTCTGCCCCACTTGGTTGTTTAGAATTCATTATAAGGTCCTGTACAATGGGCTTTAGTTAAAATACTACTCTGTAAATAAAATACATGTTTGTTTAAATGAACTGGGGGTAACAAAAATCTTGCAAAGAACACAGCCTGCCAGCCTGTCATCTTAGGATTTGACATGTATTTATTTATAAAGTATTTTACCAGGAAGGATAAATTGAGATTTCTCTCGTTTTCAGTATGTCCTGGATTCAAAAACATTGAACTGTTACAGTCGTTACAGAAATACAAAGTAATAAAATGCAAGATATTAAAAACAAAACACAAATATACAGATTAACACAGAAAATAAATATGTAGGAAATATAGTCACTATGTTACATGTTTACAGGTGCATTTTGCATATAGTCACTGTGTTACATGTTTACAGGTGCATTCTATATATAGTCACTATGTTACATGTTTACAGGTGCATTCTGTATATAGTCACTGTGTTACATGTTTACATGTGCATTCTGTATATAGTCACTGTGTTACATGTTTACAGGTGCATTCTGTATATAGTCACTGTGTTACATGTTTACAGGCGCATTCTATATATAGTCACTATGTTACATGTTTACAGGTGCATTCTGTATATAGTCACTATGTTACATGTTACAGGTGTATTCTGTATCGAGGTATGTTAATAGGGAACTCTTGAGCGACTTTACACTGGGGGAAGTTTTGATGGCGTCTGGGAGGTTATTCCAAAACTGTGGTGCTCTGTAGGAGAATGAGGATTGAGCCACTTTCTTTTTGTATTGTGGTGTTGCAAGTAAGGTGCAGGTCGTGGATCGGAGGTTATAGGATGAGGGAACTGCTGGGGGAAGCAGTCGAGTCAGGTAGGGTGGTAGCTTCCCAGAAAATCTCTTAAACACCAGGGGCCATATTACATTCATGACATTAACGTCAGTCTCCCCTGTTTGAGCGTTAACGTTAGCTCCGGTTGCCCTAGCGTGGGCGCACCATATTACAATCTGACCGTTAACAGGCTAAAAATCGCATTAGCTATTCGGATCTTGCGCTTTTCAGCGCGAGCTTACTGTACTTTGCGCTTGTGACGTGCGTCATTTGGACTTGGGGTGCGTGGGCATGAAGATGGGTTTGGGGTGAAGCATGAGCTTCGTTATTATTTTCGTTGCCCTCTTGTGTGCAGAATGTGTGATTATGTAGGAATGCATTGTCTAGTCTTTGTTTACTGGCTATCTGTTTCTATCTGAATAGTTTGTAATCTGTTGTCTCTAGGTAATGTAATTAGTGTTCTGTTTAGGGATGCACCAAAATTTCAGCCACTGAAAATTATTGGCCGAAAATGGTGTTTTCGGTTTTCGGCCGAAATGGAAATTCAGCCTAAAAAAACGGCCAAAAATTTCCATTTCCCGGCCGAGCCGGGGGCTCGCCTGAGCCTGGAGGCCAGCCGAGCAGCTTGCTCGGCCGGCCTTTGGGATCAGGTGAGTCCCCGGCCTCCAGGCCCTAGTTCTCATGTCTGATTTTTGGTTTCGGTATTGGTTTTCGGCCGAACCGATCCCGAATTTTCGGTTTCTGTATCGGCCGGAAATTTGTTTGTCCAGCCTTGTTAGAAATGTTAAGTAATGTTTACTGTAACTGACCTAATGGAATTAGATTTATCATTCCAATAAGTCAATGTTTGTGCAATTATGTGTCAGTATAATTAGGTCCCACTGGAAGATGTTGTGATTTAGTGTATGTAGATGACCTATGTTTGACTGTATAAATGTGTTCAATTTCTAACCCAAAGACCACAGATCTACAG
The DNA here is from genome assembly GCA_009667805.1 of Leptobrachium leishanense. Classification (NCBI taxonomy): domain Eukaryota; kingdom Metazoa; phylum Chordata; class Amphibia; order Anura; family Megophryidae; genus Leptobrachium; species Leptobrachium leishanense. The sequence continues at coordinate 122,085,246 of CM019068.1, forward strand.
CGTCACCTTATTTCTGGGGGTGCTAGCATGCTCTAGGAGTCCTGGTCCCTAAGCGTCGTCTAAGGACTGGAGGATGGCACGGGAGTCTGGCTGGGTTAGAACACGGGGGTCCTGCGAGGAAGCGGCATTAGCAGATGTGGACATAGTCTTAGATTAGAGGGTCAAAGGTTTAAAAGTAACATCAGGAAGCATTATTTTACTGAGAGGGTGGTGGATACATGGAACAGCCTTCCAGTAGAAGTGGTAGAGGCCAAAACAGTAATTGAATTTAAGCAGGCATGGGATAGGCATAAGGCTATCCTAAACAAAAGATAAATCCAGGTAAAGTATCCATGTAATTGGGCAGACTAGATGGGCCGAAAGGTTCTTATCTGCCGACAATTTTCTATGTTTCTATGTGACCCTGTTGGGGTACAGAGATCTGTCACAGCGCTCCCTATACTAATAATATGGGGAGTGCAAAGTGTTAATTAGGGTTAGGATTACAAAGTCCTAACGCTAATTACGTCCCACTGAGGTTATTGAAAAGTTACTCACAGCTAGGACTTGGTGCTAAATGATACAGCTTCTGTGGAATCAGTTATCGCCAATTCACCAGCTAAAAATAAAAAAGAAAGTCAGATACTCACCTCTCATCCCACAGAAAGAACGGCGGCTCAATCTGGTCGCCAGGAGCAGAGAGAGACTAGAGGAAAAAAGTGCCCCAGTCTCTCTCCGCGATCACTCCGCCGAGTACCAAGTACTCGTGCAGATCCCGGTATTGGCGGATCCCTACTTTTAACAAATTTAATTAGACACATTTTTACAAAATTGTTGTTGATTTAAGGATTTAAGCTCCTATTAGGAGACTTCCCCCCCCAGTTCGGCAGCATTTGCTGAGGAAATTCATAGGTTATCGGTGCAATTTAACAGTTCACCAATGTTTGATAACTGCTTTGGCAAATCCTTTTTCAGCAAAATACTGTGACCATTCGCTACATAATGAATTCACCGTATTTTCAGTGAAATGAAATACTCGAAATGCGGCAAAAAGCAAAGCAAAAGCAAAGCAAAGTCCTATACTAAAACATGACTTCAAAACAAGTTTAAACATGATGAGCAAAAACTGTCAAAATGTGCTCAGCACACGGGAGAGAATAACTATGGCTCAGCAGCAAAAGGGTTAACGTAACACTGTTAAAATGAGTCGCTGTGTCCCCTGGCCCATATCCTATTCACAATTTAAACATTTCATAGCCAAAGTTATGATTATTATTTTTCTTTATTTATATGGTGCAAACATATTCTGCAGCGCTAAACAATGTGCAAGCTCACCTTAACTTTGTCAGCGGCACAGGTCTTGCTGGCCCGGGTCTGGCTGGCAGCGACACGGGTCTTGCTGGAACTGGTCTGGCTGGCAGCGGCACGGGTCTTGCTGGAACTGGTCTGGCTGCGGCAAGAATCTTGCTGGCACAGGTCTGGCTGGCAGGGGCACTGGTCTTGCTGGTAGTGGTCTGGCTGGCCGGCCGCCTGCGGCATGGTTCGTTACTGGCACGGGTCTGGCTGCTGGGGCTGGGCTTGCTCTGGCTGGACACTAGGGTGGCTCACTGTGCCTGCTACTCTTGCTGGCAAATTGTGGTGGGCTCCACTCCAGGGCAGTGTGGCTGAGTCTGGTGGGCTCCAGGGCAGTGTGGCTGAGTCTGGTGGGCTCCAGGGCAGTGTGGATGAGTCTGGTGGGCTTCAGGGCAGTGTGGCTGAGTGTGGTGGGCTCCAGAGCAGTGGCTGAGACAGAGTCAGTGTGGTGGGCTTCAGCCTCCAGGGCAGTGGCTGAGGGTGCTGGGCTGGCTGGCGCTGCTCAGTCTGTCCCCTTGCCTTGTGACTCCGCCCCTACAGTCTCAATGATCATATCAGCAGGCTGTGACACGTGCAGGCGGCGCTCTCCACGTGGTTGCAGTCATGTGACTGTGACTCGGCGACATCACGTGTGGCGGCACCTATGCACTCTGAGCTGCTCAGTGCAGCTAGACGGGGACCTCCGCTCCAGCAGTCAGAGAGGTGATTTCTTTACTCACCCCAGGAGCCCAGACATGCACCGGACCAGATGATCCCTTGCAAATCGCGATGTCCGTTCAGACCAGTCATCACTATTTGCGTTATTCTGAAATCCGAATCCACCATTTCCAAGTGAGAGTGATCACCCCTGGCTGCGCCCCCTTGCAGCTGTGCCTGAGACACGTGCCTCAGGCGCCTCGCCCTCCCTATGGCCCTGGTGGATGCCAACACATATAAGGACAGGCCAAATACAGCACCTACTTATCCAAGAAGAGATATGGGCACTCCATTTTTCTTGAGTAGGGCAAGGTCATTGAAATAACATCAACAGGGCAACATTTTGACTTCAGAGTCTTTTTCAAGTTTAAGAAACGGCTCAGAGCATAAAATATTTCTATTAGCAGCAACCAATAAAACCCATCATATAACAATACCCAAAATAAAAATCCGATAAGAGCACATTAATCAACGTACACACATGCCACATGTATGCATCACACTTCCATATGGGTCACATGGCTGCAAGATGTAAGCCAACAGAGCAACAACACAGTGCAATTTCGTGACCATTAGGCTATTCAAAAAGCAGGCAGTTTGCCAAATTTTGGCGATTTGCCAACGAAATACAGTGCTGTTCGATGGCAGTGAAATCCCCATAGTGAAGCAATGGTTAATGTATTCAGAGAACACCGAACAGCAGTGAAAAGTTGTCGAAATGCCCTGATGTTCGGTGCTTTCATTCGGCAGGTTTAACCCCTTCACTGCAGAAGATGTATGGGGAACGCCCTAGGAGTCTCCCATTGTACTGTATGCGGAGACACCACAGGCAGACCCCTGGCAGCCAATCAGGCAATGTTAGTCACGTGGCAGTGGTGACAGCCTCAGACAATGTCAATGATTGTAACATCGATTGAGACATTGTCTCTGCCCCTTTCTTCTCCTCCTCACTGCGATCTCAGGAGAGCGAGAGAGAGGCAGAAGATCGACCAGTGAGAGGTGAAAACAAAAACTAAATAAAAAAACCCTGATTGGCATAGTACATTCTGGCATTTCTGACTACCCGCATTGGCATAGGACCCCCTGGCATTTCTGACTACCAGCATTGGCATTCGACCCCCTGGCATTTCTGTCTACCCACATTGGCATACGACCCCCTGGCATTTCTGACTACCCGCTCTGGCATGCAACACCTACCATTTTTCTGATGACCTGATAGATAGAAATACCGGCCACTACAAGGACTGGGGAGTGTAGTTTAGCGGTTCTAAAATATTACAGGGATTAAATATTATATATTCTAGGAGTGTACGTGACCCCATCTGTTCCCCGACCTTCCATTTAACACTACAGTATCCCTTTAATTTAACCCCTTAGTTACAACATAAGTTCCCCATAAAAATGTCCCACTTATATTCACTGGAGGTGTATGAAATCCTGGCTGGCTCTGAGGTCGACACGCTCGCTGACAGTGACACCCTCACAGCCTCTGATATAGAGCCCCTAAGTGAACCCTCCAGTGATGGTGAGCCCTCACCATCTACTGGAAGGCCAGAGAGCAATTGGGTACCCCCAACTATGACTGCCCCAGAAATACCCCATTTATGGCAACACTTAGCATCACAGTAAAAGGAGAGGACTGTGAGCCAGTTTGTCGCTTTACGTCGGACGTCATATTTAATAAGGGTGTTGGAGCAAACCAATCTCTTTGCCAACCAGTACCTTGCTGCGAATCCGGGGTCACAACGCAGCAGGTGAAACACGTGGCACCCAACGGATCTTGTAGAGATTAAAAGATTTTGGACTTTAATCTTTGTAATGGAAATAGTGAAAAGCCAAGTATAAGATCATACTGGCACAAAAACCCGATCCTGGCTACACCACTATTCCCAAGGGTTATGAAGAGGGATCACTATGAAAATTTCCTGCAATTCCTCCATTTTAACAATAACACACTAACACACTGTGTCCACCGAGAAACGACCCATTGTATGACCGCCTCTATAAAATTTGGCCCCTTATCAAACTCCTGTCTGTGAAATTCACCGATAATTATGTCCCAGACCAAAACATTTGCATAGAAGAGACCCTTATGAAATTCAAAGGTAGACTGCTCTTCAAACAGTACATCCCAGCTAAGTGATCCCAGTATGGTGTAAAATTTTATAAATTATGTGAGTCCACAACAGGGTACACATGGACGTTTAGAATATTTGAAGGGAAAGATAGCCACCTTGATCCCCCAGGATGCCCCAATTCTATTGGATACAAAGTAATACAATACAGCTGTGGTTTTAGTTCAATAGGTAGTGCTCGTAGATTCCCATCTTACTAGAAATAAACCAATATCGTGGTCAAAATATCATGGGGGTAACCCTCGTCCTAGGAAACCGCTTAGAAGCACGATATGGTGGATACAATTAAAACATAACTTTTAATAAATTGCCACTAAGAGAACCTGCTGCTTTAATTTAGGCAGACACAAACTGACAAACAGATAGAGGACATGTGACAAATAAAAAACTCAAAAGGTACCCCTATGGCTGGGAGACAAAATGTTATTGAATAACCGGATTCTGAAATTAGCTTAAAAATTCCTGAAACAGTAGGAATGTGAACCTTCATGGGTTCACGATAAATAGGAAATGAGGGGGTGTGGCCGGCTGCGGAGGGGAGCGGACATGTTTCTACAGAGCTCCATCCATTCTCTCTATACCAACAACGATCTTGGCGGTTTCTACCCAGAGAACTCCTTTCTGCTTGTCACGGAACCCCGTGCTCAGAGACTGTTTACTTTACTAAAACCTCGCTCCTCTACTATTCCCCTCATTTAAGATATTGATCTGTTTTTTTTATAACTAAAGTTTTTTATTTTGGAAACAGTCAGCTTAACAACATACTACAAAGTAAAGGATGGCCTTGCAGAGCCAAACAATAAAACATCACACACAAGGATGACCACGCAGGGCCAAGAAACGTCAGCAGAAAAAACACATCAATGTAAAACAAATAAAGAAGTCATCTAAGGGTAGCCATATATTAGTGATAAACATCCCCTAATAGGGGGGTCTCCTCTAGTGGTAATCAACAATAAACAATAAATGAGAGAAGTCGTCTAAGGACATCTAATATACTGAGGAAGGGGGGAAAAAGAAGAAAAAGGGGCAAGGGATATTGGCGGAGGCCAGGACTGTGCCTCCCGTAGAATATACTTTCAAGTCCTTAGGACTGCGAGAGGCCGGGGGGAGTACTTGGCATTTGACCAGGGGACTCAGGGGGTGCCGATACTGACACCAGGCCATACCGGCGCACCTCGATGAAGCCCATGGACGCCAAACAAAAAAAAAGTCCGGGACGCCTCTGATCTGTATATTTCGGCGAGGATGTCGAGACTCCAGCGTTTCCACTGAGCGCGTCAGTATCTCTACCTGAGAGCAGAGGTTAATCAGCTGGTCAGAGAGATGAGTCTGTGCTTGCGCGACCCCGTCTGCTTTCACCTGTACCCCCGACATGACTGATTAAACCTGGGACCTCCTTGACCCATACCACTAAATATAAAGAAAGACACAACACCTTCTTAACTGGAAAGGGCATGGGCCACAGCTTTATTAAATATACAACATATAATCCTGCAGTGCTTTCCCCCCATTATCCGCCCTATTACCCATGTAATAGGCAGTTACCGATACCAAACCAGGAGCTCGTCACCCCGCCTGACCGAGATCAAGCGGGGCTCGTCTCGTTAATGCCTCACCCAAAGGCGGCTTAACCATTTGAAAGCACCGCTGTCCAGGAACCACGCCAACGCCAGGGGCACCATGGTCTCCTAATGGCTGCCCCTGCGCCCCACCGCAGACAGCGCTTCCTCAATCCCCGACATTAAACCAGTTAAATATATGTCCAAACCAATGTCTGTCAAATGGACCCCATCATTGCGAATTCCCATTCTGATTGTCGCCTTCCAATTCCGTGTGACGGACTGAAAACCCCCCCAACCGCCTAACAAATTTAGAAACCTCCCTGTTAACCCTCTTCCTGGCCCTGTCAATGGCCCACGGAGCCGCAAACACCTCCCAACGAGGTCGAGAGATAATGTCGGACCACACCAGCGACAATCCCCCAAATTTAGCAAAACAGCGGGCCAGATCCAGCTTCATAGCCCGAATCAGGTCCACCGAACGTACCGTCCCCAAGTCATTTCCCCCAGCATGAACAACTAAAATAACATCCCTGGGAACCCTCCCATCCAGAGCATCACATTCCTTCGACACCCTAGCCCAACGCAAACCCCAGATACCCAACCAGCAAATCTCCGCCAACTCTGCCGGAAAGCCAAGGTTCCTGCCATGCGGCCGTTGTTCAGCCCACATGGCCGCCCAATGCACGAAGGAATGACCCAATATCCAGACCATCCGCGGGGAAGCACCTGAAATTATAAAAAGTTAGGACGAACATACAAGCGAAAGCAATCCGATCGCCACCTGCCCAACCGACGAATCATGCCGTCCGATGCTCCCGCACCCGCAGCCACCGTCGCCACGCCTATCCGAAAAGAATGGGAGGCAAACAACCCCGGATCATAACCCAAAACCTGCACGCACCGCTTAAAAACAGCCGAAAATTGGTACCGGGTCAGAGGAATCCCATTAAGGTGAATCAAAAAGGAGTCAGCAAAATCCGGACGAACCGCCAAATACTCCCGCGTGAGGCCCAAAGGACACCCGATCCCCCCAACAGCTAACAAGCATGCCCCTACCCAACTGGTCCGTCTTGGACCTGGCAATTAAAAACCTCACCTGATCGGCTGTCACAGAAACATGTGCAAAGCGCAAAGCAGAATGTGTCCGAGAGTTCGGAGCAACCAGCACCCCACCCTCAAAGCACCATAAAAAGCAAAGGCAAAAGCCACCCGAAACAATCGCGCCTCAAAAGATCGCTACAAACTCCACTTAAAAACATCCAAGTCCAAAAACATGGAGCCAGAAACTGGGCGCCGAACATCAGGCATCACAGTCCGCCGCCAACCCGAAACAATTATGTGAAGCAGGAAATCCCGACCCACATCCTCCCAACCAAGCGCCTTGCACAAAAATGAAAGGGCAGTCAGTATCTGGCCACTCCCGAACCAGAGCCCCCTTGTTCCCGGAGGGAATTGAAATAAATCAAGGTAGCCCACCTACGATCCTCCGCCGTCTGCCAACCCCGTTCCCCCCGTGCCACCGACCCCCACCTCCGCCAGACCTGAGAATATGCAGTCCACGACGCTCCCGACAAAGAGTCCTCCAACAACATCCTCAGCCCGGCGAAGCGAGGGTCCAGAGCCACAGAGGAAAGGGTGTCGCGGTCCTCGCTGCTCCCGGAGCCACCTGCCAAAAACAGTCCCACTGGAACGGGAGAGAGCGTCAGCAATCACGTTCTGAACACCCGGCACATGCCGAGCCTGCAACCATACGTTACGCTCTAGACAGTGCAGTACCAGGTGACGCAAAAGAGCCAAGATGGGAGGGGAACTGGACAACGAACGATTTACCACCTGCACCACGCCCAGGTTGTCCATCCAGAACACCACCCGCCTATTAGCCAGACGCTCCCCCCACAGCTCCAGGGCCACAATCAACGGAAAAAATTCCAGAAACGTGAGATTCCTCACCAACTCAGACGTCGCCCAATGCGGGGGACCACGCTTCGGCACACCAAGCGCCCTGGAAGTACACTCCAAAGCCATGCGCCCAAGATGCATCAGCAAAAAGCTCGAGGGACTGATTGTCCACGTCCGCCTCCTGCCAATACGTCAGCCCATTGTACTGCAGGAAGAAGGATTGCCACACCACCAGGACCGCCTCCAAAGTACTAGAGATGCGAACAAAATGGTGAGGTGCGCGTACCCCGGCGGTAGCCAAAGACAATCTGCTGCAAAAAGCCCGGCCCATTGGCATCACCCGGCACGCAAATGTCAGGTGACCCAATAATGACTGAATATCGGAGAGCCGCATCTTCGCAACCCCTTGCGCCCTCCCCACCAATCGCAACAAGGTTTGGATTTTGTCAACTGGCAAACGGAAAACATGGAGGACTGTATCGATCTCAATGCCCAAAAATGTAAGCGAGTGGACTGGGCCCTCCGTGTTCTCCTGAGCCAAAAGGCACACCGAATTCCCCGGCAACCTCCCTGAAAATCTGCAGCAGCGCGGCGCAGTCGCCGGAATCCGCCGTCCCACAAATAGGAAATCATCCAAATAATGGACCACCGAACTCCGTCCAGCGCGCCGACACACCACCCAGTGCAAAAAGGACGAGAACAACTCAAAATAATAACAAGAGATCGAGCAGCCCATTGGAAGACAACGGTCGTAGTATAAACCTCCACGAAAGGAACATCCCAGCAAATGATAGCAGTCCGGTCGAATTGGTAACAACCGAAACGCCGACTCTATGTCCGCTTTCGCCAACAAACAACCAGGACCAGCCTCCTGCACAATCTGCAATGCCTCGTCAAAAGAAGAATATCGTACGCGACATCCCTCTTTTCCAATACCGTCATTAACAGAAAGACCGGCCGGGTAGGAAAGATGGTGGATCATGCGGAACTTACCCTCCTCCCTCTTGGGCACAATGCCCAACGGAGACACCCGAAGATTAGAAAAGGGGAGCTCTGCAAAAGGACCCACCAACCAACCCAGCCGTACCTCCTTTGCCAACTTGTCCGCCACCAGCTCGCCTTGCTGACGTGCACAAATTTAATTTTGGGAAAATTGAGGAAAGTCAGACGGCATATGCGGAATAACAAAACCTTCATGAAAACCATTAAACAACAACGCAGTGCATCGCCTATTGGGGTACCTGTCTAGCCAAGGAACCATAGCCCAAACCATCACCGGGGTGATCCCTTCTATCAGGCTTACCCCGACCTGGAGCCCTAAAGGTCGAGCCATGTCCCTTTCTAAAACATGGAAATGCCGGGTGGGATCCCCCACAGGAAGAACAGTCATGCTTGAACCGGCAATTCGCGGACCAACAGCACTGGGACTCATTGAAGAGCCAGCACCACCCCTTTCTGGTACCTGCTGGCGCTCCTGGGGCTCTGGGCACCGCAGATCCAGGAAAGGGTGACACCACTGGACGGTTCGGTGTCATGAGCAGTTGCCACAGATTTGTGTCCAGCATATCAAAACGGAGCCCGGGCCGCACCGCCATCTTCTGCCGAAACTGTCGGTCGTACCTAAACCAGCAAAGACCCCCGTAAATTTTGAAAGCCCCCCAAATCAGATCCAAATAAGAAAACAAAGCCATGCCACGCTCCGGAAATCGCTCGCACAAAATCGCACTATAAGCCAAAAAGCCAATTGCCAAACGTCTAGGGCAACGGCTTCACTTTTTCTTTATCCTTGTCCCCGGTAAAGGATCAATGCGTTTAGGACGATCAACCGTCTCCCTATCCGGAGAAATCAAAGTGAGCACGTCCACGTACTCCCCCTTTCAAATCTTCTCCCGCACTTCAGCAGAGACATTAAGGCCCAGAGGAGACAAATCACACGCTCCATAAGAGCGCAACTCAGCACCAACCGCACCAGACCCCCACTAACAAGCGTTGCAGGACCGCTCGAAGCCACTGGAGCCAAAACCGCCGCCGCAGCAGAAACCGGGGCATTCACTGCAATCGGTAACGCTGCGCCAAGCACAGTAGGGGCCTGAACAGGAGCTGAGGCAAGAGTAAGACCCACCAAGGGAGCATTATCAGGGACCCCCAAAGCAGCCGAACCAGACGCGACAGCAAGTGCCGGCGCCACGCCCCTGGCAACAGCAACCCCAGCAGGGGACCCTGACGCAGACGCGTGCGACACAGCAGATGCCCCATCCTGCCACTGTCTGAGAGCCGCAACCAGGGTTTCCATGAACCCCGTTGTTAGCCCCTCGATCCTACCTGACGCAGCATTGGCCGAACGACTCCCCGAGCCAGTAACAGCACCACCAAGGTCAGACTCACGTGCTACCAGAAGGGATGATCTTCCTGGAGCCACTGGGACAGCAGGAACAAACGGGTCCGGCGATGGGCGCCCTGGAACCACACGGCCAGACAACCTCCTCGCATCCATCATACCCCCAGACCTGGACTCCGAGCAACTCCCAGCAGGAGAGCGCCGATTACGGTCCCCACGAGCCACAGAACGAACTCCAGAAGCAGATAATCCTGGCGCCGGTTGATCCACAGCCACCTCTGATGAAACACCAGCTGCAGCACCCGCCGAAATTGCTCTTCTCCCCGAATTTCCATTGCCAGCAAGGGCGCCGCCATCTTGTGGGTGTGTCCGTCGCTTAGCTCGTGATGTCACAGGCCTGCGACGAGCAGGAGGGTGTGACGGGACGCCGTCGCTTCCCGTCTGTCCTTGCTCTCCAGACACCCCCTTATTGGGATTAGCCCGGCCTCTGAGATGCTCGGAACTCAGTGCCTCGAGCAGCCTGATCCACAGCTCCAGACCCACTTGTTCTGAACGCCTGCCTTGGAGCCGCTTGTTCTGAACTCCTGCCTTGGAACCTCTTTGCATTTCCAGAATGCCGCTCAGTGCCTTCTGAGAGTGATTATAGCTGTAGCGTAGCTGAAACACCAGGCAGGCTGTATATTCATCACAGGATACACACTGGCCATTTCTCTTGGCCTGCTTTTATTTGGTTCAGAATCAGATAACAACAGTTAACATTCCCGCCCCCAGACATTACGGCACCGCCATTCAGCAGTTCCCCATCAGGTCCTCTCAGAGTGCAAGCTCTTGAGCAGGGGCTTCTCTGGTACTGTTCTATGTGGTTAACTTGCATGTATATTGATATCCTGTCTTTCCCATTGTACAGTGCTACGGTACATGGTTGTGCCTTATAATTAACTGTACCTGCAGTCATACAGAGCACAGGTCCTTGTTTGGGGGGATTCCAGAGGAGCAGCAGCGATCCAGGGGTACCGTTTGATAGCTCGGGTCCCTAGGGTGTCACAGTCCAAAAGGCGCCCAGATCTGGGGGTAGGGGCACGAATGGCAGCATATAGTAGATATCCCCCTTGGATGCCGCATGGTCAGGGCTGCTTAAGCTCCTGGGGTCAAGAAGGGCTCAGCAAAGTGGGTTCCCAATGGAGCTCCCTCCTGAAAATCACCACAACGGTAGGTTGCATGAGGATCACCCCACGTTTGAAAAATCACCCAGCTGGAGTAGTTAGTTTTCGGGGCGCAGACGTTTAAAGTTTCTGCAGATGGTTCAATTACAGTCAATGAGGTGCATTCCTGGAATGGGATTGGTTGGCCCTTCTAGCTCCTTGGATGGTGATTGGCTGGGGTTTCAAACCCAGCTCATGCTTTCAATCCCAGGCTAACCCTGGTGTCGGATAACACAGTGAGCATAAGGGACAGGTTTAAAGGCATTTTGATTACGTGCTGATATAGGGGGGGGAGAAGAGTCACAAAAACACCACTTTAACACACTAACAGACAAATAGCATAACTGAGGGGAATAGCAGAGGGGCGAGGGGTTAATACAGTCTCTGAGCAAGGGGTTCCGCGACAACAATACATTTAAAACCACACAATATAAATGAACATAAGGTCTTCCCCAAAGCAACAGTCTATGTCTTTTGGGGTTTTCAACATGGAAATAAAAGTCTTGGGGTTTGACACGGGGAGCGTAACGTCAGTTCCATGACAGGCGTTTCCCTTCTTTATGTCCTCCAATTGGCCTCAAATGAAATACACACAGAGAGACAGCGCTCCCTTAGTATAACACAGTTTTTATGAAACACGGTATATATATGCTGTTAGTCTAACTCACCAATGATGGAGCCTCGGTTATCTCAGGCTCGGCTTATGAGAAAATGGTACTCCTTATTTAGGTGGGTACCTGACCCCTCTCTCTCGAACGTCTATCAGCTCCTATTTCCAGACTTGAGTTGATTCCAGGATGGATGGATGGAGGAGGGGGGAGGAGGGGGATCCCCTGCTGTTGTGCTTCTCTCAGACCTCCAATAACAGTCTGGAGGGATGAAGTTGATGAATAAATCCGATGGAATGTTAAAACGAGGGTAGGGTTAAAAATGAAATTTATTAAAGGTTAAAACCTATAGGGGGGAGTGTGGGTATACTAAACGCGTTTCAGCACTATGCCTGTGCCTTCCTCAGTCAGTATGACCACAAATATGAGTGTATTAGGCCAGTAAAATTTTGACTGAGCATGATATCTGAATAGGCTGCTTCCCCCAGCAGTTCCCTCATCCTATAACCTCCGATCCAGGACCAACACCCTCCTTGCAAAACCACAATACAAAAAGACAGTGGCTCGGTCCTTATTTTCCTACAGAGCACCGCAGTTATGGAATAACCTCCCAGACGCCATCAAATCTTCCCCCAGTCTTAAGTCACTCAAGAGCTCCCTATTAACATACCTCAATATGGAATGCACCTGTAAACATGTAACATAATGACTATTTCCTAAATATTTATTTTCTGTTAATCTGTATATTTGTGGGGGGGGGGGTTAATATCTTGCATTGTATTACTTTGTATTTCTGTAACAACTGTAACATTTCAATGTTCTTGAACCCAGGACGTACTTGAAAATGAGAGAAATCTCAATGTATCCTTCCTGGTAAAATACTTAATAAATAAATAAATAAATAAATATCATCAGCTAAACCACAGTTTGTGCATAAAAAATGCAGAACACAAACATGAAGACTAAGTTTGGCCAGGGTTTGTGACTAAGTGGTTACTATATAAGACTGGACATACCCCATTTTGAATACCCTGGGCTATCTACTTTTCAAAATGGTATGCCATGATGGGGTAATTTTCATACCTGGGCTGCCATACCCTCTAAAAGTCAACATAGTCCCAACAAACCAATCTGGAAAATTTAAATTTGTAAACCTGAATTGTGCCTTGATCTGCCGAGAGGCCAAGGAGAATATCTGTTCCAAGTAAGTGGAATAATATTATTTGTCGGCATAGGGTAACACCTGCTGTGGTGGAATACACAGACTTTCTGGCAGGCTTATGAAATGTATGATCATCTGTTATAACTTAATCTCCATTATTTATCCCGAAGTCAGGTTTTGTAAAAATCTTTATTAGTCACTCTTGAAAAAGCCGCAAGAAGCAGCGAAATGCATTGAGCGGCATGTCTGTCTGTTTTTATCTGTAAACTTTGTCTTCACTTTCCCCCTCTCCCTTGAATAGTGGCGTATTGTAGGCGGGTCGAACCGCCAAGGTATAGATCCTTCCTATTTCTTCTACCACTCAATGCTATTTACCTTTTGATTACCAAGATTGGCAAGTTCCTTACATACTGCTTAGTTAATTCTGATTGGCGAATTGCTTTTTTGCCGGGCATGTGACACCCGATGAGTGATCACTTATTGTTGATATACTTAAACCCTCTTGTATCCAGTCCCTGATTTGTCCTGGTGCATTTACGATCAACAATGAGGGTTCTAGAGCTGCAAGCGGTTCGAGCAGTGGCGTCGTAACGTGGGGGCGGGGGTTCGGCCCGCACCAGGTGACACCCGCCTTTAGGGTGACACAGTCACCCTAAGGGCGGGTGTCTCACCCTCCGCCGCGTATTCGCTCTCTGCGAGCGTCCGAAGCATGCAGCTTCGGCGCTCGCCTGGAGGAAACACATCACCAGCCAATCGCGGCTGGTCACGTGGCTCCCCCAGGCGAGCGCCCAAGCTGCGTGCCGCCGGACGCTCAGAGGGAGCGAACATGCAGCGGAGGTGAGCTGGGGCATTATCCATGAGGTGCTGGGGCATATCCATCTGCTGGGGCATTCCATGAGCTGGGGCATATCCATGAGGAGCTGGGGAAAATCCATGAGGTGCTGGGGCAAATCCATGAGCTGCTGGGGCATATCCATGAGGAGCTGGGGCAAATCCATGAGGAGCTGGGGTATATCCATGAGGTGCTGGGGTATATCCATCTGCTGGAGCATTCCATGAGCTGGGGCATATCCATGAGGAGCTGGGGCAAATCCATGAGGAGATGGGGCAAATCCATGAGGTGCTGGGGCAGATCCATCTGCTGGGGCATTCCATGAGCTGGGGCATATCCATGAGGAGCTGGGGCAAATCAGTGAGGTGCTGGGGCAAATCCATGAGCTGCTGGGGCAAATCCATGAGCTGCTGGGGCAAATCCATGAGGAGCTGGGGCAAATCCATGAGGAGCTGGGGCATATCAATGAGGTGCTGGGGCATATCCATGAGGTGCTGGGGCATATCCACGAGGTGCTGGGGCAAATCCATGAGGTGCTGGGGCAAATCCATGAGGTGCTGGGGCATATCCATGAGGTGCTGGGGCAAATCCATGAGGTGCTGGGGCATATCCATGAGGTGCTGGGGCAAATCCATGAGGTGCTGGGGCATATCCATGAGGTGCTGGGGCATATCCATGAGGTGCTGGGGCAAATCCATGAGGTGCTGGGGCAAATCCATGAGGTGCTGGGGCATATCCATGAGGTGCTGGGACAAATCCATGAGGTGCTGGGTCAAATCCATGAGGTGCTGGGGCATATCCATGAGGTGCTGGGGCAAATCCATGAGGTGCTGGGGCATATCCATGAGGTGCTGGGGCAAATCCATGAGGTGCTGGGGCAAATCCATGAGGTGCTGGGGCATATCCATGAGGTGCTGGGGCATATCCATGAGGTGCTGGGGCAAATCCATGAGGTGCTGGGGCATATCCATGAGGTGCTGGGGCAAATCCATGAGGTGCTGGGGCATATCCATGAGGTGCTGGGGCAAATCCATGAGGTGCTGGGGCATATCCATGAGGTGCTGGGGCAAATCCATGAGGTGCTGGGGCATATCCATGAGCTGGGGCATATCCATGAGCTGGGGCAATATCCATGAGCTGGGGCAGTATCCATGAGCTGGGGCAGTATCCATGAGCTGGGGGCAATATCCATGAGCTGGGGCAGTATCCATGTGCTGGGGCAGTATATCCATGAGCTGGGGCAGTATATCCATGAGCTGCTGGGGCAGTATATCCATGAGCTGGGGCATATCCATGAGGAGCTGGGGCAAATCCATGAGGAGATGGAGCAAATCCATGAGGTGCTGGGGCAGATCCATCTGCTGGGGCATTCCATGAGCTGGGGCATATCCATGAGGAGCTGGGGCAAATCAGTGAGGTGCTGGGGCAAATCCATGAGCTGCTGGGGCAAATCCATGAGCTGCTGGGGCATTATCCATGAGGAGCTGGGGCAAATCCATGAGGAGCTGGGGCATATCAATGAGGTGCTGGGGCATATCCATGAGGTGCTGGGGCATATCCATGAGGTGCTGGGGCAAATCCATGAGGTGCTGGGGCAAATCCATGAGGTGCTGGGGCATATCCATGAGGTGCTGGGGCAAATCCATGAGGTGCTGGGGCATATTCATGAGGTGCTGGGGCAAATCCATGAGGTGCTGGGGCATATCCATGAGGTGCTGGGGCATATCCATGAGGTGCTGGGGCAATCCATGAGGTGCTGGGGCAAATCCATGAGGTGCTGGGGCATATCCATGAGGTGCTGGGACAAATCCATGAGGTGCTGGGTCAAATCCATGAGGTGCTGGGGCATATCCATGAGGTGCTGGGGCAAATCCATGAGGTGCTGGGGCATATCCATGAGGTGCTGGGGCAAATCCATGAGGTGCTGGGGCAAATCCATGAGGTGCTGGGGCATATCCATGAGGTGCTGGGGCAATCCATGAGGTGCTGGGGCATATCCATGAGGTGCTGGGGCAAATCCATGAGGTGCTGGGGCATATCCATGAGGTGCTGGGGCAAATCCATGAGGTGCTGGGGCATATCCATGAGGTGCTGGGGCAAATCCATGAGGTGCTGGGGCATATCCATGAGCTGGGGCATATCCATGAGCTGGGGCAATATCCATGAGCTGGGGCAGTATCCATGAGCTGGGGCAGTATCCATGAGCTGGGGGCAATATCCATGAGCTGGGGCAGTATCCATGTGCTGGGGCAGTATATCCATGAGCTGGGGCAGTATATCCATGAGCTGCTGGGGCAGTATATCCATGAGCTGGGGCAGTATATCCATGATCTGGGGCAGTATCCATGAGCTGGGGCATATCCATGTGCTGGGGCATATCCATGAGCTGGGGCATATCCATGAGCTGGGGCAAAATCCATGAGAGGAGCTGGGGCAAAATCCATGAGAGGAGCTGAGGCAAAATCCATGAGAGGAGCTAGGGCAAGATCCATGAGAAGAGCTGGGGCAAAATCCATGAGAGCAGCTGGGGCATTATCAATGAGAGCAGCTGGGGCAGTATGTGCATGAGAGCAGCTGGGGCAGTATATTCTTGAGCTGGGGCAGTATGTCCATGAGCTGGGGCAGTATCCATGAGCTGGGGCATATCCATGTGCTGGGGCAATATCCATGAGCTGGGACATATCCATGAGCTGGGGCAAAATCCATGAGAGGAGCTGGGGCAAAATCCATGAGAGCAGCTGGGGCATTATCAATGAGAGCAGCTGGGGCAGTATATGCATGAGAGCAGCTGGGGCAGTATATCCGTGAGAGGAGCTGGGGCAGTATATCCATGAGAGGAGCTGGGGCAGTATCCATGAGAGGAGCTGGGGCAATATCCATGAGAGGAGCTGGGGCAATATCCATGAGAGGAGCTGGGGCAATATCCATGTGTGCTGGGGGCAGTATCCATGACAGCTGGGGCATTATCCATGTGTGAGCTGGTCTGGGGCAATATATCCATGTGTGAGCTGGTCTGGGGCAATATATCCATGTGTGAGCTGAGGCGCAATATATCCATATGTGAGGTGAGGCGCAATATATCCATATGTGAGCTGGGGCAATATATATCCATGGGTGAGCTGCTGGGGGCAATATATAACTGTGAACTGGGGCAATATATCCATATGTGAGCTCGGGGCAATATATATCCATGGGTGAGCTGCTGGGGGCAATATATAACTGTGAACTGGGGCAATATATCCATATGTGAGCTCGGGGCAATATATATCCATGGGTGAGCTGCTGGGGGCAATATATATCCAGAGCTGCTGGGGGCAATATATATCCATGTGTGCTTTCACTGCCTTCGAACAGGCAACGTACTTGCTGGCAGTTGGCAAAAAGTTGTGTGAGCATATGAGAGAGCTCCACAGCAATAAACCTCACAGTAATGTGATCTGTGTGTATGAGCATTCAGTGTTATATGGGAGTACTGATTTAGGAGTAAGAGTAGTTAAAAAAAAATCTGTAATACTCGGGGGGGTGACACCATAAGTTACCGCACCGGGTGACACCAACCCTAGTGACGCCACTGGGTTCGAGTATCGATATAGGGTTCAATACAGTATTATTCTTTGTTTTCCTTTAAAAACATTAACAACACTTATATATTATCTCATTCCCTATGCCTACTTTATCAATTAATTATCTTGGCTTATGTAGCGCTTCATTTTGAGGCTTATATATATTTACTGTTGCCATATTCAGGGATTTAGTACTCGGTAATTGTCCTTCCATCACCTAATATATACAAGATGTGCTAGTTCTACCATACATCGTTTCATTTATGTTTTTATGTGTTATTCGTGTATCTGTGTTTTTTTCGACTTTAAAGAGTTTACCTATCTTTAATTATACCAGATTCAGCCTTCTTTTGTTGTTCCTCTCCTCCCCCCTTTTTTCGATTTTTTCTTAAATCTTAAACTATATTAAAGTGCAGTGCTCAGTTTTGTATATGGAAACAGAGAAAGACACTGACAAAAAGAAACAGAAACACTGACAGAAAGACAATGAAAGACAAACAGAGAAATGGGGAAAGACAGAGACATTGACCAGTAGCAACACAAAGACTGAACCGCAGACATGAAAAGAAAGATGCTGAAAAGCACAAAGAGAAACTCAGAGCAACTGGCGAATACAGGGACACAGACAAAAAGGGGTTATTCAGAAAGCACCAACATTACAGTGCTTTCTAGTTCGGCATCTTCAAGGATTCCATTTTGCGGACCCTGCAGTGAATTCACTATTCACCGTAGGGTCACCGAAGTGCGCCAAGGATGGAATGGCCAAAGTCCACCAAACTGCAAAACAAGGAAAAAAGGAACTCTGCTCTTCTCCTGATAGATGTTTAAAACAATAAAAATGCATTAAAATGTGTGTAAATAATGTAAATAATAAAAAGTCCTTCAAAAAAATAATTAAAAGGTCTGTTACAGAACAATAAAAAAAAAATTGGGAATCAAAAATTAAGAAAAAATACATAAGGTGTTTCAAAAAATAGACGCTTTGCTGAAAACGAAAAGAATAAAACGTCTGAATAAAGAAAGAATAAAAGAATAATAATTTTGGGGGCGGGACCAGCTGCTGAAGGAAGAGGTTGCATGCTGCCAGAGCTTCGCAGCGATCTCTTCTCCCGGGCATATTTATGTCTTTTAACCACTGAGTGCCCTCACCTGAGGATCCTGGGCGGCTGGCCAATGGGAGTGCATTGACCGGAGCCCAATTACCCCCCCTCCGGTCCAGAGAACTACCTGCTGGATCATATGCCATCTCCAGCTGGAGTGTGAGGACGGTGGCCATTTTGCGGCCTACTTCTCGGCCCCCTCTGACTCCCAAGCTTCACTACCTCGCGGGACCTGACTCTGCTGGGGCCCACGTCTCCTGGCTGTACTAGACGCCTTACTGCTGCTACTGGGGGACGATGAGGGTCCAGTGACGCAGGGCGATATGCGCTGCATCATGGCCGTGCTGCACTCCGGTTGGGAAGCTGATGTTTTGGGTGGCGGCATTTCCAGGGAGAGCCTGAAGTTGCACCACACAGCGATGAGCTGTCTGAGAGTGCGGAGGCCGAAGAGCTGTGGCAGCGGGACATAGAGGCGGTACCGGCTCACAAGATTCTGCGGCCCATTTCCCAGATGGGTGAGCTGTCCTCGCGGTGTTCTTTTGTGGGGCCTGCATGCCGAGAATCATCCAGCCGGACGGAGCTGACGGGTGCACTGGTGGCACCCGCTGGCTTCAACCGGGGTCTGAAGGAGGCCGCTGATCCCCTCACATCTGTGGAGGAGAAGCTGCATGGTCCCCTCCTGCCATTCCTTGCTCTGGTGCCGCCTGTGGCCTTACCCTGTGTGGATGGAAATCGGTGTGGTGGTACGGGTGAAGGCTTACCTGACCTGCTGGCTTTTTTTCTCGCTGATGGGCCTCGTCTGCTCTACCTCACCCTGCCTGCCCCACAACAGCCGCTATTTCGGGACGCTGGCTGAGAGCAGTCCGTTATTTATTTTCTTTTTTGCTTATTTGATGACAACCCGTTAGTGTTTCTTATCCAACTTTTGTTTTTATGCTGAGACTTTTTATGTTTATTTTTGCTGACACTGCCTTATGGCTTTCGAGGACTCTTTTTGCATATTATAGTTCTGAGAATTTATATACCGGCCCTGCGAGGTCATGACTTTGCTGGTCGATTTGTGACCTTTACTTCTAAATTTTCAAAATATATATTTTTTTTAAAAAAAAAAATTCTAATTTTTTTACATTGAAACATATGGGATTCACTTGTTTAAACCTGTCAAACTGTATCACTGAAAATCAGGGCATTTCACTGACACTTCGGTGCAGTTTGGCGTTCTTTGAATAGATTAACCATTACATCTCTATGGGACAACTTCACTGCTGCCGAAGGTCGGCGATCTACATTATTTGGTGAATTGACAGCTTAGTGAATAGACAAAATGCCACGAAATTTCCCTGTACAGTGAAATTCACCGTTCGGTACAATTCGGTGGCAAATTCACCCCTTAGGCCAGTGTCAGACAAGCGCACTATGTGCACCCATACTGATGTGCATCCCGACGCTGCATTGTGATGTTTTGACGGGACCGGCAACATGCAGTAGAACGCAAACGACTTGTGCAGGCTACAGCATACGTGCTGAACGCCTCCCTGTAGAAACGCTATGACGCGCATTTGGTAGGGCTGCAAAGTGCAATCCACCATAAGAGGATCGAGCCTTGCAACGCTGAGCGCACTAACTTCAGAGTCAGAGTGGAAGTAACGTCCAGTCTCATGGACGTTCCTTCCATTCTGAAAAACGCTTGTCTGACACTGGCTTCACTGAAAGACCCCTAAAGTTACTGACAAACACAGCGAAAGAGGAAGATAGAGAGGAACTCAGAGACGCTGACAGCAACTTACAAACATGAAAAGACACTGATAAAGAAACACACGGCAACATAAAGAGACACAAAAAGAGAAAGACCAAAAGGGTTATTCAAAGATGGAATTTCAGTGCTCTTTCGTTCTATACACTTCGGAGAATCAAATTCCCTGGCCTGTGGTGAATTCAGCATTCACCACAAGGTCCCCGAAGTGCAGGAAAAATCTGCAGAACAACTGCCAAATCGAACAGAAAAACCGCCAGAAAGCTGCTGAAACCATCGGATTTGATCCACTAAGCTGCCGCAAAATGCTGACAATCTGCCGAACACAGCACCGACCAGCCGCCGAAAAAAGCCAACGAGCTGGGTAAAAAATTACCTGATTAAAACTGCCAAATTAAACCACCGAACATCAGGTCATTTCACTGACATTTCTCTGCGGTTTGGTGTTCACCGGATAGATTAACCACTACTTCTCTACGGAGATTTCACTGTTGCCGAATAGGCACCGTATTTCGCCAATATGTGGCGAACAGCCTACTTTCTGAATAGCCGCAAAATTGTATCTTACGGGGAAATTCACTGTTCGGTGCAATGTTGGGGCCAGATCAGATCTTTGTCAATATCTTGCAGTGTTATTCAAACAAGTGAGATGGAGGAAGACAGAGATGTTGACACCCGCACACAGACACACCTCACACATACCCCAAGTCCTCTTTTGAGGTGGGACTGCGAGTGTGGGGATTGTGTCCAGAGATCAGGGTATCTGTTGGGCCAGATCGAGCTGCTGAATAATATTCTGTCACTCGTTACACTGGATGAATTATTCAGCAATGACAATCATGTCCACTTTTTTGCCGCATTACTTTTTTATTTAAGGAGGTCCGCTTAGGTTTTACTTTATGTATTTTGTATTACATGTTTATTGTATTTATGCCCTATTGCTTTTCATTTTATTTCACCATAAACCTTTCGTTTGTGACCCAATAACATTTTATTTATCCCATATACATTTTTATTTTGTTAGTGGCTCCATTCTCCCCGTGTTACTTTCCAGCATTGTGTGTCTCTGATTCTCGTCTGCAAGCTCCTGCTATAATTGTTGAATTTTCCTAGTGTGTGACAGAAAGTTCGAATTATAATAAGACTCAGAGGCGAGTATTTGCATCTCTTTCAGTATTTATTAAACAGCAGCAAAGAAAAATGTTTATTTTGAACAAAAAAAGAGGGAGAATCCCCCTTCTACGCCCCCTTTATCCCAGCATTCATCCAATGGCATAAAACCCCCAGTTCCGGGAAATAAGTCCTCTTTCTTTGGAAATGAAACACCAACTTCAGAACCAGGGAGCCAGGAAAACGCTGAACCAGCGGGAAACGGGGACCAAACGATCAATAAGCTGCAGGAGAAAAGACATGAGAAAAGCACAGGTCAAGCAGGGCGTGCCAAGGAAAGGCACACAAGAAATCAGAACAACACTTGATGCATAGTGAACCCCAAACTGGATGGGAAGTGGAGGGAAATACTCGCTTCGGAGTCTTATTATAATTTGAACTTTCCGTCACACACTAGGAAAATTCAACAATTCTAATACAGTGACTCGGAGGCTCATATTTGCACATTCAAAGACCCTCCCGGACAGGAGCCGACCAATGAGAGATCGGTTTGTGGTAGAACGTGTGGAAGGTGGATTTGCATGACCAGTCCGCCGCTCTCAAGATGTCCTCTAAACAGCATCCCGAACCCAGGGCAGAAGACACCATTGCACTATGGATTGAGTGAGCCTTAAAGATCGACACATCAACCCCAGCCAAGGATATCAACCAGTGGACCAACGGGCGAGCGTCGTAGAAGACACAGGACCGTGAGGGGCCACATACGAGACAAACAAAGGGGAAACACCATCAGGGCAGCAAGTCGCCGTACGAGCCTCATACTCCCGTAGGCAAGTCACAGGCAAAGCTGCAGAAGATACGGCAGCAATGGATAGAAAACCGAGGACATAGAGGTCTTCGTACGGCGGGAGACGTCGAAGCGTGCCTGTCATGGAGCTGACATAGCGCTCCCCGCGTTATACCCCAAGACTTTTATTTCCATGGCGAAAACCCCCAAATCACATAGACCTTTGCTTTGGGAAAGACCTTATGTTTATTTATATTGTGTGGTTTTAAATGTATTGTTGTCGCGGAACCTCTTGCTCAGAGACTGTGGACTGTATTAAACCCTCGCTCCTCTGCTATTCCCCTCAGTTAAGCTATTTGTCTGTTAGTGTTTTAAAGGGGTGTTTTTGTGACCCCCCCCTATCAGCACATAATCAAAATTCCTTTAAGCCTGTCCCTTATGCTCACTGTGTTATCTGACAACAGGGTTAGCCTGGGATTGAAAGCATGAGCTGGGTTTGAAACCCCAGCCAATCACAATCCAAGGAGCTAGACGGGCCAACCAATCCCATTCCAGGAATGCACCTCATTGACTGTAATGGAGCCATCTGCAGAAACTTCAAACGTCCTGAAATCGAACTGCTCCAGCGGGGTGCTTTTTCAAATTGGGGTGATCCTTATGCGAGCTACCATTGTGGTGATTTTCAGGAGGGAACTCCATTGGGAACCCACATTGCTGAGCCTTTCTTAACCCCAGGAGCTCAGGCAGCTCTGACCATGCGGCATCAGCTGGGGATACCTATTATATGCTGCCATCCGTGCCCCTTCCCCCAGATCTGGACGCTTTTTGGACTGTGACACCCTAGGGACCCGTGCTATCAAACGGTACCCCTGGATCACTGCTGCTCCCCTGGAATCCCCCAAGCAAGGACCTGTGCTTTGTATGACTGCAGTTACAGTTAATTATAAGGCGCCACCAAGTACCGTAGCACTGTACAATGGGAAAGACGGGATAACCAATATACATGCAAGTTAAACACATAGAACAGTGTCAGAGAAGCCCCTGCTCAAGAGCTTGCACTGAGAGGACCAGATGGGGAACAGGCTGAATGACGGTGCCGAAATGTCTGGGGGGTGGGAATGTCGGGTATATTACAGAAAGGAAAAAGGTAAAATGGATGTCTGTAGCCATTTTGTTTTTAAAGACAGTTTTTTCTTTCAATTTTCTCTAGGTTTAGAAATGAACGAGATTTTTTTTACAGAGTTCATTCCTGGGTGAAGTTTTTTATATTTTTTTTTAAAAGTGCCAGACATGAAGGAACCTAGAATGTTTTTGTGTGATAATGCTAGAGTTAAGTGCTAAGACGTGTCATAATTAAATTTATTGGTCTGTTTTAAGTTTTTAAAACAAAAGATATTTTGTCTTTTGGGTATAGTAATAAGAGTTAATATCTCTGTAATATAGATTTATATTCACAAAATATATGTTTATAATCAAGGTATATTTTATTATATTTACAGTAGGAAATATGTATACTCCAATAAATATTGTAGAAAGTATATAATTGGTAAATAATAAAAATTACTAAAGAATAGATTCTGTTGAGTTAACCAGAAAAGAATTCAGCTGATAGGACTCAGTGAGTAACCAAAAGGGAGTGAGGATATAAATTAGATATGACAGGTAGAGACACAGTGTCTATACATGGAGAGAGAGAGTCTTTGTTAAGTCAGATTGAACTTTGACCCAAAATAAGAATATTAAAAAGAAATGGTGGAATTAATTAAGAAGTGCAATACTGCCCTCTAGAGGATAGTAAATATTAGATTTGATGTATTAATAATATTGCCAGTGACGTCAAATTGACTATAATAAGCGGCAATGTTGGTTGCAAATCACTCTGAGATTCCGAGACCCTGAGATGTGAGAGTCCGAGATTCCAGCATTCAAACTCACACCGCAATGCATTCAGACGTCCAGTACACATGACACTCTGAGAGTCCGAGATTCCAACATTCTGAGACTCACACCACGATGCAGGCAGATCCCAGGACATGAGGCAATCAAGATTCTCACCAAATCTCTGACTCTCACCAAATCTCTAACTCACATGCATTGATTATCTGATATCGATAATCTTCACATATCCCAAAACAAAGCATCACACAGGAATTCCAAGGCATACTTATTAAAATCCAGATTGGACAGGTAATGTATGAAATTAAGGAATTAATGTAATTATATATATTTGTAGATATTCTTGCAATGGAATATTGCTCCAAAAATAGCTATAGCTCCAAAAATTCTAAGTATTTCTATTCTGCAGATAGAAATATGAAGAAGTGGACATAAGGATTTATTCCTAAAAAAAAATGTTGTAAGATTGATACCAATATATATATTGAATTTGGAAATTACTGTGATTAAAATTAATAAGCAAGGAATTATATAACTACAAAATAAAAAGCAAAAGATTAGAAGTTTAATTCTCGAGATTAGGGGAGGATTCACTAAATAAGTTTTATTACTTATCCTTTTAAATTAACTCATCTTTTGTTGATCCATGTAGCATAGAGAGAAATATATATATCTATAAGAGCTGGCTGGTTAAACATTGTTTGCTGGGAAATGCATGTTGTATTAAGCAGAAATGTTTATTAACCATTTGTGTATTAGTTACTAACTGATAAGGTATATGATATTAATTATATATGCAGTTACTAACCAGAGATACATATATTGGGAAGCTAGTTTTTATATGCTGATGGATTGTGGTTTATAAATTTTCGTTTATGATATTAGATTTGAAACTTTTTTGTATACGTAATAAATATATATATTTTTATCCGATTATTGATTATTGTATTTTTCAAAGCAAAACACAGACAATTAAAAAAATTTAGGAGAATTTCTAGGAAATAAAAACGATTGATATTTGTGTCTCGTATAGATTTCTTATGAAATAATAATCCCTGATATATTGGAGGCTTGGTTGATAAATCCAATATATAACGTGTTATATTCACGTGCAGAGATTATATCCGACAAATTGGAGGCAACTGACGACATAGGTCCAGTAAATCCAATATAAACAAATTGGAGGCACTGTACCGAGATTGTAGTTTTTGTTTGGAATATAATTGTCAGTATTGTCTGCTTAGACAGAGATAAAATATATATATATTTTGACTCCCTGTTGTATTTTGACTTGTGGTTTTACGGTTGTCTACTAAACAGTGTAAAAATGTCAGAGTCAGAATCTGAGACTCAGGAAGATGTAGAGATACATGCTAATCAAATAGTATTGATAGATGTTATGTCTTATCTAAAGGACAAGTTACACGTCACAGACGATTTATTTGATTGGATAAAAGAATTAAAATCAAATGTTTCTAATTATGTTGATTCAATCTGGTCAGATCACTCAAATTTTCTTGAATGTTTGCGAAAGATAAGTGCAGCCACAAATAAAAAAGACAAAGAGATTTTTGTTTTAAAAATTGTGCCTGAATGCATATACTTGATCGCAGAAATGAACAAGAGATTGAATGATGACAAAGAAACCAGAGACAGTTTAGAAAATAAAAAATTGTGACTTGCATGATACCATAAATAAATTAAAAGATGAGTCAGAACGAATGATAATGGAGTTCAAAGTGTGTGCAAGAGAAAAAGATCAATTGCAAGATGAGATTGTTCAATTATCCAAATTAAAGAAGGAGCTGAATGCAAAATTGGCGAGAATGAAACGCGAACATGAGAAATTCGCTGATGAGTTACGTCAGATTGAAACTGATGTTCGAAGGGTTAAAAATCCTTCATTAGAGAAGTTCCCTTTGAAAGTTTTGAGTCATAACTCATCACTGATTAGGCCTGGTGACAGCTCCGTTCTGAAGAGCGAGAGTGAGCAGAGCGAATGCGAAAGTGAAACTAAATCTCATGATGAAAAAAGAGCACACAGGAGTATTTCAAATCCCATCACTCTAGCCAGCCACAGCCTATTAAGAAATCTCATAAAGATCAGGATTTTACGAAAATCGTTCATTTCTTAAAAAACTCAGTAGTTATCTTTGACCTAAAAGGATCGCCAAAAATAATAAATCATTTAAATATGTTTGAAGAAGCCTTGTCAATATTAGGAATTAATTCAGATGCTCAGAAAATTGAGTTGATCCCATGGGTCTTTGAAGGCAAACATAGGTATTTTTTTCAGTCTTTGAAAGAATCTGGTATACGTAACTGGAGTAAAATAGTCTCTGAGGTCAAATCTGAATTTGGGCCTCACCGTACCAGTCTAGCTGCGAAAAGAGCAATTTTAACTAAAAAGCTCCCGTGAATTTCTTTCAGTCCTTAAAAATGCATACAGCTTGGCTGAAAGAAACCCAGATTTTGAAAACCCTGAATTTATCCAATTATTTTATGATGCATTGCCAAATAAAATAAAGGTTATTTTGGCAAGAGATTATGACCCGAGAAATGGTTTGGATTGGATACTAAAAGAAAGTATGACCCTATTTACTGTATTTGAATATAGTGAAGAAACTCAGGGGAAAAGAGTAAAAAACTCACCTGAGGAAATAGCGAAAACTCACGTTAAAAAGGGTGATATTAAATTTGAGGCCCACAAAAAGAGTTATGCGGAAATATTGCGTGACTCCATACCTCAAAGGGAAAAATCCAAACCAGATAAGGAAAGAGGGTTTGCCAGAGAAAATTCAGGAAGTAAATTTCAATCTAGGAAGCAATGGGTACCTAGAAGTCAGTGGGTTAAATCAAGGGAAAATGTACCTAGACAGGAAGCAACCAGAGGTAAGACTGAATCTGATGCGTCTGATAATGCGCAAGCTTCGTCCCCAAGGACGAATAGAAAGCGGAGATATAATGTACGCCAGCGTATTGGTCAAATGCAGGAAAATTTCCGTGTGCTGACAGAAAAACTGGATCAGATCACTCCGTTAATGACTGGAAATAACCCTGGTCAGGTTGTAAGCGATGCAACACCTGCAGCCCCACCCAACCAGTGACTAGATGATGTTTCTGATGAAGTAACCAGTATCCATGACAATTTACCATAAAGTGATGATGAAATGATTAATACAAATGTTTGTATGGTTGATGATTTAAACCCTACCCTGCAAAGAGAAGGAAAATGTATTTTATCTCCCCAGACTAAGTGCGAGCAAACTGAGAAGACTGGATCCGAAATGGACAGCACAGCTGCCAAAAGCACGTTTGAGAGAGCAAAATCAGTCGGTAAAATCTGTACAAAACCTAATTTCATATCTCACTCTAAATTTCTCTGTAAATTGCATAGCATTGAAGACCGATATTATGTGAATGTAGAATTACAAGATAATTTACCACATATTCCATCCTTGCTAGACAGTGGAAGCCAAGCTACGTTAATATCAGCTCATTATTTTGAACAGGTCCAAGAACTATCCTCCAGGAAGCCTAGATTAGATAAATCGAATGCTAATCTAGTGAGTGTGAGTGGCACATCTCTGAAAGTTCTGGGCACGGCTAAATTGGATTTTAAATTGGGGAATGAAGTAATTCGGCATCCAAAGCTTGTTGTGGATCTGCAACAAAATCGCCTAATTATTGGAATGGACCTTCTCAAAAGGTTAACTCCAATCATTGATTTTATCAATGAGGTTATTTGGTCCCAAGTAAATGTTCCAATCAGCTATGATAGATCCCAATCCCATCACACTCAGCGTAACTGCCATGTGATTGAGGAAAGGCCGGATTCTAATGAAGTCCACTTCAGAAATAGCCAGACACCTGAAATCTCTTTCTTAAGACCAAAACCCCTGACTCCAGGAGAGCAGGAGGATAACACCATATGTGTTCCCCCTGAGAGAATTCGAGATATATGTCTGGAAAATGATGTGCTAATTATTCACCTCCACAAAAGGGAAACAGAACCAAATGGGCATAGTTCTTAACTGAAATAGAGAAGATAAATGAAGAGGTATTTTTCCCTATACGTGTAAATAGTTTAGCTGGAGAAAACATGGCTAAGCTAGATTTGTGCCAGGAATATAGCTATATTAGCAAGAAGATGCTAAATAAAATAGCTGACCTTAAAATGATCAGATACCCAAATCCTCAAGATGAGTGGATAACAGATCTAAATAATGACGGAGACAGTCCTAATGTTATTGGAAAAAGTTATGTTATGTATTTCTAGAAGAAATAAAACTGCCAAGCTCAATTGCATGATTGTCATCCTAGATCACCTCAGGATATGTGAAGATGGAACAGCAGAAGACACGTAACTGGTATCATATGAAGTGATGTTTTAATTAACATGTGATTCTTCTTCCCAGCATTCAGATGTTTAACTCAAGCTAGTAGATAGACTAGATCCGTACGGTTATTACATTTAATCAGAGATCAGAGTATCTATAGGGAATGTGAGTGAAATCGCTAGTCTATGAATGGTTATTTATACTCTTTCTTTCAACAGAAATTGAGAAAAGTGGTTAATCCGAACTGCGACGCTAATCCGCAAAAATGAATCGGACCACCAAGGAGACTGCGACTATCTGGAAATTCTATGGTTTTCCGCACAATTCCAAGGAGAATGCTAAAGTCCCATGCGAATCAAGCTCATGTAAGCCTGAAAGACATGCTGGATAAAGCCAGCATACCGTTGATTGCTATGTACAAGAAACACCGAAGGAAAAGATTTGCCGCATATTTTATTGCAACCGCTGTTCTACAGAAAGAGAAGCAAATGCTTACCGGAAGGATCTGGTACAAAACAGAGAGTGTTCATACCTACACCAGTGATTCTCGTGAAAGTTTCTAAAGAATCAAGAGTTGTTATCGAGAAGTTACTTTTTATAAATGAAGTCTGGTATGAAGAGATACAAATCGTTGTCGTATTCCAAGGGTGAGAGATACCTATGAATCCAGATTTGAAATCTTTGCTAAAGAACTAGCATGACCATACTATTGAACTTCTAATAAAGAAAGATAATCTAACAATTTATGCTCCAATGTATTCACAGAATGATCATCAATTGCTATCTGCTTATAACGGGCCAAAGATTACAGAGATTGTGATTTGTATAGTAATTATGTTTCTAACTGTCTTGATGATTGTACTAACAAAGAAAGTATGTACATTGAAGTTTAAAAACACTGCATCTTCAATTATTAAATGGATGAAAGAAGAAAAATGTGTTGCGAAAGGTGGAAACCTAGCCTAATTGGTAAAAGGGGGGTTTATTATATGTTTTCCTCAATTTTATTTGATCAATAAATAGATGAAACCAAAGGGGGGTTATGTCGGGTATATTTTTTTTAGAAAGGATATTACCAGGAAGGATACATTGAGATTTCTCTCGTTTTCAAGTATGTCCTGGGTGGCGAGTACGTACCGTTAGGTGTCTTGCCAAGGACACTTACTGGAGAGGTTGCTCGCCGGGATTGAACCCATGACTCCACAGGCTCTCTCCATGCAGAGCAGTGACATTACCTCTACTCCACCCAGCCGGTATATTACAGAAAGGAAAACGGTAAAATGGATGTTTGTAGCCATTTTTTTTTAAAGACAGTTTTTTCTTTCAATTTTCTCTAGGTTTAGAAATGAACGAGATTTTTTTTACAGAGTTCATTCCTGGGTGAAGTTTTTTATATTTTTTTTAGAAGTGCCAGACATGAAGGAACCTAGAATGTTTTTGTGTGATAATGCTAGAGTTAAGTGCTAAGACGTGTCATAATTAAATTTATTGGTCTGTTTTAAGTTTTTAAAACAAAAGATATTTTGTCTTTTGGGTATAGGAATAAGAGTTAATATCTCTGTAATATAGATTTATATTTACAAAATATATGTTTATAATCAAGGTATATTTTATTATATTTACAGTAGGAAATATGTATACTCCAATAAATATTGTAGAAAGTATATAATTGGTAAATAATAAAAATTACTAAAGAATAGATTCTGTTGAGGTAACCAGAAAATAATTCAGCTGATAGGACTCAGTGAGTAACCAAAAGGGAGTGAGGATATAAATTAGATATGACAGGTAGAGACACAGTGTCTATACATGGAGAGAGAGAGTCTTTGTTAAGTCAGATTGAACTTTGACCCAAAATAAGAATATTAAAAAGAAATGGTGGAATTAATTAAGAAGTGCAATACTGCCCTCTAGAGTATAGTAAATATTAGATTTGATGTATTAATAATATTGCCAGTGATGTCAAATTGACTATAATAAGCGGCAATGTTGGATGCAAATCACTCTGAGATTCGGAGACCCTGAGATGTGAGAGTCCGAGATTCCAGCATTCAGACTCACACCGCAATGCATTCAGACGTCCAGTACACATGACACTCTGAGAATCCGAGATTCCAACATTCTGAGACTCACACCACGATGCAGGCAGATCCCAGGACATGAGGCAATCAAGATTCTCACCAAATCTCTGACTCTCACCAAATCTCTAACTCACATGCATTGATTATCTGATATCGATAATCTTCAAATATCCCAAAACAAAGCATCACACAGGAATTCCAAGGCGGACTTATTAAAATCCAGATTGGACAGGTAATGTATTAAATTAAGGAATTAATGTAATTATATATATTTGTAGATATTCTTGCAATGTAGACTGAGATTTCTCAGATTCTGGGTAGCTCCAAAAATTCTAAGTATTTCTATTCTGCAGATAGAAATATGAAGAAGTGGACATAAGGATTTATTCCTAAAAAAAAATGTTGTAAGATTGATACCAATATATATATATTGAATTTGGAAATTACTGTGATTAAAATTAATAAGCAAGGAATTATATAACTACAAAATAAAAAGCAAAAGATTAGAAGTTTAATTCTCGAGATTAGGGGAGGATTCACTAAATAAGTTTTATTACTTATCCTTTTAAATTAACTCATCTTTTGTTGATCCATGTAGCATAGAGAGAAATATATATATCTATAAGAGCTGGCTGGTTAAACATTGTTTGCTGGGAAATGCATGTTGTATTAAGCAGAAATGTTTATTAACCATTTGTGTATTAGTTACTAACTGATAAGGTAAATTATATTAATTATATTTGCAGTTACTAACCGGAGATACATATATTGTGAAGCTAGTTTTTATATGCTGATGGATTGTGGTTTATAAATTCTTGTTTATGATATGAGATTTGAAACTTTTTGTATACGTAATAAATATATATATTTTTATCCGATTATTGATTATTGTATGTTTCAAAGCAAAACACAGACAATTAAAAGAATTTAGGAGAATTTCTAGGAAATATAAACGATTGATATTTGTGTCTCGTATAGATTTCTTATGAAATAATCCCTGATATATTGGAGGCTTGGCTGATAAGTCCAATATATAACGTGTTGTATTCACGTGCAGAGATTATATACGACAGAATGTTAACTGTTGTTATCTGATTCTGAACCAAATAAAAGCAGGCCATGTGAAATGGCCAGTGTGTATCCTGTTTGAACATACAGCCTGCCTGGTGTCTTTCAGCTACGCTACCATCTATAATCACCCTCAGAAGGCACAGAGCGGCCTTCTGGAAATGCAAAGAGGCTCCAAGGCAGGGGTTTAGACCAAGCAGGTCTGTAGCTGCGGATCAGGCTGCTCGAGGCACTGAGTTCCGAGCAACTCAGAGGCCAGGCTGATTTTGGTAAGGGGGTGTCTGGAGAGCCAGGACAGACGGGAAGAGACGGCTTCCCGTCACAGTACCCCATCAGGCAGGAATGAGTGGACCTGAAAATCCAAGGCTCACACGTCTCCTACCCGCTTGCATGAGAGCAGGCAAAGTAACATAAGTAGGTTAGCGGACAATTGCCGCAAGGAGAGTAAATGGTTGGCGGGCCAAGCTGATAAAAAGCGGAACACCAATGACACATCCCAGGTTGTAGAGTACCGGGGCGCTGGGGGCGTGAGACCCACGCTGCCTTGAGAAGGCGGCAAACCAACGGGTGACGACCCGCGGGGACACCCAAGAAACCTACATGACCTGAGAAAATTGCTGAGCGGAAGGTGTTTACAGTACGATACGCCTTCCCTTCATCGAAGAGACCTGTAAGGAAGTTGAGAATGGATGTTACAGGTGCAGAAAAAGGATTGAGACCCCGTGTGACACACCAGTGTAACCATATAGGCCATGCTGACCCATAGCTGGATCTGGTACTGGGAGCCCAGGCTTGAAGCAATAAGTCACTCAAAAAGGAAGATGGCCCAAATGGGTCAAAAGTGTTATAGGCGCTGATGATATATAAGAAAGGTGGATTATACCGTATTGTGAGAAGGTAGATTGTACAATTTGTGCAGCTCACCGTGGGGTGTATCCCTCAACCGGTATAGAAATAAAAACAAAAATACCACAGTACATTTCAGGAGCGCAAATGAAAGTTAGTCCTCTTTGAGTTTTGGAGTCTCAAAAATCTCCGAGACAAAGTCTCTTTTCAAAGATAGTCCAGAATGTTCTCCGGTCACAGGATGGGAAGTACCGGAATGAGAGAGAAGAAAAAAAGAAAAAAAGAAAAAAGAAAAAACAACAATTGGGCAATATCGTGTATGTAATACGAATAATAGAACAAGAAGAAAAAACTCACAAGTGCAGAGCTAAATAGCTCAATGTTGTACGCAGTTGAGTCTCTACAGGGGACTCCGCCCTCAGATGATGGGAATTCTTGTTCCGCTGTTTGCCTCAATCAGATGTTTCATGTTGCATAGGCATCGAGTAACCTCGGAAGAAACGTGTTATAGCGTAATCCCGTTTATAAATGTATATTTAAGTAAAATTCCAGAAGGAGGTACTCACATATTGCAGAACCTCCTATATAGGTGGTTCCGTATTAAGAGCAGTAGACCACTTCACAGGGGGTCTAAACCTCTGACTGGATAGGTGGGTACACTCCAACAAATGGGCAGATGGATCAAAAAAATAAAAGGTATGCGATACCAGAATAAAATAAATGAATAATTGGGTCATGCGGTACCAAGATGAAAGATGGTATAAAGCATGTAATAAAAAGAAGAGGTTATAAGTGGGAAAATGAAATTTTTTATTTAAAACATATTAAATGAATAAAAGTGGGGATAACATCGAGACGCGTTTCCCTTACCAAGTCTGTAAGCTTCCTCAGTCGAGTAATTGCCCACAGTTGTGCCTCCACAGTTTATAACCTCCATGAATTGGCGCCACAAGATTGTAGCGTGCGTTCCACTTCAAGCCCATCCACTTGCGTTCCATTCAAATCACTTCCGCATCCGCTTTATCCAAATCGTTTCCGCTTGCATTCCATCTGAAACGTTTGCCCTTGCGTTCCAGCGGAAGTGAATCGGGTGTACATAATTTCTGCTTGCGTTCCATCTAAAATACTTGCGCTTGCGTTCTAACAAGAGCGGATCAAACAAAAATAGCTCCTCTAATTTCGGACAACAATATTCCTCCGAAGGATCAATGTCTTCTTATTCCAAAAAACATATTGTGACAATACAAACAATTGACCCAATTTTTACAGATCACATACATCCAACAACCAAAGGAAGAAGATGAGGGTGGTGAAAGGAAGAAAGAGCACTGAGGGAGAATATCTGATGAAAGATGTGCAGTGAGCCTGTCAAGAGGGATACATGGTACAGCTATTTCAGAAAATAATGGATCTCAAAATCGGCATTCAAGCCGCCTGGAATTAGGGTGTCTAATGTATAAATCCACCTCATCTCGGTCATAATTAATTTTCTGTTCAGATCTTCACCCCTCCAATTACATTTGACAACCTCTATAGCAAAAAACTGAATATCTTTTACGTTACAACCATGAATATCACGAAAATGAAGGGACACACTATGTTTTTCATAGCCTCTCACTATGTTGCACAAGTGTTCATTAATTCGTACATACAGGGGTCTTGACGTTTGCCCTATGTAGTTTTTACCACATGGGCATTTCAATAAATAAACCACGTTCCCGGAATGGCAGGTGATAAACTGCTGGATTTTATAATTAGAATTGGTTCTAGGTGCAACAAATTCGCGAATCGTTCTTTTTCTATTCGATGTTTTTCTGCATGCAATGCATTGGCCACATCCATAAAAACCGGCTTGTATTCCAAATGGATTCTCAAGTGTTGATTTCTTCTCTATAATATGATTTCTAACTAGTTGTCGTCCTGAACTTCTTCCACCCCTGTAGATAATAGAAGGTTTGTCAGACAGTATTGCATTGAGAATAGGGTCTCTCCTCAAGATGGACCAATGTTTCTCTATTGATTTCCTAATCTCTCTGTTGTATACGTTGAAATCTAAAATGAAAGACACAGCATTTTCTTGAGTGTTTGTTGTTTACTAGTCAGAAGGGTTGATCTCTTCATTTGTAATACTTCTTCTTTAGTGGTTTCAAGAGTTCGCTTCTGATATCCCTTATTGGCAAACTCATGTATAAGTTTTTGAGATTGCAGCTGGTACTGTCCAACATCGGAACAGTTTCGACGAACCCTAACCATCTGTCCCTTGGGTATACCATTAAGCCAGGGTGGGTAATGATCGCTTCTTTTGTCGATATAGCCGTTCACGTGGACATCCTTAAAATGAGTTTTTGTGCCAACCTTTCCATTCTCTATATACAGAGTAAGATCAAGAAAATCTACTGTGTCTTTATTGATGGTAGATTCTAATTTAATGCCTAGTGAGTTGGCATTTAGATGAATGAGAAATGATTCCAAATCGGCATAACTGCCTTGCCATATAATCAGAACGTCGTCTATATACCTACGGTATAGGACGAGGTTACGCCCCCAGTCATGTCCGGCCCAGACCATTTGATTTTCCCAATGGGCCATGAATAAATTCGCATAACTGGGGGCGAACCTCGTCCCCATGGTAGTGCCATTGATCTGAAGGTAGAAAGCTCCATTATACCAAAAATAGTTGTTAGTCAATATAAGACGTATACCCTCAATTAGAAATTTTATCCGATCGGACTCAAATCGTCCTGAGTCTGAAAGAAAAGTCTCGGTAGCTTCACATCCAACATTGTGAGGAATTATAGTGTATAAGGAGTTAACATCACAGGTTGCCATGATATAGTTGTCCTTCCACTCAATTTTTTCTAGAAGGCATAACAAAGACATAGTGTCTTTAAGGTAGGCACGAGTCCCTATCACTAGGGGCTGTAATATTAAATCAATATATTCAGAAATTCTAGATGTTATCGAATTTATGCCTACCACTATGGGGCGACCTGGAGGATTGATTTTATTTTTTGCAATTTGGGCAAATAATAGATGACAGGTATACGAGGATGTTCTATTTTCAAATAATGATACTCCTTCTCATTGAGGATGCCCATATCTTTGCCCCTTTGTAGGTATTCAAAGAATATTTGTTTAATTTGGGCGGTAGGGTTACCAGATAATTGTTGGTAAGTATTAAGATCACCAAGTAATCTGCTCATCTCTTGATGGTATTGGTCTATATTCAAAATGACAACTCCCCCTCCCTTATCCGCGGGTTTAATTATAACATTGCTGTCTTCCCGTAATTGTTTAAGTCCTACATATTCCTTTTTGGTTAAATTGTTGTGGAATTTGTTGTTATTTTTGGTCTCTAGTTTTCTTACATCGGTATAAACCATTTGCTCGAACGTGTCTATTTCTTTAGAAACCATATGGCGAGGGTAGAAAGTTGATTTTTCTTTTAATTCAGTATGTACATATGGATCTGAATGTAATTCTAATTGTCTTTCTAAAGGAGTTTTTGAAAAAAAGCGTTTGAGACACAATTTTCTTTTAAATTTTTGCAAATCAATATAGGTGTTAAAGGTACTACCTCGATTGGTGGGGACAAATTTAAGTCCTTTAGCCAGTAGGTCGACTTGACCTTGAGTAAGTGTTATTCCGCTAAGGTTGAAAATACCCCTGGTTTCTATATTTTTCCTCTCTTTCCTTCCCTGTACTGCTCTTCCTCCTCTACATCCTCTTCTCTTAGAGGTCTCTTCCTTGGGGTCCTCTCTTGATGTTGATTGTTGATTGTGCCTTTCATTTTGTTTTTGTAGTTGACCAGATGAGGGACTTCATTCCCCAAATCCAGTCTTTCATCACTTCTGAAAATTTCATGATCTTCATGTCGGAGGAGAGTTGTATTTTCATTTTAGATTTCAACGTATACAACAGAGAGATTAGGAAATCAATAGAGAAACATTGGTCCATCTTGAGGAGAGACCCTATTCTCAATGCAATACTGTCTGACAAACCTTCTATTATCTACAGGGGTGGAAGAAGTTCAGGACGACAACTAGTTAGAAATCATATTATAGAGAAGAAATCAACACTTGAGAATCCATTTGGAATACAAGCCGGTTTTTATGGATGTGGCCAATGCATTGCATGCAGAAAAACATCGAATAGAAAAAGAACGATTCGCGAATTTGTTGCACCTAGAACCAATTCTAATTATAAAATCCAGCAGTTTATCACCTGCCATTCCGGGAACGTGGTTTATTTATTGAAATGCCCATGTGGTAAAAACTACATAGGGCAAACGTCAAGACCCCTGTATGTACGAATTAATGAACACTTGTGCAACATAGTGAGAGGCTATGAAAAACATAGTGTGTCCCTTCATTTTCGTGATATTCATGGTTGTAACGTAAAAGATATTCAGTTTTTTGCTATAGAGGTTGTCAAATGTAATTGGAGGGGTGAAGATCTGAGCAGAAAATTAATTATGACCGAGATGAGGTGGATTTATACATTAGACACCCTAATTCCAGGCGGCTTGAATGCCGATTTTGAGATCCATCATTTTCTGAAATAGCTGTACCATGTATCCCTCTTGACAGGCTCACTGCACATCTTTCATCAGATATTCTCCCTCAGTGCTCTTTCTTCCTTTCACCACCCTCATCTTCTTCCTTTGGTTGTTGGATGTATGTGATCTGTAAAAATTGGGTCAATTGTTTGTATTGTCACAATATGTTTTTTGGAATAAGAAGACATTGATCCTTCGGAGGAATATTGTTGTCCGAAATTAGAGGAGCTATTTTTGTTTGATCTGCTCTTGTTAGAACGCAAGCGCAAGTATTTTAGATGGAACGCAAGGAGAAATTATGTACACCCGATTCACTTCCGCTGGAACGCAAGGGCAAACGTTTCAGATGGAACGCAAGCGGAAACGATTTGGATAAAGCGGATGCGGAAGTGATTTGAATGGAACGCAAGTGGATGGGCTTGAAGTGGAACGCACGCTACAATCTTGTGGCGCCAATTCATGGAGGTTATAAACTGTGGAGGCACAACTGTGGGCGATTACTCGACTGAGGAAGCTTACAGACTTGGTAAGGGAAACGCGTCTCGATGTTATCCCCACTTTTATTCATTTAATATGTTTTAAATAAAATTTTTCATTTTCCCACTTATAACCTCTTCTTTTTATTACATGCTTTATACCATCTTTCATCTTGGTACCGCATGACCCAATTATTCATTTATTTTATTCTGGTATCGCATACCTTTTATTTTTTTGATCCATCTGCCCATTTGTTGGAGTGTACCCACCTATCCAGTCAGAGGTTTAGACCCCCTGTGAAGTGGTCTACTGCTCTTAATACGGAACCACCTATATAGGAGGTTCTGCAATATGTGAGTACCTCCTTCTGGAATTTTACTTGAATATACATTTATAAACGGGATTACGCTATAACACGTTTTTTTCCGAGGTTACTCGATGCCTATGCAACATGAAACATCTGATTGAGGCAAACAGCGGAACAAGAATTCCCATCATCTGAGGGCGGAGTCCCCTGTAGAGACTCAACTGCGTACAACATTGAGCTATTTAGCTCTGCACTTGTGAGTTTTTTCTTCTTGTTCTATTATTCGTATTACATACACGATATTGCCCAATTGTTGTTTTTTCTTTTTTCTTTTTTTCTTTTTTTCTTCTCTCTCATTCCGGTACTTCCCATCCTGTGACCGGAGAACATTCTGGACTATCTTTGAAAAGAGACTTTGTCTCGGAGATTTTTGAGACTCCAAAACTCAAAGAGGACTAACTTTCATTTGCGCTCCTGAAATGTACTGTGGTATTTTTGTTTTTATTTGAAGCAATAAGTCGTTAGTGCATTGCAAAATGCCTGTGACAAAGCAGGGGCACCGCCACCAACCATGCAACTAATTGACAGCGAGACAGTATGAGAGGATGAGGTTCGGCATCCGGATTCAGCAATAAGTCCAGTGGGTCCGGGAGTAATCGAGGGCAGTCTATCAATAACTCCAGGAGAACCGGGAACCATGGCTGACCCCGCCACAGGGGAGTGATCAGTACAATCGCAGCTTGTTGCGTACGTATGTGGATGAGAGTGCATGTGATCATCAAGAAAGGGGGAAAAGCATAGTTGCGAGTCCCTGCCCAGTTCTGTAGGAAAGCGTCCATTGCCCGCGCATCCGGGTCAGGGCGCCAACTGTAGAACATTGGCAGTTGCGCGTTGAGGCGTGAAGTGAACAGGTCCATGTGCAAGGGACCCCAAATAGGCAACAGCCTTGCAAAGACCATCGACTGCAGACGCCAATTGCCCAAGACCAGAGTATGCCTGGAGTTCCAGTCCACCACCACATTGGCGAGACCAGGAAGAAACACCACTTAGACAAACAGGCCCCGGTCGAGACGATGATACCAGAACTGAGAGGCCAGACGTGCGAGCACTAAGGAGCGTGGACTGCCCATGTTGTTGATGCAGCGCACAGCAGCGAAGTTGTTCAGACAGAGAACAATCACACATGGTGGCAGGGACTCTGCGAAGTATTGTACTGCAAACAACCCTGCCAGCAGTTCCAGACAATGTATATGTAGGGACTGTTCTGCTAGGGACCACTGGCCTCCTGACTCCAAGGGGCCGCAACGGGCACCCCAGCTGGAGTGGCAGGCATCGGAGTCTATCTTGAGAGATGGAGGTGGGAGAATAATATACCTCCCGTTGTAGGAGTGGAAGTCTGTGATCCACCAATGGAGGTCCCTTCTGGCATAATAATAATGATAACTCCTCCCCTCCCAGAGGGAACGGGCCTTCTGGCGTTGGAGGGCTCGATAGTTAGGGATGTGTGTTTCGGGTTTCGGAATTTTCACGAAATTTCCCGATTCGTGTTTTCGGATGCGGCCGATTTTCCGAAAATTTTTAGATCCGAAAATGTCAGATCCGAAAAGTTTTCCGAGCTGAAACGAAATATTTTCGGAATTTTCGAATGGACTTGAAATGTGTCAAATCGAAATTTATTGCTTTGAAATGAGGAGAACAGACGTTCCGAAAAAACAAAAATTTCCGAAATCACGAAAAGTCGATACAAAAAACGAGCAAAGTGACACGAAAATACAAAAAATGGTCGATATTCCGAAAACATGTACAATTCGGAAAAACGAAAATTTCCGAAATCACGAAAAGTCGATACAAAAAACGAGCAAAGTGACACGAAAAATGGTCGATATTCCAAAAAAAAAATGTACCCAAAAACGAGTCGAACCGAACCGAATCGAAACAGAAATCGGTCGAAACGAGCCGAATCGAAAAGTTTAAATATCTGAAAAATCGAACAGAATCGAACCGAAAAAAAATCGGTGCACAAGCCTACCGATAGTGTAGGGGAGCGGGAAGGACTGCCAGTTTCATGGCTGACAAAAGGCCCACCATGTGGGCTATTGCCCATAGAGAACACCGGGTTTGCAGAGCCTGACGCAAGCTTCTTGTGTAATAGTCGCCACCTTTGTGGCCTGTGTGGGAGTCAGGACAGATTTTTCGTGATTTATCACAAAACCCAAATTTTGGAATAACTCTAGAGCCCATTGGAGGTGTAACTGGAGGTGTGCCGCAGACGGCACCAGCACCAGGACATCATCCAGATAAATTATCAATCTGACCCCCTTGGTGCGCAAAGCAGTGACCACCGGCTTCAGGAGTTTTGTGAATCACCACGTGCGGAAGAGGGACCAAACAGCAGACTGGAGAAGCGCCAAAGGCGACCTCTCCACCTGAACCGTAGGAAGTCCCTGCATTCATGTGCCTCGGGGATTGAGAGATACGCGTCTTTGAGATCTATTTTTCCTACCCAGTCGCCCTAGCGAATTACATCTTTGAGACAAGGAATGCCTTCCATTTTGAAATGGCGATAAACAATGAGTGTATTTAATTCTTTTAAATTGATAACGGGGCGAGAGCCAAACCCTTTTTTGCGGACCAGGAAGATTTTGCTTACGAAGCCCCTGTGGGGGAAGGAGCTGGTTCTACGGCACCTTTTGAGATTAGATCTTTAATCTCGTGGTCCACCAGTCCTGATCCTGACCCCCGAGAGTCGAAAGGGAAGGGGTGGGTGAGATTGGGTCGGGGGAGACACAAATTCTATTGTGAAGCCCCGTACGGTGGCTAATACCCAAGGATCGTCTGTCAAAAGTTCCCAATTGTGAGCAAACCATTGAATACGCCCCCCCACCTGGGTAGGAGTGGTTGGAGTGGGGGGAAGAAAGCGTACCTGAGGGTCGTCTGCCATAAGGGTAACGGGAGACACTTCCTCGCAAGGCGCGGGTTCGAGACAGCAAGAATGAGCTTGAGTAGCCAGGACCATCACCTTGGTAGGAGGCTTGGGGTTGCAAGGAGGTGGAGGGCCATGGGAGATAGTTCTTGCGTGGCCGGGAGAGCGCCCTCTACCTCTACCGGCCCGGCCAAAAACCCGACCTTTAAAAACCCTCTTCAGGGAAGTTGAGACCTTCTCCACGGCAGTGAAATTACTGGCGTAGGCCCCCATGTTTTTTACATATCCCTCACCAAATAGGAGACCCTGTGTGGGAGCACCTAGATCGGAATCAGCCAATTCGGTCAATTGGGTATCAATCTTCATCAATATAGAGCGGTGTCTCTCAGCCGAGAACGTGGCATTAGCATTACTTATAAAACAAATGGCCCTCTGAGGCCAGCCTTTGACCATGCCAGGATTAAGGGTTGCCCCTTTAGACTTGGTGTCTTCTACTATATCAAATAACTTTGAGTGGGCACACAGAGTCCAGGAGTTTATCCTGACATGTTTTAAAGGCGTTATCAATGCAGACCAACCATGAGTGGTGGCAAAGTTTTGAATGGAAAGGTCTATGGTAGGCGTAAGGCAGGTGTTACCCTGAGTGGTTGGGCGGGGGCATTCAGCACGCAGTTTTGTGCGTGTTTCTTTGTCCAGTGGACGTCTCAATCTGGCGTCAAGCCATTTTTCAAAATGGGGAGTTGGGCACCACACGGAAGACCATAAGGTCTTCGGGATAGAAAAGCGGGTCCCCCTGAGGGTCGCAGATGACACCATCAGCCCCAGGGTCAGAGGTAGGAATGGGCTCCTCCATATGAAAGAGATCGTCGGTGGGTGCGTGCAAAACCACTTCGTCTCCTGTGACCACAAAACCGTCTTGGTTTATCACAGTGGTATCGCTCTCACAACCATCCGCCTCCTGAGGAGGGGACTTTTCAGCCAGTTTGGTTTTCTTAGGGACAGCACCCTTTGGCACCCTGGAGACAGGGGACCTCTTAAGAGGCCGTTTGCCTTTGGGCTTTGGCAGTGATCCAGGGATGCCAGCCCCTCTAGTCTGATGCTTTCATTTTCTCAGACTTTTTACGCATCACAGTGGGTGGTAAATCATCCGCAGGAGGGGTCTTGGGTCCCAGCCTGAGAATCAGTGCTCGGGTCTGCGGTGAGCGGAGTCGGCGTTAAAGCCTGGACAGACACAAGCACATCTTTTAGGGATGCTTGGAAGGTTGTGGCTAGCATAGATACCTCAGACTGTATAGCGGATGAGATGGAGGCCTGCAGCTGGGGATCAAGCCTTGTTGAAGATATATTCAATAAGAAACTTATACGAGATATAAATATCAATCATCTATATTTCTCAGAAATTCTCCTAAATTCTTTTAATTGTATGTGTTTTGCTTAAAACAATATAATTAACCAAACAACTAGATAAAAACATATATATATTTATTACGTATACAAACAGGTCTTAAATCTCATAACATAATTGTCATGGAACTGACGTAACGCTCCACGCTTCAAACTCCAAGAGATTTATGTTCAATTATATCGTGTGATTTTTTTTTTTAAATTTAAAGTTTTTTATTTTGAAATAAGTCAGCATTACATCATACTGTAAAATAATGGATGACCTCGCAGGGCCAAACAAGAAGCATAACAAGCAACGGAAACCACACATGGCCAAAAAAGTGTCATCGTAAAAACAGCGAATCGAAAAAAATCTAAGGATAGCAATATGTTAGCAGAAAACATCCCCTAGACGGGGGGTCTCATCAAGGTGGGAAATCAAACATATATAAATGCAGCCACTTAAGGCCGGCCAAGGTAACTACGGTCAGCTGGTCAAAAAACATGCGTCGCAAAGAAGGACAGGGCGGTAAAAATAAGTAAAAAGGCAGAAAGTACCATGTGCAGGCAAAAAAGCAAAAGCCCTATGCAATGCAGGCTGGGACTGATCAAAACAAATTACGAACCGTCCTGAAAGTCCAGGCACTAGGCCAAGCTAGAGACCAGGGACACGTAAGCATATAAGAGAAATGCAGGGGAGGGGGTGTAATTCAGTAAAGCTCAGACCTGGAGAGGTAGAGGGCATAGAAACCAGCCTTCAATCCGGTCGAGGGTCCGGAGGATCTGGTGAGAGGCCCGCAGCCGCAAGGTCAATCCAAGCCACCGCGGGATCCGTGATGGTATAGGGGACATTTGCGTGGGTCACCACCAAAGCTCCTGCCAGACCCCAGCGATATCGGACACCCTGTCGGCGAAGAACTGATGTCACTTCACGAAAACGCCTGCGAGCCATCAGGGTCTGGAATGGGAGATCATGATACAGGGCCAGAGTGGAGCCCTCAAAGCGTACGGGATCCCTCGCGCCCGGAGCAGACATAACCTTGACCTTGAAAGCCACTTCACGGAAGGCCACTACGACGTCTCGAGGAGCCCCAGGTGGGTTCATCGCAGGTCTCCTGACCCGAAACACCGACCCAAGCATGTCAGGTGTGTCAGGGGGAAGCCCCGTGACCTGAAGCACAAGACGAGTCACGTAGGACGGCAGAGCGTCGGAGGTAATAGAGTCCGGGACACCCCTGACCCTGATGTTTCGGCGTCTGTGTCTCGTTTCAAGCATCTCCACAGAGCGTGTCAGAAGTTCGACTTGGTATCGCAAACCAGCAACCTGACCAGACAGGTGAGTTTGTTCCGTTGTCACAGCAGAAGTCGTCTCCTGTACCACCTTCACCTGAGCACGCATCGCCGCTATCTCCGTGCGGACCGCCGCCACCTCAGGCTGCCACACCTCACGTATCACCCGAAGCTCCTCCAAGATCCTGCGGAGATCCCCCTTCGTGGAGGGGAGATGGTCGTCCTCCTCCTGCACCTGTTGCTGTCGAAGTCCCGTCCCCACTGCAGACCGATGATCCGAGGTCACACTATTACTGGCGGAGGTAAGGGGAATCTCAGTCGGGTCCCCATCAAAAATATCCTCTGTGTCCGGCGTTGCCCCGGACGATGTCCGCATTGCTGATTTTCTCTTCTTCTGTGCCCGTTTCCTAGCAGCCGCCGAGAGGGGTCGGGAGTCAGACGCCGGTGACTGCGGGGCAAGCCAGGGCATCCCAGTGATACCCCCCTGAGGTTCATAGTCGCTGTCAGCCTCCGAGGAGCCATAGCCCGGGGGGAGGGAGGAAGAAGCAGTCAGTCCCGTAAAAGCGGACCCACCTCGCAAAACATCCCGAATGTCCCTCTGTCGGGGGGCCCGTCGCTGGGAACGACCGGTAGGCATGGTTCCGGAGATGCTGGGCTGGCACGAGGTCGCAGGGCGGTGAGGGAATCTCAATACGCCTCGAGTAGGCTTCCAAGATGGCCGCTGTGACTAGGCCCAAATCGTGCTGCCGGCAGCAATCTGTCCCCGGGCACGAAACTCAGGGCTAAATCAGGTACCTCAACTCTCCAGGATCCCTCTAGCCAACCGGGAAGCTCACAGGGCAGTGCAAACGGCGAAAAAAGCAATAAAATCCGTGGTAGACACAGAGCTCCTCCAAAATGCTGCTGCTCGCTTCCACAGCTAGCTCCGCCTCCTATATCGTGTGATTTTAAATATATTTTACATTGCTTGGTTTTAGCTTAAATTAGTTTAGTGTAAATTGCGTAGCTTTAGTTTTAAATATACTTATATTTTTGTAGGTAAAGGTGTTTTTGTGTAGCCAATAAACAAGCTTTACTACGATGTAATTTAATAATGAAAAAAGAAAACAAAAAAGCCTCCACAAGGGAGGAAAACAATCACCCCACCCCGAAGTACTAATTAGCACCGGGCATGGGCACTCCCATATAGGACTAAACCTGGTATTGACTAGAGAAAAGAGAATGAGGGATTAACCCTCAAAGAACAAGTAAGGAGTGTTGATTAAAACATAACTTTTATTAATTATAATAGACCACACACATTGATAAACCGACAAGTAAAAAACATAAACACAGATACGCTGTGCATCAGCGAGATAAGTAGATAAATATCATATGAAAGGCAAATTGCCTAATAGCAATCCTAGGGCACAGGTGTAAACCAGCATCCAACAAAGATTTAACAATTAAATTGGAAGATCACAATGATCAATAGCTGGATATTGCATAGAATTGTAACTTAAACCTAGTAACTGATTAACAAGTAAAATAATAATGGTGCATTGCCAGTATATAATGCTAAACTTCGATAATTGAAGCGCCCAAATTTGCAAAAAATTATTACAAAAAAAAAAATTGGTTACTGAAAAACGTCAAGAATAGCAAGTTGATATTCCAAGGTTTTTATAAAAG
This sequence comes from Leptobrachium leishanense, assembly GCA_009667805.1. Lineage (NCBI taxonomy): Eukaryota > Metazoa > Chordata > Amphibia > Anura > Megophryidae > Leptobrachium > Leptobrachium leishanense. Next base: position 122,130,168 of record CM019068.1, read on the forward strand.
CCAGAATCTCAAACCATATTAGAAGCGTTCATTTTGCCTAGCTACCTTGTATTGAGACGTTGTCAGTTATGAACTAACAGTGCCCCAGCAAACACCAGTTTACATCCCTTAAGGCTAGGGTCAGACGAACGCATTTTCGCGTTGTCTGTGAAAAAGTGCGTTCGAACGAATGGACGCATTTTTTCACGGAGTACGTGATAGCGGTCATACGATGCGCATTTGCATCCGTGATTTTGTACGGATCATCAATAAAACACTTTGTGCATCTGGACGTTATGTTGGCCGGACATTAGCAGTGTCTGACACCTCCAATTCACGCACACACGCCGCTAGCGGACGCAGCGCACTCTGTACGTCAGTACTAGCAGTTTAACGTTCTCGAAAAAATGCGTTCATTTTCCACTTGCGTTGCGCAGCCGGACTTTTGTGCGACCGTACTTCGTATTTTGGCCGTCATTGCCTGGCACTTGCTGCTAGTGCGGCCGTGATTAAGTGCGCCTGCACGCGCGTTCGCACTGCGCTCGTCTGACCCTAGCCTTAAACAAGCTATCTTGTAGAGATATTTGTATCCCTCTATTCTATGTGGATCAACAAAAGATGAGCTATTACTTATTCTATTTCTAGAATGACAAATAATAAAAACTTATTTAGTGAATCCTCCCCTAATAACGAGAATTAAGCTTCTAATCTTCTACTTTTTATATTGTAGTTATAAATCTCTTGCTTATTTACTAAATCACAGTAACTTCCAAATTCTACATATATATATATATATCTGTATATCATTGCAACAAATACTTTAGGATAAAATCCTGGTATCCAATTCCCTTTTTTATATCTCTATCTGCAGAATAGAAATATTTTTAAAGATTCCAGATCTAACAGTACCTGAGAAATTTCAGTCTAGATCTATTGCAATAAATAATCCAGATATATATATCCAGATATATATAATTACATTAATTCCTTAATTTGCTTTCATACATTACCTTTCCAAATCTGGATTCAATGTTTCTGTAGTTACAGCAGCAATATTCTTTGGATATGATGTATTGTTTTGAAATATGTGAAAATTATCAATGTCTGATAATATTTTATCATCTCCTTGGTATAAGTGAGAGATAAGTCAATGCATGAGAGTTAGAATTGTGCATTCCTATGAGGGAAAATTTAGGTGTGTTCCTAATTGAAGTGAGGTGTAATGTCCTGGAATTAATGCATTGTGTGACGTGGGCTGAGATGATCTGAATGAATACAACGAACAGTACATGGCCATTTATAGTAGATTCCATGTCACGCTCTTATCTATTTCCTCATTTAAATATAATGTATCTCTATGGGATTCACCATTTTATTATTTAAAATGTAATATTTACTACACCTCAAGATGGCAGTATTGCTTTTCAAATAAAATTCACAAATATTATTTTTTATATTCACTTGAATCATATGACAAGGTCATAGTTCAATATTGTTATCAAATTTGAACAAAGAAACTTTCTCTGCCTTCCAGACTCTGTCTATAGCTGTCAAATTATTATTTAAAATCTTAATTTCTATCCATTTCAAAGAATTTAAAGTACTTCTTTATCAGCTACATTCCTTTGCAATTAGATCAGCAACTTACATTTATTCTTCAGTTATATAGTTATACACTCTTCAAACTATTTCTTAATATTATTTTCTATACTACTAATATAGATTGATTATAAAAATATATTTTTGTGGATTAGCATAGATATACTTGCATATAATATATTTCTATACCAAGAAAAAAAATATCTTTAATTCAAGGACTTGTTAAAACAAACAAATAAATTTAAATATGACAAACAGTATCTCTACCTTCTCTAGCACTTAGACTCAGCAATATATCAAATAAAGACATTTTATTGTCTATAGCATCATAGTCTGGCACTTATAGTTTTAAACACATATTCCTCTCTAATGAGTTAGTGAACTTGCTCTGAAAAAAAATCTCTCAGGGTTCATTCTAAAACTAGGTTAAAGTTGAGATATACTTTACATTATAACAAGATGGCTACAGGCATCCATTTTGTGTTACTCTGAATATCCCTGACATAACCCCACTTTGGTTTCATCTGATCCTTCATTTAAAGTGATCATGATGGAAGCATGCAATATTTTCCACCTTTAACCAATTAGGCTAGGTTTCCACCTTTCGCAACACGTCTTTCTTCTTTCATCCATTTAATAATAGAAGATGCAGTGTTTTTAAACTTCAATGTATGCACTTTTCTGGTTAGTACAATCATCCAGACAGTTAGAAACATAATTACTATACAAATCACAATCTCTGTAATATTAGGCCCATTATAAGCAGATAGCAATTGATGATCAAGCTGTGAATACATTGGTGTATAAATCGTTAGATTATCTTTCTTTATTAAAAGTTCAATGGTATGATCAGGTTTGTTCTCTATCAGAAATTTCAAATCCGGATTCATAGGTATCTCTCGTCCTTGGAATGCGTCAACGATTTGTATCTCGTCATACCAGACTGAATTTCCGACCGGATAGAGAGTAACTTCTCCGATAACAACTCTTGATTCTTTAGGAACTTTTACGAGGATCACTGGAGTAAGTATCAACACTTTCTTGTTTTGTACCAGATCCTTCCAGTAAACATATGCTTCTTTTTCTGTAGTGAAACAGCGGTTGCAATAAAAAAATATGGCAATTTTTTTCTTCCGGTTATTCTTGTACATAGCAATAAATGGTTTCCTGGCTTTATCCAGCATGTCTTTCACGCTTGCTTGAGCTTGATTCACATAGCTTGGTGTCACATTTGGAATTCCAGAAGTTTGCAATCAGAAACGTTGTACTTTCTTTCAGAAGATAGTCTTGGATCTAGGATCACAAAAATCTTTTGATGTAACACTCTCCTTTCCTTCAGAAGAAATCCAGGGGCTTCTTGGATTATGATGCCAGAAGACGGTCCTGGTTCAATAATTGGATCTGCTCGGAATTGTGCAGAAAGCAGTAGAATTATCCAGATAATTGCAATATCCTTGTTGGTCCAACTCATCTTTGCGAATTAGTGTCTCGCACTTCGGATGAACCACTTTTCTCTATTTCTGTTGAAAGAAAGAGTATAAATAACCATTCATAGATTTCAATCTATACACCAGTCAGTTTTCCTTAAACACAACTAGCAATTTCACTCAAATTCCCTATAGGTGCTCTGATCTCGGATTAAATTTAATCAACCGTACAAATCTAGTCTTCCTACTAACTTGAGTTAAAAATCTGAATGCTGGGAGGAATAATCACATGGTAATCAAAACAATCACTTCACATTATACCAGTTAAGTGTCTTCTGCTGGTCCATCTTCACACATTCTGAGTTGAGATCTAGGATGACAAACACGCTATTGATTAATGTGAACCAATTTTTCAATACTCTCCTTTCCTTTGGGTATCTCTATTTTATACGCCACTGGAGACAGTTTACCAATTAACGAGTATGGTCCTTTCCAGGATGGAAGAAACTTCCTTTCTTTTACTCAATCTCTACTAAAATTATACAGATACACCATATCGTCAATCTCATACTCCTTTTTGGTAGTCTTAAGATCATAATAAGTCTTATTAGAAACAGCGGCCTTCTCTAGGTTCCATTGCGTAAAAGCAAATACTTGCTGTAAATGATGACGTAGATTTTCTATATACTGATGTGTGGTAGCAGCATTTATTAAATTCTGATCTGAAGTACGATACAATAGATGTTGTGGTAACACCATCTTCCTTACAGTCATTAACTCAAATGGTGACATCTTACTTGCAGTACTTGGCGTGGCTCTAATAGCCATGAGCACTAAGGGCAACTTTACATCCCAGTCCTTCCCTGATTCTTTTACAAATTTCTTTAGGACATTTACAATTGACTGGTTATAGCGTTTGACACTTCCGCTAGACGCGGCACGATACGCAATATGTAACTTACGCTTGACACCTAACATTTTCCACATTCTTGTCATTACATCACTCATAAAATGGCTACCACGGTCAGACTCCAGCCTTTGAGGTAGACCAAACCTGGAAAATATATGGTTAATGAGAAGAGTTGCACATGTTTCAGCAGTATTATTAGGAGCTGGTAAACACTCTATCCATTTACTAAACAGACAGGTACTGTTAACATATATTTGTTTCCCCTAGTTGATCTTGTGACAGGACCAATAAAGTCGATCTGAATATCGGACCATGGCAATGAGAAACCTTTCCTCTGGAGAGATGCACGGTGAGTAGGGCCGTGAGGTTGAAATTGGGCACATACTAGACATCCATGGCAATATGTTTGGACGTCTTGTAACATATGGGGCCAATAAGCATAATCCCGCAGTAACTCATAGATGATCTTTTCACCTCGATGTCCCGCAATGGGTGCATCGTGGGCATGTTGCAGCATTAAACCTCTAAAGGCAGTAGGAACTACCCATTGTTGTATCCCATGCTTAGATATTCTGATTAATAGACCATCCTTAATACTGAATTGGGCCTTGGATCTCATTAAAATACGAAGATCCTCAGTCTGGTCAGGACTCTCTTCAGGTAAAAAATTATCACTAGGATTTTCAATATATTTGTAAAAGATTCCAATTACAGGATCTTCCTTTTGGCTCTTAATTAGATCTTCATTGGGAGAATCTTCACACCACTGTGCTACATTACTCTCGACCTTAGATTTAGTCTGCTGACGGGTAAGTACATCTACGTGTGTTTCACTTAGTAAGTGATCAATATTTATAATTTCATCACTGACCGCACCCTGTTTAGCCAATTTGTCAGCTAGGTCATTGTCTTCTTTGTCCATACCTGAAATTTTGGAGTGACCTTTTGTCTTTTTCCAATAAACGGTTAAACCATTTTCTGTCACCATCTTATCTATTTCTCCAAATAGATCGGCATGTTTAACAGGTTTGTTATTGGACCTGAGCATATCATTTCTTTTCCAACCAGGTAAATATTCAACGAAACTGTTATGGACATAATTAGAATCTGTGACTATCAGAAATTCCTTAACATCATAGTCTATAGCCATTTGAACAGCTTTGTAAACAGCGGCTAATTCAGCGATTTGGCTGCTTTTAGCACCGATGTTATATCCTACTGATATATTGGGATATTCTTTTGTCCATGCAATACCAATGCCAGCTACCAATTTACGCTCTTCTCCCACGACGGCGTGGTAAGCACAACCATCTATATATACACGTGGAAGGAGGGAACAGTATTCTTCGTCATAGGCCTTGTAAGGTGATGATTCTTGGTCTTGTAAGAAATCAACTCCTGGGAATTCTTTTTCAGAGGAGGGATCTGCACAATCATGGAGTTAGGCAAGACCTTGAGCTATTGGATTCTTTTGATCCTGTCTATACCGTACCTCCAATGGCCATCCTTGTAAGGATAACGTCCATGCAGTTATTCTGCTATTGGACAGATTCCCGTCCCTTATTCGACTACTGTGTAGATATTGTAAGGGCTGGTGTGCAGTTTCAATTATAATACTCTCTCCTTGGATGTAACTCCGAAAATTCTGTAGGGCCCAGACTTTGGCTAATAATGCTCTTTCCCAGTCACTAAATTTAATCTCCACTGGAGATAGGGATTTACTTGCATATGCAATAATTTTACTCTGATCATCTCGCTTTTGACATAAAACAGCGCTCATGCTCAAATCAGTAAAACCAGTCTCCAGATAGAAAGGTTTACCCCCCCCCCTCTGGATAGGCTAGGCATGGAGCCTGGGTGAGTTTTATTTTAAGCTCAGTCATGGCTTGTTCTTGAGTCTCCCCCCATATCCACTTTACATCTTTCTTAAGCAATGTTAATAGAGGTTTACAAATCTCTGAATAATTTTCAATAAACTTACACGAGTAATTCATCATACCCAAGAAAGATCTTAGTTCACTGATGTTAGTGGGAGTTCTGGACTTCATCACTGCTTCCACCTTCTTCCGCTGAGGATTTAGGCCTTCGAATGTAACCTCATGTCCAAGGAAATTAACTCTGGTGCGACACCATTGTGCTTTCTGCAATGAGAGTTTAACCCCTGCCTCTCTCAACTGGTTAAGAACATGTCTAATTTCTTGAATATGCTTTTCAAACTAAATACTTTTCAGTAAAATATCATCCACAAATGTCAAATTACCCCTCTTGGCTGCATCTGGCATGGCTTTATGTAAAAAGACAGCGAACTCATGACCTGAGTTTATATAGCCGAAGGGCATTCTGGTCCAAGTGTATTGTTGTTGACTGAAGGTGAATGCCAATTTGTATTGGTCCTCTGGACTTACCTGAATTGTCCAGTATCCTTGGGCACAATCCAGCACGGTAAAAATCTTACACCCTTGCATTTGGACTAGACATTGATCAATATATGGTACGGGCCAGCCGGATCTGTACACACGTTTATTTAGCTGTCTCAAATCAGCACATAAACGCCATTGACCATTTGGTTTAAGGATTCCGAGGATAGGATTATTATAAGAGCTGTGCACCGTCTTTATAATTCCCCTTTCTTTTAGATTCCTTAATATCTCCGCCAGCGAGTCGTAACACGCTAAGGGAAGCCGATATTGTATGACGTATACAGGAGGAGCGTTAGGATCAGTTTGGTCCCTAGCTATATGTAAGTCGGTGACTCCACAACCATATGAATCCTTAGCAAAAATATCTTGAAATTCCATTAGAATTTCTTTTAACTGCTGGCGCTCCATATCAATTAGAACATCCGTCAACGAAAGATATTTGTTGCTGGACCATTTCCTGAAATCCTGGAAAGATTTCAGGTTGACCAATCTCATAGGCCTCTTCAAGCCTTTCAGAGAGGTCATGATTTGACTTACTTGCTTCTCCAGCAAAGTGAGTATACTCCTCTGCTTCCTGTGTAGTCAGGGGATGATCAAAGGTTATGGATGATTCCTCTACCTTGCAGGTTCCTTCTTCAGAACTGAAAGGATAAACAGAATGTATAGTGAATAATCCTTCAGGCCACGAATTAAATGATTGTTCAATCATTTGTTCCTCTGTGAGGTAACGTTCAGGTATTAACCCGATAACAGCGTTCTGGAACCCAAATGTATAATAATCTGAATCCAGTGCTAGACCTATTGAAGTGTCTTTAGGCAAATTAATTTCCTGTGAGGAATTATTATTTATAACGATTTGGGTTCTAGATTGGTGTATTTTCACCATGGGTGTAGGATTTGCTGAAATTCCTAACCCATGTATCCGACTAGCGCATCAGAATTTCTCAACTTCAGACCTTCCATTACCTGTAAAGGTAATGGGTAATTTACAGAGCCTGGTGGAATACAAACCTCATATGGTACCTGCAAGGTTACTGCATATGGCAGTGTCTGGCATTATTTAAGAGCTTTATCTTCGTCTTGGAATTCACAGGGGTTCTCTTTTAGTCTAATCCATATGTGGGAATTAATCAGATCCACTTGCATAGCAAAACAATGAATTATATCGTTACCTACATAAATCTGATAACAGGGTTCATTTAGGACCAAAAATAAATGCGTGGCAGTTTTATTCCCAATAAAAATAGATAACATACATTTTCCAATGACATTATGACGGTCTCTGTCATTATCTAGATCTGTTATCCACTCATCTTGAGGATTAGGGTATCTGATCACTTTAAGGTTAGCCGTTTTATTCAGCAGCTCCCTGTTGATGTAGCTATTTTCCTGGTGCAAATCTAGTTTAGCCATTTTTTCTCTAGCTAAACTATTTACGTGTATAGGGAAAAATACCTCTTCATTTATCTTCTGTATTTCAGTTAAGAAATGAGAATGGTCACTATGCCCATTTGGTTCTGTCTTTCTCTTGTGGAGGTGAATAATTAGCACGTCATTCTCCAGACATATATCTTGAATTCTCTCAGGGGAAACACATATGGTGTTATCCTCCTGCTCTCCTGGAGTCAGGGGCTTTGGCCTTAAGAAAGAGATATCAGGTGTCTGGCTATTTCTGAAGTGGACTTCAATAGAATACGGCCTTTCCTAAATCACGTGGAAGTTACGCTGAGCGTGATGGGATTGGGATCTATCGTAGCTGATTGGAACATTTACTTGGGACCAAATGACCTCATTGATAAAATCAATGATTGGATTTAACCTTTTAAGAACGTCCATTCCAATAATTAGGCGATTTTGGGGTAGATCCACGATAAGCGTTGGATGCCGAATTACTTTATTCCCCAATTTAAAATCCAATTTAGCTGTACCCAGAACTTTCAGATGTGCCACTCACACTCACTAGATTAGCATTAGATTTATCTAATCTAGGCTTCCTGATGGACAGTTCTTGAACCTGATCAAAATAATTAGATGATACTAATGTAACCTGGCTTCCTGTGTCTAGCAGAGACATGATATGTGGTAAATTATCCTGTAATTCTACATTCACATAATATCGGTCTTCAATGCTATACAATTTACAGAGAAATTTAGAGTGAGATATGAAATTAGGTTTTGTACAGATTTTACCGACAGAATTTCCTCTCTCAGGCATGCTCTTGGTAGCTGTGCTGTCTGTGTCTGATTCAGTCTTCTCAGATTGCTCGCACTTAGACTGGAGAGATAAAATACATTTTCCTTCTCTTGGCAGGGAAGGGGTTAAATCATCAACCATACAAACATTTGAATTAACCATTTCATCATCACTTTTTGGTAAATTGTCATTGTCACGTCTTGGCCTTGCCCCCTGCTGGTGGTAGCAGGGATTCCTGTTTATTTTTGTTTTCAGCCTGCAGGCCATCTGTTGGGCTTATTGGCCTGCGGTCACATGACCTGTTCTGCCCTATAAGTACGACCAGGACTCCCCTTGATCCTTGGACCAGGATAGTCTTTCTTGCCTAGTCCCTGTATGCTGGTTTACTTTGATTTGCTGTGTATGACCTCTGGCTCATGTATTCAGGATCCCTCTCTTGTCTGACCCCTCTAGTTATGATATTCCGTGTATGACCTTTGGCTCTTGTCTTTGGATCTCTCTTCTGTCTGTCCCCTGTACTGTACCGTGCTTAGGAATCTGTATGTCTGCATTCATCGTGTGTTTGGTTTATGTTTTGTTCGTCATGCAGGCCTAGCCTAGTTAGTATCTCGAGACCACCTTTCAAGGATCTCAGTCAGGGCTTAGGGATCTTTCTAGTTTCTGTTAAAATCTTGGTTTGTTCCCTGGAATCTGTATGTCTGCATTCATCGTATGTTTGGTTTATGTTTTGTTCGTCATGCAGGCCTAGCCTAGTTAGTATCTCGAGACCACCTTTCAAGGATCTCAGTCAGGGCTTAGGGATCTTTCTAGTTTCTGTTAATATCTTGGTTTGTTCCCTGGAATCTGTATACCTGCATTTATTGTCTGTCTGGTTTATGTTTTATTCATCTTGCAAACCTAGCCTAGGTAGTATTTCGAGACCATCTTTCAAGGATCTCAGTCAGGGCTTAGGGATCTTTCTAGTTTCTGTTAATATCTTGGTTTGTTCCCTGGAAGCTGTATACCTGTCCTTAAGGCTTCATCTCTGCAGATTGGGGGTTCCCCCTCACCCTATAGGGGGCTCCCCGTTACATTATCCTGGTCCCAGAATAGAAGCTGGCAGGTATGTCTCATATGTATGAAGCTATATTGAACTTGGTGCTTGCTATGCTGAAAGAGCTGCAGAGGTTAATGGAGGCTCTGAGCCTATCACCTGCTGCAGCTAACGATGCAGCACCACCCTGCACTACTTGCAAATCCATGTATGAGAAGGAAAGACGCAGGTTGTATGGTCTCTGTTTTTATTGTGCAGATCCAAATCACACTATTGAGCATTGTGTATTAAAACCTGTTAAGCAATGGCAGGGGAACCATATATCCAGGTATCGCTATGGAGGTACTGGTGTGTCCTCCATAGGCATCCAGACTGGCAGAATAGCCACCTCAAATCTGGTGAATCATGGGATCACTATGCCCTCGTCTCCCAGTGAGGTTTCAGTGTCTCCGGTTGGGAATGCTATGCCAGCCATGTCTGTATCCACTAGTACGCTGCCAGCCATGTCTGTATCCACTGGCACGCTGCCAGCTATGTCTGTATTCACTGGCACGCTACCAGCTATGTCTGTATCCACTGGCACGCTGCCAGCCACGTTTGTATCTACTGGCACGCTGCCAGCCATGTCTATATCCACTGGCACGCTGCCAGCTATGCCTGTTCCCACTGGCAATGAAATGCCAGCCATGTCTGTATCTACTGACACGATGCCAGTCATGTCTGCTTCCCCTGGCACGATGCCAGCCATGTCTGCTTCCCCTGGCACGATGTCAGCCATGTCTGTATCCACTGGCACGATGCCAGCCATGTCTGTATCCACTGGCTTGCTGCCAGCCATGTCTGTATCTATTGGCACGATGCCAGCCATGTCTGTATCTACTGGCACGCTGCCAGCCATGCCTGTTCCCACTGGCAATGAAATGCCAGCCATATCTGTATCTATTGGCACGATGCCAGCCATGTCTGTATCTACTGGCACGATGCCAGCCATGTCTGTATCCACCGGCACGATGCCAGCCATGTCTGTATCCACTGGCATGATGCCAGCCATGTCTGTATCCACTGGCACGCTGCCAGCCATGCCTGTTCTCACTGGTAATGAAAAGCCAGCCATGCCTGTTCCCACTGGCAATGAAATGCCAGCCATGTCTGTATCCACTGGCACGCTGCCAGCCATGCCTGTTCTCACTGGTAATGAAAAGCCAGCCATGCCTGTTCCCACTGGCAATGAAATGCCAGCCATGTCTGTATCCACTGGCACGCTGCCAGCCATGCCTGTTCTTACTGGTAATGAAAAGCCAGCCATGCCTGTTCCCACTGGCAATGAGATGCCAGCCATGTCTGTATCTATTGGCACGATGCCAGCCATGTCTGTATCTACTGGCACGATGCCAGCCATGTCTGTATCTACTGGCACGAAGCCAGTCATGTCTGTATCCACCGGCACGATGCCAGCCATGCCTGTTCTTACTGGTAATGAAAAGCCAGCCATGCCTGTTCCCACTGGCAATGAGATGCCAGCCATGTCTGTATCTATTGGCACGATGCCAGCCATGTCTGTATCTACTGGCACGCTGCCAGCCATGCCTGTTCTCACTGGTAATGAAAAGCCAGCCATGCCTGTTCCCACTGGCAATGAAATGCCAGCCATGTCTGTTTCTACTGGCACGAAGCCAGCCATGTCTGTATCCACTGGCACGCTGCCAGCCATGCCTGTTATCACTGGTAATGAAAAGCCAGCCATGCCTGTTCCCACTGGCGGTGAAATGCCAGCCATGTCTGTATCCACTGGCACGCTGCCAGCCATGCCTGTTCTTACTGGTAATGAAATGGCAGCCATGTCTGTAGCTACTGGCACGAAGCCAGCCATGTCTGTTCCCACTGGCAATGAAAAGCCAGCCATGTCCGCTTCCCCTGGCAAAAAGCCAGCCATGTCTGTATCTACTGGCATGAAGCCAGCCATGTCTGTATCTATTGGCACGAAGCCAGCTATGTCTGTATCCACTGGCACGCTGCCAGCCATGCCTGTTCTTACTGGTAATGAAATGCCAGCCATGTCTGTAGCTACTGGCACGAAGCCAGCCATGTCTGTTCCCACTGGCAATGAAAAGCCAGCCATGTCCGCTTCCCCTGGCAAAAAGCCAGCCATGTCTGTATCTACTGGCATGAAGCCAGCCATGTCTGTATCTACTGGCATGAAGCCAGCCATGTCTGTATCTACTGGCATGAAGCCAGCCATGTCTGTATCTACTGGCACGCTGCCAGCCATGCCTGTTCTCACTGGTAATGAAAAGCCAGCCATGCCTGTTCCCACTGGCAATGAAGTGCCAGCCATGTCTGTATCTACTGGCATGAAGCCAGCCATGTCTGCTTCCCCTGGCACGAAGCCAGCCATGTCTGTATCCACTGGCACGAAGCCAGCCATGTCTGCTTCCTCTGGCACGAAGCCAGCCATGTCTGTATCCACTGGCACGAAGCCAGCCATGTCTGTATCCACTGGCACGAAGCCAGCCATGTCTGTATCCACTGGCACGAAGCCAGCCATGTCTGCTTCCCCTGGCACGAAGCCAGCCATGTCTGTTCCCACTGGCAATGAAAAGCCAGCCATGTCCGCTTCCCCTGGCATGAAGCCAGCCATGTCTGCTTCCCCTGGCACGAAGCCAGCCATGTCTGCTTCCCCTGGCACGAAGCCAGCCATGTCTGCTTCCCCTGGCACGAAGCCAGCCATGTCTGCTTCCCCTGGCACGAAGCCAGCCATGTCTACTTCCCCTGGCACGAAGCCAGCCATGTCGGGTACTGGTAATGAGAAGCCAGCCATGTCGGGTACTGACAATATGTCATTCGTGATGCCTGAGGCTGGTACCTTGCCAGTGGTGTCCGGGACAAGCTGTACGTCAGCAATGACAGCTGTACCCAGGTTAGACGAGACAGCTGTGACCACGTTTTGTTATGAGGCCGATGTGCCTGGATTGGCACATGAGACCACTGTGCCCTTGCCCCACAGTGAGTCCAGTGTTGTCCCCACCATTGTCAAGCCTTGTGAGGTGGTCACAAAGTCTATGTCTTGCTCTAAGAGAAGACAAGAAAAGGTGATCAACCCTAGCCAATCTGGTTCTGAAACTGCCACACTTTGTTCTGGTTCCATTGATACTACACCCTCTAAGTCCGAGGTTGCCTTACTCCGCACAGTAATCAGGGAAATTCAGCAAGCTGGTGGTTTAAAGGGTATTGAGATCCCTAAATCACATTGTGTTCCCACGGAATATATACGGACGCCTTCTGGCTTTTGGATGCGTGAGAGGCACTGGGTAGTGCTCCAGAGACACCCTGACATTCTGAAAGGGCTGTTGGAAGACTCTGATTCAGATGATCCACAATATACTCCTCCTGGGGAGAGGTGTAAGATTGTTGTGGCGCCAACTGTACCATGTCCTGGTGATGTCCCATATCCCGAGAGTGTACCAGTCATGCACACACCCTGTACTGTATCGGTCGGGGCCACGTTTAATGGCAAGGTCATTGTCTCTGGGGTAGACAGTAAGTCCACTGTGTCTAGTGGTTCCACTGTGGGTTGTAATATACAATCTCGGGGCACGACTACCGTCACTGGATCTGGCAGTACCTCTAATACCTCTATGTACCATGGTGTGGACGGAACTCCTAGATCACGGTCCAGGAGACGCAAGAGGACTAACCATAAACAACCTGGGACTGATGATTCACTCCGTTCAAAGTCCAAGGTACTCATGCCGTCGGACCCTCGGGTACGAGACCCTAGCCCGGTTGCCGAGGGTTGTGTACGGGCCTCTAATGGTGCAGTGATCTGCAGAGAGGACCTGGAGGTTTACGAAAGAGCTTTGCTTGCTCAGGCACATGCTGACTACTCTGAGTCTGAGTGGGATTCCAATGGGTACTGGTGACTGGTCTTGTCCGTTTTCATGCCATCCATGTTTTCTTTCTTGGGTGCCCAGGAGGTCACCCGTAAGGGAGGGGGTTATGTCACGTCTTGGCCTTGCCCCCTGCTGGTGGTAGCAGGGATTCCTGTTTATTTTTGTTTTCAGCCTGCAGGCCATCTGTTGGGCTTATTGGCCTGCGGTCACATGACCTGTTCTGCCCTATAAGTACGACCAGGACTCCCCTTGATCCTTGGACCAGGATAGTCTTTCTTGCCTAGTCCCTGTATGCTGGTTTACTTTGATTTGCTGTGTATGACCTCTGGCTCATGTATTCAGGATCCCTCTCTTGTCTGACCCCTCTAGTTATGATATTCCGTGTATGACCTTTGGCTCTTGTCTTTGGATCTCTCTTCTGTCTGTCCCCTGTACTGTACCGTGCTTAGGAATCTGTATGTCTGCATTCATCGTGTGTTTGGTTTATGTTTTGTTCGTCATGCAGGCCTAGCCTAGTTAGTATCTCGAGACCACCTTTCAAGGATCTCAGTCAGGGCTTAGGGATCTTTCTAGTTTCTGTTAAAATCTTGGTTTGTTCCCTGGAATCTGTATGTCTGCATTCATCGTATGTTTGGTTTATGTTTTGTTCGTCATGCAGGCCTAGCCTAGTTAGTATCTCGAGACCACCTTTCAAGGATCTCAGTCAGGGCTTAGGGATCTTTCTAGTTTCTGTTAATATCTTGGTTTGTTCCCTGGAATCTGTATACCTGCATTTATTGTCTGTCTGGTTTATGTTTTATTCATCTTGCAAACCTAGCCTAGGTAGTATTTCGAGACCATCTTTCAAGGATCTCAGTCAGGGCTTAGGGATCTTTCTAGTTTCTGTTAATATCTTGGTTTGTTCCCTGGAAGCTGTATACCTGTCCTTAAGGCTTCATCTCTGCAGATTGGGGGTTCCCCCTCACCCTATAGGGGGCTCCCCGTTACAGTCATGGACACTGGTTATTTCATCAGAATCATCATTTAGTCACTGGTTGGGCGGAGCTGCAGGTGTTGCATCACTTACAACCTGACCAGAGTTATTTCCAGTCATCAACTGAGTGATCTGATCAGTTTTTCTGTCAGCACACGGAAATTTTCCTGCATTTGGCCGATACGCTGGCGTACATTATATCTCCGCTTTCTATTCGTCCTTGGGGATGAAGCTTGCGCATTCTCTGACTCATCAGATTCAGTTTTACCTCGGGTCACTTTCTGGCTAGGCACATTTTCCCTTGATTTAACCCACTGACTTCTAGGTACCCATTGCTTCCTAGATTGAAAGTTACTTCCTGAATTTTCTCTGGCAAACCCTCTTTCCTGATCTGGCTTGGATTTTTCTACCTTAGGTATTGAATGTCGCATGACCTCCACGTAGCGCTTTTTCTGAGCTTCAAATTTAATGTCACCCTTTTTAACATGAGTTTCCGCTATTTCCTCAGGTGAGTTCTTCACTCTTTTCCCCTGAGTTTCTTCACTATATTCAAATACACTAAATAGGGTCATACTCTCCTTTAGTACCCAATCCAAACCATTGCTCAGGTCATAATGTCTTGCCAAAATAGCCTTTATTTTATCTGGCAATGTGTCATAAAATAATTGGATAAATTGAGGGTTTTCAAAATTTGGGTTTCTTTCAGCCAAGCTGTGCGCATTTTTAAGGACTGAAAGAAATTCACGGGGGCTTTGATTAGGTCTGCATTTTAGAGTTAAAATTGCTCTTTTCGCAGCTAAGCTGGTGCGGTGAGTCCCAAATTCAGATTTGACCTCAGAGACAATTTTACTCCAATTATGTAAACCAGATTCTTTCAAAGACTGAACAAAAATATCTATGTTTGCCTTCAAAGACCCATGGGATAAACTCAATTTTCTGAGCATCTGAATTGATACCTAGAACAGATAATGCTTCTTCAAAAACTTCCAAATGGCTGATGATCACCGCAGAATTCGTTTTATTCCATATCCCAACTGAATCCTTTAAAAATTTGATGACTTTGGTCAAGTCCTTCACTACATGAGATTTTCTATCATGCTTAATAGACTGTGGCTGGCTAGAGTGATGTGATTTGAAATACTCATGTATAAGAGGCTATGCTCTTTTTTCATCATGAGAATCAGTTTCACTTTCACAATCGCTCTGCAGCGACCTTTCAAGCCTAATCAGTGGTGAGCTATGGCTAAAAGCTTTCAAAAGGGAACTTCTCTGAAGGAGTTTTAACCCTTTGAGCATCAGCTTCTACCTGACATAACTCATCAGCGAATTTCTCATGTTCACGTTTCATTCTTGCCAATTGTGCACTCCGTTCCTTATTTGAGTTTGATAACTGATCAATCTCTTTTTGTAGTTGATATTTCACTTTTTCATACACATTCAATTCTTTGATCATACGTTCTTATTAATGGCTTATTTAATTTACAGTAATATGCAATTCTCTGTTTCTTTGTTCTATGCTTTGCATAGCCTCATTTTTATCATTCTATTTCTTTTTTAATTCTGCAATCAAGTATTTACATTCAGGCAAGAATTGGAAAGCCAGAGTTTCCTTGTCTTTCTTAGTCTTAGCGGCACAGATTTGTCGCAAATAATCAAGAAAAGTTGAATGATCAGACCAAATTGCATCATCATAATTAGAAACATTTGATTGTAATACTTTTGTCCAATCAAACAAATCGTCTGTGATGTGTAACTTGTCTTTTAGATAAGACATCACATCTATCAACACAATTTGGTTGGCACGTACATCATCTTCATTAGCGTTGTCACAAATCTCAGATTCTGATTCAGACATTGTTTACTAAACAATCCTAAAACCAGAAATCAAAATACAACAACAAAAATCAGAATATATATCTTTTAACCTCTGTCTAATCAGACAATACTGGCAGTTATATTCCAATCAAAAACTACAATCTCAGCTCGTGCCTCCAATATGTCAAAGATATATTCAATAAGACACTTATATGAGTTATAAATATCAATCGTCTATATTTCTCAGAAATTCTAAATTCTTTTAATTGTAGGTGTTGTGCTTTAAAAAATATAATTAACCAAACAACTAGATAAAAACATATATATATTACGTATACAAACAGATCTTAAATCTCATAACATAATCAAAGACTTCTAAAACACAACATCCATCCATCAGCACACAGATTTCTAGTTCCTCAATATATGTATCTCCTGTTAGTAACTGCAGATATGATTAAAATCATTTACCTTATCAGTTAGTAACTATACACAGATGGTTAATAAACATCTCTGCTTAAAGAAAACAATTAACATGTATTCCCAGCACCAGTTTAAAACAAGCTAGCAATCTTGTAGAGATATATGTATCCCTCTATGCTACGTGGATCAACAAAAGATGAGCTTTCACTTATTCTATTTCTAGAATGATAAATAATAAAAACTTATTTAGTGAATCCTCCCCTAATAACGAGAATTAAGCTTCTAATCTTCTATTTTTTATATTGTAGTTATAAAGATTCCGGATCTAACAGTACCTGAGAAATTTCAGTCTATATTTATTGCAATAAATAATCCAGATATATAATTACATTAATTCCTTAATTTGCTTTCATAAATTACCTGTCCAAATCTGGATTCAATGTTTCTGTAGTTACAGCAGCAATATTCTTTGTATATGATGCATTGTTTTGGAAAATGTGAAAATTATCAATCTCTGATAATATTTTATCATCTCCTTGGTATAAGTGAGAGATAAGTCAATGCATGAGAGTTAGAATTATGCATTCCCATGAGGGAAAACTTAGGTGTGTTCCTAATTGAAGTGAGGTGTAATGTTCTGGAATCAATGCATTGTGTGTTGTGTCCTGAGATGATCTGAATGAATACAATGAACAGTACATGGCCATTTATAGTAGATTCCACGTCACTCTCTTATCTATTTCCTCATTTAAATATAATGTATCTCTATAGGATTCTCCATTTTATTCTTTAAAATGTAATATTTACTACACCTCAAGATGGCAGTATTGCTTTTCAAATAAAATTCACAAATATTATTTTTTATATTCACTTGAATCATATGACAAGGTCATAGTTCAATATTGTTATCAAATTTGAACAAAACAACTTTCTCTGCCTTCCAGACTGTCTATAGCTGTCAAATTATTATTTTAAATCTTCATTTCTATCCATTTCAAAGAATTTAAAGTACTTTTTTATCAGCTAGATTCCTTTGCAATTAGATCAGCATCTTACATTTATTCTTCAGTTATATAGTTATACAGTTATACACTCTTCAAACTATTTCTTAATATTATTTTCTATACTACTAATATAGATTGATTATAAAAATATATTCTTGTGGATTAGCATAGATATACTTGCATGTAATATATTTCTATACCAAGAAAAAAAATCTTTAATTCAAGGACTTGTTAAAACAAACCAATAAATTTAAATATGACATATATCTACCTTCTCTAGCACTTAGACTCGGCAATATATCAAATAAAGACATTTTATAGTCTATAGCATCATAGTCTGGCACTTATAGTTTTAAACACACATTCCTCTCTAATGAGTTAGTGAACTTGCCTCTGAAAAAAAATCTCTCACGGTTCATTCTAAAACTAGATTAAAGTTGAGAAAGACTTTACATTATAACAAGTTGGCTACAGGCATCCATTTTGTGTTACTCTGAATATCCCTGACAGCCCGGGTGGAGGGTCCCCCAGGGAGTGTTCCTGTTGGGCTGAGCAGAGGGAAAACTGTGCCTGCTCGAAGGACTCTGCCAAATGCATGGAGCTAGTGTCCGAGGGCAAGGTCTCGGCTGGGGAGGGAGAGAAGCGTTTAGTTTTAGGCTTTGCAGGAATCGTGGTTGGCGCGTTATTAGTGTCACCGAGAACAGGAAGAGATATGGAGAATAGGCGAGAAACACGTGCGGGCACGTGATGGGATTCCTCCGCGGCCGAAAAAAGATCCGGCCGTGACGGAAAGGACACTCGCAAGCAGAGTATAAACAATCTCGAGACTGCAAGTGTACACACACAGTGAAGCTTAATGGATATGAGCTGCCTCTAAAACGAATCCCAAGGCCGAACCATGGCAACGAGCGCGGTATG
This sequence comes from Leptobrachium leishanense, assembly GCA_009667805.1. NCBI lineage: Eukaryota > Metazoa > Chordata > Amphibia > Anura > Megophryidae > Leptobrachium > Leptobrachium leishanense. The sequence continues at coordinate 122,148,753 of CM019068.1, forward strand.
GGAGGAAGAAACCAGGCTATACTTATGTCGTCTGCGCAGCAGCAAAGAAAGAGGACTTATTTCTGGGAACTGGGGGTTTTATGTCCTTGGATGGTGTAATGGAGTGGACCTTGTCACATGAACACCACAGCAGGGTAAGTGTTTCATCAAGCAGTCTTTATTCCTTGTAGCATAGGTGTGTATACAGGCACAGCTGCTTGGTTCAACCAAATAAACAAAAGAAGAAAACCTTTCTCTTCTATCCAACAATCAATGTAACAATAACACAAAGATTGTGTCCTCAAATCACAGGCCTTTAGGAGCTGTGATCTGTCTGAGGGGAGATCCACCAAAATGAACCTCCTGTGCCTGTATAGGCGTGTCTCTTTTAAAGCCCCAGCAATCACAACATCAACCATTGTGTGTGTTGCTGGGCTGATCAACCCTGCCACGTTAACCCTTTCCTCAGGGAACCTTATATACACCCCATCACATACCCTCCCCCCTTAGAGTGGACTCCCAGGCACACTCTCCCACACCAAACACATCCCTAGATAGGAAATTCGCATTCAGGTGCTCCTTTCCGGGACGATGGAGGACACTGAAGGAGTAGGTTTGTAATTCCAAATACCATCTAGTGAGCCGTGCATTCTTGGATTTCATGGTGTGAAGCAAACGTAGAGGAGAATGGTCGGTCACAAGGAGAAAGTGCCTGCCGAACAGATAGTAGCGCGGAGTGTCAATAGTCCATTTCACTGCTAAACATTCCTTCTCTATTACAGCAAAATTCCTCTCTCTGGGAAGTAGTTTTCTGCTTAAATAGAGGATGGGGTGTTCCTCTCCATCAAATTCTTGGGACAATACAACCCCTAAGCCCACCTCTGAGGCATCCGTATATAGTACAAACTCTTTGTCAAAATCAGGACTGCGCAGCACCGGCTGATCACACAGCGTGTGTTTTAATTCTGTAAATGCTTTGGTACACTTTGGTACACTAAATCACTTTGTTTGGAGCAGAGTTTTTGGTCAAGTCCGTTAAAGGGGCTACCAGGGTAGAAAAATGTGGCACAGATTTTCTGTAGTACGCAGCCAAGCCAAGAAATGCCCTGACCTGCTTCTTATTGGTAGGAACAGGCATTTTAGACAGTGCTTCAACCTTGTCTTGCAAAGGCTTAATAAGGCCATTGCCCAAAACATAGCCCCATTATCTGGTTTCTGTTTCCCCTAATATACACTTCGCTGGGTTTGCTGTGAGATCTGCTGACCTCAAAACCGCAGCCACTTTGTCAAGGTGGTCATTCCAGTCAGTGCTATAAATGACCACATCATCTAGATAGGCAGAGGCATACTGTTCGTTAGGGGTAAGAATATGATCCATGAGCCTCTGGAATGTCGCAGGGGCCCCATGAAGCCCAAACGGCAGCACACGGAATTGGAACGGACCTACAGGTGTAGCAAAGGCTGTTTTCTCTTTTGACGCTTCTGTCAAAGGGATTTTCCAATAGCCTTTGGTTAAATCCAGTGTGGTAATATATTTGGCTTTACCCAGTCGGTTTAACATTTCGTCAATTCGTGGCATAGGATAGGATGCATTTACCTTCCTAAAATCAATGCAAAACCTGACCGAGCCATCGGGTTTTGGTACAAGAACTATTGAACTGCACCACTCACTGTTTGAAGGCTCTATAACCCCCAGCTTCAGCATGCTCTCTATTTCTTCTTGTACTACCTTCCGCAATTTCTCTGGTATCAAGTATGGCCTCAATCTAACAATTTCATCACTTTTCGTCTTTATGTGATGTGTAATTAAGTGTGTATTTCCTGGACGTGTAGAAAACACATCGGTAAAGGCCTCCAGTAGCCGCTGTGCTCCCTTTTGCTGGGCTGGACTTAATGGTTTTCCCAAAGTCACACCCATCGTTTTCTCCTGATTTTCACGTACATCTGGCCCCACGTCTAGCCTATCCGCTCTGGGAGCAATAAACAAGTTTTCATCAGCTCTCCAGAGTTTTAACAGATTAATATGGTATATTTGTTTTGCCTTCTTATGTCCAGGGCGGAAGATTTTGTAGTCAACATCCCCCGTTCTTCTTATTACCTCATAAGGTCCTTGCCATTTCGCCAACAGCTTACTTTCTGAACTAGGTAGAAGCAATAACACTCTATCTCCGGGCTTAAACTCCCGAGCTTTTGCATTTCTGTTATAGCTGAGAGCTTGCGCCTGTTGGGCATTTTCTAAGTTACTAGCAGCAAATTGCCCAACCCTTTTAAGTCTCTCTCTCAACTGCATAGTGTACTGTAGCATATTCTGGTCTGAATTAGACTGCGCCTCCCACTCTTCCTTCACTATGTCAAGTATGCCTCTAGATCTCCTCCCATAAAGCAATTCAAAGGGTGAAAACCCAGTTGAAGACAGCGGAATCTCAGGGATAGCAAATAATAGATATGGCAACAATTTGTCCCAGTCTCTGTTCTCCCATCCACAAATTTCCGCAACATTTTTTTGAGCGTGCCATTAAATCTCTCTACCAACCCATCTGTTTGAGGGAGGTAGACTGACGTTTTAAGGGACATAGAAACATAGAAATATAGAAACATAGAAACATAGAAAAATGTCAGCAGATAAGAACCTTTCGGCCCATCTAGTCTGCCCAATTACATGGATACTTTAACTGGATTTATCTTTTGTTTAGGATAGCCTTATGCCTATCCCATGCCTGCTTAAATTCAATTACTGTTTTGGCCTCTACCACTTCAACTGGAAGACTGTTCCATGTATCCACCACCCTCTCAGTAAAATAATGCTTTCTGATGTTACTTTTAAACCTTTGCCCCTCTAATCTAAGACTATGTCCTCTTGTTTTGCTACTTTGTTTCCTTTTAAATATACTCCCTTCCTCTACCTTGTGGATTCCCTTTACGTATTTAAATGTTTCTATCATATCTCCTCTGTCTCGACTTTTTTCCAAGCTGTACATGTTAAGATCATTAAGCCTTTCCTGACAACTTTTCTCCTTCAAGCCGTACACCATTTTAGTAGTCCTTCTCTGAACTCTCTCTAAGATGTCTATATCCTTCTGGAGATACGGTCTCCAGTACTGCACACAGTACTCCAAGTGAGGTCTCACCAGTGCTCTGTACAGTGGCATGAGCACTTCCCTTTTCCTACTGCTAATACCTCTCCCTACACAACCAAGCATTCTGCTAGCATTTCCTGCTGCTCTATTACATTGACTACTTACCTTTAGATCCTCTGAAATAATAACCCCTAAATCCCTTTCCTCAGATGTTGAGGTTAGGACTGTATCAAATATTCTATATTCAGCCCTTGTGTTTTTACGTCCCAGGTGCATTATCTTGCACTTATCCACGTTAAAACTCAATTGCCACAGCTCCGACCATTTTTTTAGTTTACCTAAATCATTTGTTATTTGACTGATCCCTCCAGGAACGTCAACCCTGTTGCAAATCTTTGTGTCATCAGCAAAAAGACATACTTTTCCATTAATACCTTCTGCAATATCACTAATAAAAATATTAAATAGAATGGGTCCAAGTACTGACCCCTGAGGTACCCCACTGGTAACAAGACCTTGCGCTGAATAAACTCCATTTACCACAACCCTCTGTTGCCTGTCACTCAGCCACTGCCTAATCCATTCAACAATATTGGAATCCAAGCTCAAAGATTGCAATTTATTGATAAGCCTTCTATGTGGAACAGTATCAAAAGCCTTACTGAAATCTAAATAAGCAATGTCTACTGCACCACCTGTGTCTATTATTTTTGTTACCAAATCAAAAAAATCAATAAGATTAGTTTGGCATGATCTCCCTGAGGTAAACCCATGTTGTTTCTGATCCTGTAATCTATGTGTTTTTAGATGTTCAACAATCCTTTCCTTTAACATGGTTTCCATTAATTTCCCCACTACTGACGTAAGACTAACTGGCCTATAGTTCCCAGATTCCTCCCTACTACCCTTCTTGTGAATGGGCACAACATTTGCTAATTTCCAGTCTTCTGGGACGACTCCCGTTAGCAAGGATTGGTTAAATAAATCTGTTAACGGTTTTGCTATTACATCACTGAGCTCTTTTAATAATTTAGGGTGGATCCCATCAGGTCCCATTGACTTATTTGTCTTTACTTTAGACAGCTGCTGTAGAACCTCCTCCTCTGTAAACTGATATGTAATTGTCTCGTTAGTGTTTCCTCCTAACTGAGGTCCCTTTCATTCCTTTTCTTCTGCAAAGACTGAACAAAAATATTCATTGAGGCAGTCAGCGAGACTTTTATCCTCTTCTACATACCTTCCTTCCTTTGTTTTTAATCTAACTAATCCTTGTTTTACTTTTCTTTTCTCGTTTATGTATCTAAAAAATGTTTTGTCCCCCTTTTTTACTGACTGAGTTATTTTCTCTTCTGCGTGTGCTTTGGAAGCCCTTATAAATTGCTTTGCCTCTTTCTGCCTAATCTTATAGGTTTGCCTATCTTCTTCACTCTGAGTTGTTTTATAATTATTGAATGCTGTCTTTTTGTTCTTCAATATTTTGGCCACTTCTGCAGAGTACCACAGTGGTTTCTTCCCTTTTTTGTTTTTGCTAACAAGTCGAATGCAATTGCCTGTGGCCTTCAATAATGCTTCCTTTAAATAATCCCATTTCTCCTGGACTCCCTTTAAACTCCTCCAGTCTGATAATGATTCCTTCACACAAAGTCTCATTTTAGAAAAATCTGTTTTTTTAAAGTCTAAAACTTTTGTTTTTGTGAGGTGCGGCTCCATCCCTGTTCTTATATTACACCATACTGACTGGTGATCACTAGATCCCAAATTTTCACCTACAACAACGTCCGATACCAAACCTCCATTTGTGAGTATTAAATCCAATATGGCCTCTTTACGGGTCGGCTCCTCAACTGCTTGTGTTAGAGATAATCCCAGTAGGGAGTTTAGAATATTTGTACTCCTGGTGCACCCAGCTGTTTTGGTTTTCCAGTTCACATCAGGAAGATTAAAGTCCCCCATGATAATAACTTCCCCCTTCATTGCCATTTTGGCTATTTCCTCAACCAGCAGATTATCTAGCTCTTCTACTTGTCCAGGGGGTCTATAGATCACACCTACACGAGCTACTGTATGATTGCCAAATGTTAGCGTAACCCAAACTGACTCTATGTTCACCTCGCTCACTTTTATTTGGTTCGTTTTTATGTTGTTTTTCCACATACAGGGCCACTCCTCCTCCTTTCCTACCTTCTCTGTCTTTTCTATATAAAGAGTACCCCGGTATTGTTATGTCCCAGTTATTTTTCTCACTGAACCATGTCTCAGTAACCGCAACTAAATCTACTTTTTCAGCTGCCATCATTGCCTCCAGTTCATTGATTTTATTGACTAAACTGCGAGCATTTATAGACACGACTCTGAGCTTGTCATTTTTTTCCCCGCATGTTTCTTGCACCCTCCGATTTAGTTTTGGGGGACAATCAGGCAGATTGTTTTTTACCCTTTTGTCCCCCCTCCTAGTTTAAATATTTCTTTGCGAAACCTTTGAACTTCTCACTGAGAACATATGTTCCCCTATGAGTAAGATGCAAACCATCTTTTTTATACAGTTCCTTTCTGCTCCAATTAGAGCTTTCATGGGACACAAAGCCAAATCCTTGCTCTCGACACCATTCCTGAAGCCACAAATTAAATTCCCTATTGCGCATCTGCCTATCCTGAATGTTATGCACAGGCAAAACTTCAGAGAATGACACAGTGGACGCAATCTGCTGTATTTCACCTCCAAGAACACAAAAATCTTCCTTAATCTCAGAAACCTCATTGCTAGCCAAGTCATTTGTCCCTAGATGGACTAGAACATCCACTTCCCCTTGCTGCTTTGCTTGTTTGACAATATTGAGAATACGTCTCTTGTCTCTACGAGCAGTAGCCCCAGGAAGACATCTCACCAAACCACTACTCTCCAGCTCAACACCTCTTATGATAGAATCACCCAGCAACAATTGCCTTCTATCACGTCCCACCTTTTCCTTATTGTTCTTGGTTGCAGTCCTGCATACCTTAGGCATAGGGGATGGTGGTTCCTCAACTATGGTGTCTGAGCCTACTTCCGTCTCACCACTACACTCTGAAACTGCCTCAAAAGTATTAAGAAGAGCCACAGACTGTGGGACATGCCTTCTATCCACAACTCTAAGTCTACCACATCCTACAGTAGTCCATCTGCCACTCCTAGGAGGCCTCTGTGGCAGTGGCTTTGTAACAGTCATAGCCATAGCCTGAGTTTGTGTAACAGATAATTTACAAATCTCAGACTTCAAACAGGCAATTTCCTGCTGCAGTAAAGAGAGCTGTCTACATATCAGGCACACTCCAAACCTCCAAAAATTGGATCTAAAAACAAATGCATGACAGCTCTTACACTGGACCAAGCCTGCCATTATAAAAGAATGGATTTAAACCAACAAATCTTACCTTTTTGTAGGTTTTCTACCTCCTGTCTAACCTCAGACTACCTCCAGAGTATCTCCAGAAGATCTCTAAGTGCTCACTTTGAAGACTTCACTTAGAAGGCTTCCCAAGCTCAATTAGACCAAGCTAATATTCCACAAGCTTTATATAGTCACCTAAGAACACCTCCCCCAGCAAGGCGTGGACAAGTTTAACAACCTTAGGAAATAGCACGCAATTGATTCCAATTGTATGCTAATCAGTAAGAGGAATGAGTCACCAGTCTAACCTAATTTACACACCAGACCTAACTTAAAACCTTAAGATGAATAGAAAAGATCTGTTTGTTTGTTTGACTGTATGTTTAAGAGCACAAACCTCCCTCATAAGCTTTGATGTGAAGTTTGTACCCTGGTCTGTCAGTATCTCTTTAGGAATACCCACTCTCAAGAACAACTTTATCAATTCATTGGCTATTGTCGAGGCTGAGGTATTCCGGAGAGGAATCGCCTCTGGGTACCGGGTTGCATAATCAACTATTACCAGGATATGATGGTTACCTGCTGCAGTTTTCTCTAGGAGGACCAACTAGATCAACCCCAATCCTTTCAAATGGCAGTTCCACTAATGGTATCGGTATAAGTGGTGCTTTGACTTGTCCCTTTGGAGCCACTAGCTGACATTCCGGGCAGGACTTACAAAAATTTTCTACCTCCTTATATACACCAGGCCAGTAAAACCTGTACAATAAACGGGCAAGAGTCTTCTCTCTCCCCAAATGCCCTGCAAGGGGAATAGAATGAGACAGCTGTAACAGCTGTCTCCTACAGCCTTTTGGTACCAATATCTGCTCACATAGGTCTCCTGTATTAGGGTGTTTGCAAACTCTATATGGCAATTCATCCCTTAGCATATAATGGGGGAACTGACTATGCTTGAGTGCATCCAAAACATGTCTGTTTGCAACGGCCAGACTGTCGTATGCTCCCCTCAGGGGTCATTTTTCTGTGCCCTTCGCAGATCCCTAGGACTTGTCCCCAAATCAGGTATAGGGTCCCCTAATGCATCATCAGGTTTGGCATTCCCTGCTTGCTGTCCCATGTCTTCCCCAGCTATCACCTGCTGAACATGGCATTTATGTTCCACATCCTGTATGTTTGCCCATTCTCTTTTCTCCAGTTTCCTTTGTGTTTTTGATTTATGAACCCTAGCTCTTGTAGAAAACAAGTCTGGGTCCTTAAAAGGGAAAAGTTTTCCTATGTCTGCACTGCATTCCTCTTCCTTTCTTAGTTCCACATCTTTGACCTGAACTTTGAGGACTCTGCTAAAGTGTTCCCAATCCTTCCCAACCACCATTGGATATGGCAACTTCTCAGCCACCCCTGCAACAACCTGGGATGCATATCCATCTATCTGAAGGTTAATTTTCACTGAGGGGTAGGGTTTTACATTGCCATGTGTTCACATTATGAGCACAGGTTCTTGTGAGTCCAAGAAGCTGAAGTTACAAGACCCTGTTGTACCAGAGTTCTCCTACAACCTGAATCAACAAGGGCCCTGACCTCTACGCCATTCACCCATGCTGGGACTACAAAAGCTTCCAGGTCATTTACTTCAGAGTTAACTGCATAACACTGGCCAACATAGTCACACTCCATAGAGTCCACAGAGAAACAATATTTTGCAATATGTCCACTTTCGCCACACTTAAAGCATACCGGCTGCCTTTCTTGTACCTGATCATTGCTTAAAGCCCTCGCTTTATTGCCAGAAGGTCTTTCTGTACTGGCCTTAGACCAGGGACCTGCTAGAGTTGAGTTCTCCTTAAGACTTTCTCTCTCCCTGATAGAGGGGCATATAAAAGAGATGGTTGGTTCCCTAATGTTTCCCACTTTTCTCTTTTACTCTGCTTTTGAGCAACCTGATACCCATGGGTATCCTCTGCCTGCAGAAACTCTTCTGAAATTTGGACAGCATAATCCAAGGAACTGCGTTTGTGTCGTGAAACCCTTTGGGACAGACCCTTTGGGAGCTGTTTGAGGTATTGTTCCAGGATTAGCAAATCCATAATTTCAGATACTGGGCGAGGAGCAGGCTTTAACCACTTATATACCAAATCTTTGAGCTGCTGAGCAAAAGCCCTGTCTTATTTCTGAACTTATTTCTAGAACATTCATCAGAAAGACAAAGACGATTCAGGATAGCAGATTTCAGTACATCATAGTCCCCTGCTTCTGCTTCTCCCAAACACTGATAAGCATACTGCGCTTCACCGGTTAAAAAGGGAGCCAGTCTTATAACCCAGGTACCTTTCTTCCACTGGCCAGGGTTGCAAGTCTCTCAAATGCAGTCAGGTACGCTTCAGGATCATCCTCTGGTCCCATCTTGGTCAGGGCATGGGAGAAGGACTTCTTAGAAGAACCATCTGTTGCAGCTTGTTCCCTTGTATACTCCAGAAGCTGCTGTATAAGTGAAACTTGGAACTCCTGCTGTTGCTGCTGCATTTCAGTCTGTAGTTGTTGCTGCTGGGCATGTTACTGTTTCTGAATAGATTGCATCTGCTGCAGTAGCTGAAGTTGGAACTCCTGTTGCTGCCTCTGCTGTTGCTGTTCCATCATCCACTTTAACAGCTTGTCAGAATCCATTTTCCTAAGAAACAGAAACACAATCCTAGTGCAGACTGCCTGTACTTTGCGCACACCCAACAAATGTCACAATTGAGGTACTCTTACCAACTGCCAATGTGAATCACAGTGGCGTAGCATGGGTTGTCAGCGCCCGGGGCCAGACAAGAATTGTGCGCCCCCCCAACCTGTGGACACGTTAGCATGCCCTGATTCCCTTCCACCATTAGGGCATTGAACCCCTTAACTGTGATACAACAACCACTCGGGATACTTGGTTCCAGCCAAACAACATGGTATTCTAGGGTATAAACAGCCGCAGACTTGAAGTTGTGAAAATGAAAGGTCTTTTTATTCCAGCATAAACAAACACCACACTAAGGAAGAGTTTGCCGATTTAAATTTGGAAATTGGAGCATACGTATATATATATATATATATATATATATATATCCGCAACCATTTTTTGGCAGGAGATCCTGCGAGATGCACTGTGATAGTACTAACCTGGTTTCAATCATATGTATCCGACCGATCACAATATGTGTCAATTTCTGGCAGCTCCTCCCTCCCGCTCCCAGTCACTTGCGGTGTACCCCAAGGCTCAATACTAGGCCCCCTGCTATTCACAATATTCATAAATGATCTGCCCAACGTCTGCAAAGCCTCAACTGTACATATGTACGCAGACAACACTGTAATCTATACCAGCAAACCAAATCTCCCGCAGCTGGAGGCCGTGCTGCAAGAACAATTCACAGAGGTAGAAAAGTGGATCAAACACAACAAACTTTTTTTAAATACTGACAAAACTGTAACGATGCTCTTTGGAACAGCACCTAAACCAGTGGCGTCACTAGGGTTGGTGTCACCCTGTGCGGTAACTTATGGTGTCACCCCCCGAGTTTTACAGATTTTTTTTAACTACTCTTACTCCTAAATCAGTTCTCCCATATAACACTGAATGCTCATACACACAGCTCACATTACTGTGAGGTTTATTGCTGTGGAGCTCTCTCATATGCTCACACAACTTTTTGCCAACTGCCAGCAAGTACGTTGCCTGTTCGAAGGCAGTGAAAGCACACATGGATATATATTGCCCCCAGCAGCTCTGGATATATTGCCCCCAGCAGCTCTGGATATATATTGCCCTCAGCAGCTCACCCATGGATATATATTGCCCACAGCTCACATATGGATATATTGCCCCAGTTCACAGTTATATATTGCCCCCAGCAGCTCACCCATGGATATATATTGCCCCAGCTCACATATGGATATATTGCGCCTCAGCTCACATATGGATATATTGCGCCTCAGCTCACACATGGATATATTGCCCCAGACCAGCTCACACATGGATATATTGCCCCAGACCAGCTCACACATGGATATTGCCCCAGCTCTCATGGATACTGCCCCCAGCACACATGGATATATGCCCCAGCTCCTCTCATGGATATTGCCCCAGCTCCTCTCATGGATATACTGCCCCAGCTGCTCTCATGCATATAATGCCCCAGCTGCTCTCATGCATATACTGCCCCAGCTCCTCTCATGGATATACTGCCCCAGCTGCTCTCATGCATATACTGCCCCAGCTGCTCTCACGCATATACTGCCGCAGCTGCTCTCATTGATAATGCCCCAGCTGCTCTCATGGATTTTGCCCCAGCTCCTCTCATGGATTTTGCCCCAGCTCATGGATATGCCCCAGCTCATGGATATTGCCCCAGCACATGGATATGCCCCAGCTCATGGATACTGCCCCAGCTCATGGATATTGCCCCAGCTCATGGATACTGCCCCAGCACATGGATACTGCCCAGCACATGGAATGCCCCAGCACCTCATGGATATGCCCCAGAAGCTCATGGATATGCCCCAGCACCTCATGGATTTGCCCCAGCAGCTCATGGATTTGCCCCAGCACCTCATGGATTTGCCCCAGCACCTCATGGATATGCCCCAGCACCTCATGGATATGCCCCAGCACCTCATGGATTTGCCCCAGCGCCTCATGGATTTGCCCCAGCACCTCATGGATATGCCCCAGCAGCTCATGGATATGCCCCAGCACCTCATGTATATCTCCCAGCACCTCATGGATATACCTCAGCACCTCATGGATTTGCCCCAGCAGCTCATGTATATGCCCCAGCACCTCATGTATATGCCCCAGCACCTCATGGATATGCCCCAGCACCTCATGGATATGCCCCAGCAGCTCAAGGATATGCCCCAGCACCTCATGGATATGCCCCAGCATATGGAATGCCCCAGCAGATGGATACTGCCCCAGCACCTCATGGATATGCCTCAGCACCTCATGGATTTGCCCCAGCAGCTCATGTATATGCCTCAGCACCTCATGTATATGCCCCAGCACCTCATGGATATGCCCCAGCAGCTCAAGGATATGCCCCAGCACCTCATGGATATGCCCCAGCACATGGAATGCCCCAGCAGATGGATACTGCCCCAGCACCTCATGGATATGCCCCAGCAGATGGATACTGCCCCAGCACCTCATGGATATGCCCCAGCAGATGGATACTGCCCCAGCACCTCATGGATATGCCCCAGCAGATGGATACTGCCCCAGCACCTCATGGATATGCCCCAGCACCTCATGGATTTGCCCCAGCAGCTCATGTATATGCCCCAGCACCTCATGGATTTGCCCCAGCAGCTCTTGTATATGCCCCAGCACCTCATGGATTTGCCCCAGCAGCTCATGTATATGCCCCAGCACCTCATGTATATGCCCCAGCACCTCATGGATATGCCCCAGCAGCTCAAGGATATGCCCCAGCACCTCATGGATATGCCCCAGCACATGGAATGCCCCAGCAGATGGATACTGCCCCAGCACCTCATGGATATGCCCCAGCAGATGGATACTGCCACAGCACCTCATGGATATGCCCCAGCAGATGGATAATGCCCCAGCAGCTCATGAATAATGGCCCCAGCTCACCTCCGCCGTGTGTTCGCTCCCTCTGAGCGTCCGGCGGCGCGCAGCTTGGGCGCTCGCCTGGGGGAGCCACGTGACCAGCCGCGATTGGCTGGTGACGTGTTTCCCCCATGCGAGCGCCGAAGCTGCATGCTTCGGACGCTCGCAGGGAGCGAATACGCGGCGGAGGGTGAGACACCTGTCCTTAGGGTGACGGTGTCACCCTAAAGGCGGGTGTCACCTGGTGCGGGCCGCACCCCCCGCCCCCACGTTACGACGCCACTGACCTAAACTACACAAATTGCAAAATCCCCATCTATGTGTTGGGACAAAATCAAATGGCACACTGACCACAGTCACTTCTCTCAAATATCTAGGTATGTGGTTGGACCCTAATCTATCCTTTGGCCCCCACATCGAAAAACTCGCATCTAAACTTTACCCCAAACTAGGTGCCCTGTACAGAAACAAATCCTGTCTGAGCCCCGCAGTAAGAAAGCAGATTGTACAACAAATGCTTATGCCGGCTATTGATTACGGAGATGTAGTGTATGCAGCAGCCCCGCAAACACACCTTCAGAAACTTACTACATTGTATAACTCCTTCTGCCGCTTTGCATTACAATGTAACTACATGACCCACCATTGTGACATGTTAAAAGAGCTAAACTGGCCATCGCTGGAGTCTAAACTCACCCTTCACCTTTCCAGCTTGGTGTTTAAGAACATTTCTGGGAAGCTGCCACCCTACCTGAATAGACGGCTTCCCCCAGCAGCTCCCTCATCCTATAACCTCCGATCCAGGACCAGCACCTTACTTGCAATACCACAATACAAAAAGACAGTGGCTCGGTCCTCATTTTCCTACAGAGAACCATAATTATGGAATAACCTCCCAGACACCATCAAATCTTCCCCCAGTCTTAAGTCACTCAAGAGCTCCTTACTAACATACCTCAATACAGAATGCACCTGTAAACATGTAACCTAGTGACTATATTTCCTACATATTTATTTTCTGTTAATCTGTATATTTGTGTTGTTTTTTAATATCTTGCATTGTATTACTTTGTATTTCTGTAACTGTAACACTTCAATGTTCTTGAACCCAGGACATACTTGAAAACGAGAGAAATCTCAATGTATCCTTCCTGGTAAAATCCTTTATAAATAAATAAATAAATGAATACCCCTTTGTATTTTAAATATGTGTGTCCCTTAAATCTGAGATACGCTGTGAAGAAGAGATCGTCAAAATTGAGTCGCACATCCTGAACTGGTGTATCTGCGAGAGGAAGAACGTAAACCGGAAGTGATGTAACGGTGGTTGAAACGCAGTGGAACGCGGAAATGGACTGCACATGCGCAAGATGGCGGCGTCCAACGCGAGATAATTGAAAGAAAACCAGAAGCATTAATCAAGACATCTAACAGGACATACGGGGATATTTTAAGTATTTATGGACACTATATAAGGACCCACAGGTCCAATACATTGGTACCAGCTGATGAAGCCGCTATTTCATGCGGCGAAACGCATTCTGGAGCATGTTTTTATGTTATTTTAAATAAATTTTATTTTTTATCTCTGTTCCTGTTGATGCTGTGTTATCCTTTGGATCTGTGGTGGTTTTCCTTTGGGTTTCCTCAACCCAAAAACCCATGAGCGTGTATCCTAGAGTTAAAATGTGAGTACAAAATCTCTAGCATACCATATTGAGAATCCTGCAGATCTGCACAAGGAGTTTGTTTTCTTTTTCTGTCTCTTATTACATAATCTTGGACGGTATATCGTTGATAAGGTGGGGGGTCACCTGAGAAACTTGAAGGCAACACACCCGCAGGCTTGGACCCACTCAGAGCCAGTGACTGGGCTCTACACTTGTGAGTGGGATAATATTTGTATTATTTAATACTTCAAAGAAACTCACTGTATTGCACAATTATTGTTTATTAACTTTTTCATATATATGTGAGATCCCAGAAAGCATTATTTGCGCCGATTCAAGTTATATATTTTTTAAACACCACACTTGCCTTTGAATCACTATTGCAGGTGATTAAACAAAAAACTATAAATGAAAACTAGGGATGCACCGATACCATTTTTCTTTAACACGGAGTACGAGTACCGATATTTTTTAAATGTACTCACCGATACTGAGTACCGATACTTTTATTTTATGTCATGTGAACACTTTCCAATAAGAACAGACCTCATATAAAAATGCCCCAGCTCACAAGTATATATCCCCCAGATACATATACACAGAATGTCCCCAGCTCACATGTAGATTGCCCCAAGCCTCACATGGATATGCCCCAGCTCACATGGATATTGCCCCAGCTCTCATGGATATTGCCCCAGCTCTCATGGATATTGCCACAGCTCATATGGATATTGCCCCAGCTCACCTGGATATTGCTCCAGCTCTCATGGATATTGCCCCAGCTCACATGGATATTGCCCCCCGCTCTCATGGATATTGCCCCAGCTCCTATGACTATGCCCCAGCTCTCATGGATATTGCCCCAGCTCACATGGATATTGCCCCCAGCTCACATGGATATTGCCCCCAGCTCACATGGATATTGCCCCAGCTTCTATGGCTATGCCCCAGCTCCTATGGCTATGCCCCAGCTCTCATGGATATTGCCCCAGCTCCTATGGCTATGCCCCAGCTCTCATGGATATTGCCCCAGCTCCTACGGCTATGCCCCAGCTCTCATGGATATTGCCCCCAGCTCTCATGGATATTGCCCCAGCTCCTAAGGATATGCCCCAGCTCTCATGGATATTGACCCCAGCTCTCATGGATTTGCCCCCCAGCTCTCATGGATACTGCCCCAGCTCACCTGGATATGCCCCCAGCTCATATGGATATTGCCCCAGCTCCGGATACCATGCAGGGGTTGGGGCCGGATGCCATGCAGCGGGTGTGCCCGGTCCTGAACAGCGCGAGAGTCCGTGTTGAAGGGGAGGCGGCTGCGTGCGTGGGTCATGCGGTCCGGCCAGTCAGGTGGTACAGAGACTCAGTACCACCTGACTGGCCGGACCGCGTGACATGCGCACGCACGCAGCCACCTCCTCTTCAACACAGACTCACGCTGTTCGGGACCGGGCACTCCCGCTGCATGGCATCCGGGCCCCCTCAACCCGTGGACGGGGCACCAAGGGCCTGGCGGGTCAATCCGGGCCTGAACTTTTACGGCGCAAATTTCTTTTGAAATTATGCGCCCCTAAGAAAACTGCGCCTGGGGCCACCACCTCCCCCACGCTACGGCACTGGTGAATCAGGCACATCTCCAGTCCACGGTTTATATCGATCGCACCGCTGCCACCATAATGTAATGGAGTAGACCTTGTCACATGAACACCACAGCAGGGTAAGTGTTTCATCAAGTAGTCTTTATTCCTTGTAGCATAGGTGTGTATACAGGCACAGCTGCTTGGTTCAACCAAATAAACAAAAGAAGAAAACCTTTCTCTTCTATCGAGCAATCAATGTAACAATAACAAAAGATTGTGTCCTCAAATCACAGGCCTTTAGGAGCTGTGATCTGTCTGAGGGGAGAGTCACCAAAATGAACCTCCTGTGCCTGTATAGGTGTGTCTCTTTTAAAGCCCCAGCAATCACAACATCAAGCCATTGTGTGTGTGGCTGGGCTGATTAACCCTGCCAAGTTAACTCTTTCCTCAGGGAACCTTATATACACCCCATCAAAAAAGGATGCTGGGATAAAGGGGGCATAGAAGGGGGATTTTCCCGCTTTTTTTGTTAAAGATAAAAAAAACGTTTTCTTTGCTGTTCAATAAATACTGAAAGATGCAAATATGAGCCTCCGAGTCACTGTATTATAATTGACACACAAGTACCAGCCATAACAAGGAAAAAAGGTGTCATCTGCGCTCGTTTCTATGTGTTCCATGTACAACAAAACTGAGGTTTTTGTTTGTTTCAATGGCCATTGCAACGTAAGCTCACTCGCCACTTCACGGCACCTCTTTACAGAGTGAGTACCTAACAAATGTAACCAAAAGGCCGCTCTACTGAGCAGCTCCAAGCCCATCCTGCTGCTTTTCAGCCAAGGAGAGGCAAAGATATGGTGGGTTTTATTTATACACGCACCAAACACTGGCCATTGAAACAACGTTGCAATGGCCATTGAAACAAACAAAAACCGCAGTTTTGTTGTACATGGAACACATAGAAACGAGTGCAGATGACACCTTTTTTCCTTGTTATGTTCTATACATTAACTGGGCTGTTACTTCTGGCAGTTGCTGCCGCTCCGGTGAGTATGGGCGCGACGCCATTTTTTCTGTATTTATGTATATCATGCTTGTAACACCAGTCCGTTGTTCTGCAGCTGTTCCTCTTTCCATGTTTTTGTTTTTAATCCCAAATGGGAAGTGTTTGGTGCGTGTATAAATAAAACCCACCATATCTTTGCCTCTCCTTGGCTGAAAAGCAGCAGGAGGGGCTTGGAGCTGCTCAGTAGAGCGGCCTTTTGGTTACATTTGTTAGGTACTCACTCTGTAAAGAAGTACCAGCCATCTTTGCAGATGCTTTACATCACAAGAAATGCCAGCTGAGACTCATGGAGATGCTCCCGTATAGAAAGTAACCCGGGCCACTTCCACGATCAACGCCAAAGGGCAATGGACACCTGCCGTGGGCCCCTATAAACTATGGGACCCAAGGCAGCTGGCCCTTTTCCCCTCCATTTACAGCGTGTGTGTGTGGTACAGTAAATGTTCTTGTCAGTGTGTGTACGAGAGAGTGAAAGAGACACGGCATATCCAGGCTAATCTACCTCACCCGCCGCTCTGTCTCTGCGAGTCCCTTCACTGGCTCCAGATCCACTGTAGAATTAAGTTCAAAATCCTTACCTACAAAACCCTCACGAACTCAGCTCCCCACTACCTGTCCTCACTAAATCACCAAATACACCCCATCCCGCTCGGTAAGGTCAAACAACGACCTGTGCCTAGCGTCTCCCTGCATCACCTCTTCCCATGATAGACTGCAGGACTTCTCACGCGCAGCCCCCATTCTCTGGAACACTCTCCCTCGTACGGTCAGACTTTCCCCTAACTTCTCTTCCTTCAAACGCTCCCTTAAAACGTTCCTATTTAGGGAAGCCTACCACCCAACTCACTGACGCAACCATCAATCACTCTCACCTTACAGTCCTCTCCTCCTGTTTCCAACTCCAACCCTTCTAGATTGTGAGTTCCTACGGGAATAGGGCCCTCATCTCCTCCTGTACTGTTTGTCAAATGTTGTTCAATGTAGTTTAACCCTGTCTATACTGTGCCTATTGTACAGTGCTACGGAATATGCTGGCGCTTTATAAATAAAGAATAATAAAATATTCGAGTGAGACAGTAAATGTACGCGATAGTATGTAAGAGAGTGCACGTAGTGTGTGAGACAGACACTGAGAACACTTGTTAGTGCAGGGAAAGCAATAAGTACTTGATGCAGATAGATTAAGAAAAAAAAGGTCTAGGGCCATTTACAGACACACTTTACACATAATTTAACATTTTTTAATGTTTTTTATTGTGTAAAAAAAAAAAAAGTGCAGCCCGTGATCCATCACAAGGCGTCTATTTCTGCATAGCAATTCTCAATGACCCGTCTCATCTCATCAGCGACAGGAGTATATTGCATCACTCCCAGCTCTTTTAACAGCCCTGATGGATTTTTCAAACTCTTAAAATATTCCTGTGGAAAGAAACATAAAACAGATGATGAAACTAGCATAAATTAATGACATTATAGTTACACAGGAAGAGGTAAAATAAACAGATTTGATGCGCAGCTTCCACAGTTTGAAACGTGTAACCAGTACAGACAGGATTAAATCCATAAAATCAGTTTAACCCTTTCGCTGCTGAGGCATTTCACGCCTCTGTGCTGAGCTAATTTTTACTGGTTTCGCTCATCATGTTTAACCGCGTTTTGAAGCCTTATTTTAATATATGACTAAGACATATTATATATCGTTCTTTCCGGCAGACTTGGCAGATTCATAATATGTCACTATTATATGTATACGTCATGTCCGGTCTGTATATTATAACAAAAAATGCAATAAAATTAGAATTTTCAATAATTTACAATGTGTAAAGTGTTTTTTTCCACATTTTAACATGCGTGCATTTGCGGTTATATTTTCTACGGGACATGCTTGTTAAAAAAATTAGAAGTGGGGACTCGTTACATTTTTTTTGAGGAAAATTTTGCTATTTTTAACAAACACACCGCATACAAAAATCGTTAGTGCAGCATCATTGTTCACATTATAATTGAAATGGGTACAATATTGCTGCATTAACAAAACAAACCAAAAAAAATCTTGTTTATTTATTTTAAATATTTTTTATTTGTTTATGTTTACATGGTCATGTTTGGTATCGTTGAAAAGGCCATGCTCTGGTCGATCCAGCAATACCAAACATTAACCGCTAACTGCCAGGGATCGGGAGATCCGCCATTGGTGTCAGTTAGGGGTTAACTCCAGGACTGGCGTCATCGCACTATGCACGATGACGCCAGTCGTCAGGGGGCATGCCCGGAAGCTTGGCCGACATCCAAGATGTCGGCCGGCTCTGGGAGAGGATCATGATTCGGCGCTTTTCGGCGCCGAATCGTGATCCGGCACCTAAGGGGTTAAAGGCGGGCACGGTTTGGAAGGGCAGGCTGTGCCCTTCCAAACTGTGCCTGCCTTCAGCTGCTGGAGTCCCGCGATCGGGAGGGAGAGGCTTTCAGGCACCTACTCCGCACTCGCGGGGGCGCCTGAAATAGATGTCATCACACCAGAGCAATGACATCTATTAGTCCCGCCGGGGTCCCCGAGTGCCGGGCTGACGTCCAAGCCCGCACCTGGGGGGGGCAGCAATCGGCCAGAATCCCGGCTGATTGCGGCCTCCTGTGCATAGACGCGCTGAGCGCGTCCATAGCACAGGGGAAGCACTTGGCAGGACACGCTCAGCGCGTCCGCCGCAGCCAAGTGGTTAAGGCACTAGCACAGGCAGACCCATGTCATAAGATTTTACTCTGGCGGATTGTGAGTTTATCTGGAGATTCTCTTTCAAGGTGCCTGGCTTCTGATGCAGCGAACGCCATCATAAAAGTGACATCCCAATTCTCAAGCCCTTAGTTTTAGGATTCTGGTCCTCATATACAAAGCTCTCCATAACTGTACCACAGCCTACATCCCTTATGAGCAAGTATATTCCAGGTCAATCACTTCATTCTGCCAATGATCTGATATAATCCTATTTGTAACAGATCTCTGTGCCCCGACAGGGTCACATTTGCCAATGCCGCTTCCTCGCTGGATTTGCGAGAAAATATTAGGACAAGAAGAGAGAATGATTTACAACTTCAACACACTCCACCCAGAGGGTTTAAACAGTGACTTCGAACTTTGCCATTTTATAAACTAGCTGTATAAATTTTATGTTATTCCGTCCCATAACCCTTAAGTAGCAATTGCTAAAGATCTAGATGAAATTTGTATAGAATAAGACCAAACTATAAAGTCCCGTATTAAATACATAATTACCCTTTCAACTTTAATTTCATAGCCCACTATTACCTGCATGTAATAAACCTAAGGGGTATCAATGAGGAGTGATATTCCACACAATTGTTAATGATATAGAATCAATGTAATTTAAGTATAGTATATACGCCGCTTAGCAGACCAGTCTACAACCTACTGTGTTTTTTATAGAAACCCTGCAGAAAACTTTGAAAACAGCCGGTCAAAGAAGAAACCCCATAACCATGAAATGAAAGCGAAAGCTAAAAGCAGAGGAGGGGCCAGTCATCTTGTGAATCAGAGGAGGAAGTGAAGTGTACTGGAAGTCATCTTGGGACTCCAACGGGGAGACAAAGATGGAAGAAGAGAACACGAGGAAACCAGGGGAAGGGGCTAACCAATTAGGAAAAGACATTTTAAACTGCAAAAATTAAGCCATACACTTAGATACAAATTTGGGGACTGATGAAGCCGACATGGTGGTCGGAGAAACGCATATCCCAGATATCTGATTTTCCATTATAACATATGGAATTCCATTTTATTTTCTGTTACTAATTTTATTTGCGTGTATTTAATAAAATTTTACCGGAATTTTTAAAACTACGTATTACGGATTTCAAGTCCTTCCTTAAAATTCTGGCATAAGGAGCTTATAACCTGATGTAAGCAGAGCATCTATTCTAAGGAAGCTGACCAGAAACCTCTAACGGCGCAAACTGGGAAAACAAAGAAATTCCCACTGCCTGAAAACCATCTCAGAACGGGAGCATCAACATAAAAAAACATAAGTACCTTTTTTCTATTCATATGGTTGTATTTTTACATGTAAGGATAGAAACATAGAAAAATGTCGGCAGATAAGAACCTTTCGGCCCATCTAGTCTGCCCAATTACATGGATACTTTACCTGGATTTAGCTTTTGTTTAGGATAGCCTTATGCCTATCCCATGTTGCTTAAATTCAATTACTGTTTTGGCCTCTACCACTTCAACTGGAAGGCTGTTCCATGTATCCACCACCCTCTCCGTAAAATAATGCTTCCTGATGTTACATTTAAACCTTTGCCCCTCTAATCTAAGACTATGTCCTCTTGTTTTGCTACTTTGTTTCCGTTTAAATATACTCCCTTCCTCTACCTTGTGGATTCCCTTTACGTATTTAAATGTTTCTATCATATCACCTCTGTCTCGTCTTTTTTCCAAGCTGTACATGTTAAGATCATTAAGCCTTTCCTGGTAACTTTTCTCCTTCGAGCCATACACCATTTTAGTAGCCCTTCTGTGAACGCTCTCTAAGATGTCTATATCCTTCTCGAGATACAGTCTCCATTACTGCACACAGTACTCCAAGTGAGGTCTCACCAGTGCTCTGTACAGTGGCATGAGCACTTCCCTTTTCCTACTGCCAATACCTCTCCCTACACAACCAAGCATTCTGCTAGCATTTCCTGCTGCTCTATTACATTGACTACTTACCCTTAGATCCTCTGAAATAATAACCCCTAAATCCCTTTCCTCAGATGTTGAGGTTAAGACTGTATCAAATATTCTATATTCAGCCCTTGGGTTTTTACGTCCCAGGTGCATTATCTTGCACTTATCCACATTAAAACTCAATTGCCACAGCTCCGACCATTTTTTTAGTTTACCTAAATCATTTGTCATTTGGCTGATCCATCCAGGAACGTCAACCCTGTTGCAAATCTTTGTGTCATCAGCAAAAAGACATACTTTTCCATTAATACCTTCTGCAATATCACTAATAAAAATATTAACCCCTTAGTGACCGGGCGGTTTTACACAAATCCGTCTTTTAGTGACCGCTGCTGTTTTTACGTTTCTGCGCTGTTAGTGTTTAGGACAATTTTTCCTCTTACTCGTTTATTCGACCCACACATATTATACACCGTTTTTCCCGCCATTAAATGGACTTTCTAGAAATACCATTATTTCCATCATATCGAATAATTTACTATAAAAAAAAATATGAAATATGAGGAAAAAAATGGTAAAAACACACTTTTTCGTAATTTAATCCCCAAAATCTACAACCACCCAAAAAGACCCCGGCTAAATAGGTTCAAAATTTTGTCCCGAGACTAGAAATACCCAATTTTAACATGCGTTTGCTTTTTAACCCCTTCACTGCTGAGACAGTTCACCTATGTGCGCTGCGCTCATTCTGACCATTTTGTGCTAATTATTTTTAGATGACAGCCTAGGTCCTATTTAATTAAACTCCCCCCAGACAAAAAAAACTTTTTTAAAAAAAAATTTTTTTATTTTATTTAATTTTTTTTTTTTTTTTTTTATTTAATTGTTTTTTTTAATTTTTTTTTAAAACCAAACCTGGTCATGTTTGGAATCATTTGAAAGGCCATAATCAGGCCTTTTAAATGATGGAACATATGACCATCCAGCTGCCATGGATCGGGAGATAAAGGGATCCTTAGGATCCCCTTATCTCTACATGGCAGCTAGAGGGTTAACTGGCCCACTGACATCCTCACACATATGGTGAGGTTGTCAGTGGGTGGGGGGGGACCTGGAGGCTTGGCTGACATCCAAGATGTCAGCCCCCCTCCAGGTTTGAATCGTGTTTTGGCGCCAATTGGTGCCGAAAAGCGATCCGGTGGCGAAACTGTTAATGCCATACACCGCTGGAAAGGGGAGGCTCTCCCCTCTCCAGCGGTGCAAACGGCATCTCCCTAGCTTCAATGGTTGGGGAGATAGAGGGCTCCGAAGGAGCCCCCCCCTCCCCTCCATTGAAACACATGGGGGCACCTTCTGATGACGTCACCACGCAGCGTGGCGACGTCATCAGCCTCGCCTGCCCATGTAAATCACATGGGCAGGCTTCCTCCCTGCCAGATCGCCGTGGGATCCGACGAGGGAGGTGAGTATCGGGCGGGAGGGGGATTTGGCGCCGCTGACGTACCCTGTACGTCCGCGGGTCTAAGGGAGACCTGAGGACAGGACGTACAGGGTACGTCAGGGGTCATTAAGGGGTTAAAGAGAATGGGTCCAAGTACTGACCCTTGAGGTACCCCACTGGTAACAAGACCTTGTGCCGAATAAACTCCATTTACCACAACCCTCTGTTGCCTGTCACTCAGCCACTGCCTAATCCATTCAATAATATTGGAATCCAAACTCAAAGATTGCAATTTATTGATAAGCCTTCTATGCAGAACAGTATCAAAAGCCTTACTGAAATCTAAATAAGCAATGTCTACTGCACCACCTGTGTCTATTATTTTTGTTACCCAATCAAAAAAAATCAATAAGATTAGTTTGGCATGATCTCCCTGAGGTAAACCCATGTTGTTTCTGATCCTGTAATCTATGTGTTTTTAGATGTTCAACAATCCTTTCCTTTAACATGGTTTCCATTAATTTCCCCACTACTGATTTAAGACTAACTGGCCTATAGTTCCCCGATTCCTCCCTACTACTCTTCTTGTAAATGGGCACAACATTTGCTAATTTCCAGTCTTCTGGGACGACTCCCGTTAGCAAGGATTGGTTAAATAAATCTGTTAACGGTTTTGCCATTACATCACTGAGTTCTTTTAATAATTTAGGGTGGATCCCATCAGGCCCCATTGACTTGTCTTTACTTTAGACAGCTGCTGTAGATCCTCCTCCTCTATAAACTGATATGTAAAGGTCTCGTTAGTGTTTCCTCCTAACTGAGGTCCCTTTCCTTCCTTTTCTTCTGCAAAGACTGAACAAAAATATTCATTGAGGCAGTCAGCAAGACGTTTATCCTCTTCTACATACCTTCCTTCCTTTGTTTTTAATCTAACTAATCCTTGTTTTACTTTACTTTTCTCGTTTATGTATCTAAAAAATGTTTTGTCCCCCTTTTTTACTGACTGAGCTATTTTCTCTTCTGCGTGTGCTTTGGAAGCTCTTATAAATTGCGTTGCCTCTTTCTGCCTAATCTTCTAGGTTTGCCTATATTCTTCACACAGAGTTTTTTTATAATTATTGAATGCTGTCTTTTTGTTCTTCACTATTTTGGCCACTTCTGCAGAGTACCACAGTGGTTTCTTCCCTTTTTTGTTTTTGCTAACAAGCCGAATGCAATTGCCTGTGGCCTTCAATAATGCTTTCTTTAAATAATCCCATTTCTCCTGGACTCCCTTTAAACTCATCCAGTCTGATAATGACTCCTTCACACAAAATCTCATTTTAGAAAAATCTGTTTTTTGTGTGGTGCGGCTCCATCCCTGTTCTTATATTAAACCATACACATTAATACACATGTTTAAAAAATATACAACAAAAGAATAGAATTGCGCTTGAGGATGTTTTTATGGTATCATATGAGTACTTAACATTTCTTAACGAAGACAATGGGCGATCGTGATTGACATATATTAAAGACAGCAGATTACACCCTATTCAAATACAAACAGATAACAAATACACACAGACAATAGACAGATAGTGAGGCAGTATTTTTGCATAATCTAGATTACACAAACCTAATTACATCTTTCTGGTTCAACACAGAAACAAGCTTTAAACCAAATTAAAAACAGTATGGCAATGCCCAAATGAACATTCTCTGCCAGAATTTCCCGTAGTCTGCAGGCACGAGGCTGGCATCCGCTCCTCTCCAAGGGACACAGAGTCTATATGTAGTGCGGGCAATGCTGGGAGTACCTGCGCCAGCCAGTCCCATACACTTGAAACACAAGTCCCTGAAAAGGTGGTGGCCTTGGTCACACTCTCCTTGCACCATCTCACTCACCTTCAGGACTTTTCCCGAGACGCCCCATCTAACAAACTACCTCCCTCGTAACATTCAACTCTCCCCGTGCCTCTTCCTTTCAATACATCTACAAAAATACATTACATCAGAGAGGCCTATCAGATCACTACATAATTGACCCATTGCACCTTTCCTGATCCCTCCCACACAGCCCTATTACCTGTCATACTCTATTTACATCCACACAGGGCTATTCAGAAGAGGTGAAAACCTTGAGAATGACTGGAGAAATGAAAATTCTAGGCCGAAATAGTCAAACCAGAAAAATTCTCTCATTTATCTCATTTTCCAAATTGGCTATTTGGTCTAGATTGTTCATTCTCCTGGCAATTCAAGGTTTTCACCTCTGAATAACCCTGATTGTGTCTCCTCTTAGATTGTAAGCTCTTGTCCAGGGTCCGCTTTTCCCATTGTTCTCCATGTGTTAAACTCATTTATTTAAGGGCCACTACCACCACAAATAAAATAAAAAAAATAAGGACATTTGATTTTATGTTCCGTATTAGGGATAGACCGATATCACTTTTTGGGCACGATACGATTATCGGCAGCCGTTCAGGCCGATAACCGATATCGGGTGCCGATATGCTGTACATTTAAATTTCGGGGTGGGTGATGGGGAGACACAGGGCTCTGGGCAAAGGGTGGGTGATGGGGTGGCACAGGGAGGTGGGTGAAGGGGGAGACACAGGGCGGTGGGTGAAGGGAAGACACAGGGCTGTGGGTGAGGGGTGACGGGGAGACACAGGGCTGTGGGTGAGGGGTGACAGGGCTCTGGGCAAGGGGCTGGGTGATGGAGACACAGGGCTGTGGGTGATGGGGAGACACAGGGCTCTGGGCAAGGGGTGGGTGAGGGGTTGACACAGGGCTCTGGGCAAAGGGTGGATGATGGGGTGGCACAGGGAGGTGGGTGATGGGGAGAAACAGGGCTGTGGGTGACGGGGAGACACAGGGCTGTGGGCAAGGGGTGGGTGAGGGGTTGACACAGGGCTCTGGGCAAGGGGTGAGTGATGGGGTGGCACAGGGAGGTGGGTGATGGGAAGACAGGGCTGTGGGTGATGGGGAGACACAGGGCTCTGGGCAAGGGGTGGGTGATGGGGAGACACAGGGCTGTGGGTGACGGGGAGACACAGGACTCTGGGCAAGGGGTGGGTGAGGGGTTGACACAGGGCTCTGGGCAAGGGGTGGGTGATGGGGTGGTACAGGGAGGTGGGTGATGGGAAGACAGGGCTGTGGGTTATGGGGAGACAGGGCTCTGGGGAAGGGTTGGGTGATGGGGTGGCACAGGGAGGTGGGTGAAGGGGATTCACAGGGAAGTGGTTGAAGGGGAGACATAGGGCTGTTGGTGAGTGGTGGGAAGACAGGGCAGTGGGTGATGGGGAGACACAGGGCTCTGAGCAAAGGGTGGGTGATGAGGTGGCACAGGGAAGTGGGTAAAGGGGTGGCATAAGGAGGTGGGTGAAGGGGAGACACAGGGCTGTGGGTGAGGGGTGGGTGATGGGGTGGCACAGGGAGGTGGGTGTTGGTTAGACAGGGCTGTGGGTGATGGGGAGGCACAGGGCTCGGTATGGATGGAGGGAGTCAGGGATACAGATTGTATGGCTCCCGAAGGCTCCTGACACAGGAAGAAGCGGGGAGGCCATAGGCTCTGTATGAGGCCGCCATGCAGGGCTGGTAATGGGGGACCGTCCGCAATGTGCATCCCCGCCCTCTCACCAGCCGATATTCTCAACGGGCTCCCCATGCCTCCGCCGTGCTGCTTCTGCCGCTCTCGTGTCCTTCAACCGGCCCTGTGGTATATCCGCTACTGAGGAGCCCCGCTTCCATCATGGCCCGTGTCACAGAGCCCCGAGCTCCGCCCCTAACACACACGCCCTATCCCCAGTCAAGCGTGAGGACCCCGGCTGCCACTCAGAATCCCTGTTATCGGTATGTCGGCAATGAAACATGCCGATACCGATAACAGGGAAAAACCTGAATATCGGTACTACCGATAATCGGTCGACCCCTATTACGTATATCTTATATGGGTTTTGTTTTTCTCTTATGTTTAGTTAAGAAAATATATATTCGCTATGTGTCACTGGGTGCGTCCATTGTGTGATCTTTTGTGTTGTGAACTGCCCCCCCAAGTATCTTTACATCACTTGCTCCTCACTGTGTGGCTTTGGCCATAGAGTGAATGGGTCAGTTACTGACTCAAATCATTGTATTGTGTGGTATGGATTCAAAGAACATCACCAGGGGGTAGATTAGAAATCTTTTAAACTGCCTGTTCTATCTCATTCAGCTGCCAGCTCTTATCTATTGTAACCTGGAGAACACAATAATGCTACCCACCAGCGTTATCTAAACATTCTCTCCTCCACCTCATTAACTAATAATTACTGTAGATTAAATAAACCACAGCAGTAAAGATTTTGTGCAGATTTTGGTAAATGTTGCATCACGGGAAAATGCAACAAAATGGGAACTTGAGATAAAAACCTAACTTTATTTTTCCTTTTTGCGTGCAATTAGTTCAAAAGAAACAAACAGCAGCATGTGTTTTATAAAGTGGTTTTATTTGTAATGCACGAGTAATCTAGTTACAGCTTATGCTAGTGGTAGTGTCCCTTTAATTTTATGTATGTTTGTCCACCCATTGTACAGCTTTGTGGAATATGTTGGCACTTTATAAATAATAGTAATCGGTTAGTTTCTCCATCCATCCATCCAGATCAGTGGACAAGAGTTATTAATAAGGTTTTTAAAGGAACAAATAAATGTGCATGACAGTAATAATCTACACAGTGCCTATTGACAGGGCAGGAGAACGCCTGGTGTCTTCACAGCTGTAGCTCCAGGTCCATTCCTCAAAACAGGTTCAGCGAAAGGTACATTATATACTGGCACCAAATACATCAAGAGTAGAGAAGTAATGGAACAATGGAAGTGTAATAAACTCAACAATGGTGCATTGAAGGATGGGTGAGAGGGAGGGAAGAAGCACAATGGGGATAAGAGGGATGGGGCAAGTGCACAACGAGAGGTGAGAAGAGATAAAGGCAGGGGCACAATAAGAGAAGAATGGATGATACAACATTAAGAGATAGGGATGTGGTTCAATGAAGACCATGTATGTTCCTTCTGCAGCCACATCAGTACTGCACAAGCTCAGATCAATGCTGAATAAGACTGTCTGTGCAGACTCATTCCGAGCATATTTTGCCCAAACACCCTTATTCACGAGGTCATACGGTCTTCAACGGAGTCTTCTCTCGTGACCCAGATGCAGGACAGAAAAGAACAACCCTGAGGACCACTAAATCTAAGTATATAAAAAGGTAAAAGACAGACTCAGAGAAATATTAATGTGATTCATACCTGCATCGTGGGAGCTTGGTACGAGGCTTTCGGAAGTTGTAAGGCATCAGATTTTGAGGTTATGATCTGAGGAGCATAAATAGAGTAAACTAGAACTGTAGGAATAAATGACACCTTGTAAATCTATTTTCTCTTTAAATGAACAATTTAGTATTCCTGTATAGAAATAAATTCTCTGGAAATAACACATAACCCCCCCTCTCCTACTACCCCATGTCTTCTTGGACTAAGGACTCCCAAGTGGACTACGATGTACCATTTTCCTATGTAAATGGTGTACCCAACCAAAATTTCAGCTTCACCAAATGTGGTTCCATTTTTATGGCTTGGCCAATTAAATACACTACCTAGGCTTATAATGCTGCTTTACTTATACCTTTTTTCAACAACATCTCCCTTGTATGCCAAGAGTCATGCCCAATACACATTGCCAACAGTCAACTTGCAAGGAGTCCAGGCGGACGACTCCTCCACAGGAACGCTGTGCTGGGCTGATTGATTCTCACATGACCCGTATCCACTTCTTCATTGGATTGTTCCATACTGATCAGCCACAACATTAAAACCACCAACGGGTGAAGAGAATCGCATTGATTATATGGTTACAATTAGGGATGCACCGATACCACTTTTTTAAGACCGAGTACGAGTACCGATACTTTTTAAAAGTACTCACCGATACCAAGTACCGATACTTTTATTTAATGTCATGTGACCGCTTTCCAATAAGAACAGACCATATAAAAATGCCCCCCGCTCACATGTATATCCCCCCGATATATATATATATTCATACTGCCCCAGCTCATGGATTTGCCCCAGCTCACTCATGGATTTGCCCCAGCTCACTCATGGATTTGCCCCAGCACATGGATAATGCCCCAGCACACACATGGGTTATTATGCCCCCACAGCTCACACATGAGTATGCCCCCCCAGCTCATGGATATGCCCCCACATGGATATTGCCTCCAGCTCATGGATATGCCCCATCATGGATATTGCCTCCAGGTCATGGATATGCCCCCTCATGGATATGCCCCCTCATGGATATGCCCCCTCATGGATATTGCCTCCAGCTCATGGATATGCCCCCTCATGGATATGCCCCCTCATGGATATGCCCCCTCATGGATATTGCCCCCTCATGGATATTGCCTCCAGCTCATGGATATGCCCCCTCATGGATATGCCCCCTCATGGATATGCCCCCTCATGGATATTGCCTCCAGGTCATGGATATGCCCCCTCATGGATATGCCCCCCAGCTCATGGACCCCCCCCCCCGACGATACTTACCTTCCTGGGCGCCGCCGAGAATGTCTCCGCGCGCGCGCTCGTTGGAAGGACCCCAGCCGCGACCACGTGATCCCGGCTGGGGGCCTTCCAACGAGCGCGCGCGCGCGGAGACATTCCCCGGCGGCGCCCAGGAAGGTAAGTATCGTCGCGGAGAGCAGCTGCAGGGCCTGTCTGAATGCTCTATCAGCATTCAGACAGGCCCTGCAGCTGCTCAGTGTGTTTAATACTTACCTTCCTGGGCGCCGCCGGGAATGTCTCCGCGCGCGCGCTCGTTGGAAGGACCTCAGCCGGGATCACGTGGTCGCGGCTGGGGTCCTTCCAACGAGCGCGCGCGTGGAGACATTCCCCGGCGGCGCCCAGGAAGGTATGTATTGCGGAGAGTGCGGGGCCGGCTGTCCGAATGCCGATAGAGCATTCAGACAGCCGCCGCAGCCCCTCGGATGCCGGAAGCCGGCTCAATGCCGGCTTCCGGTATCGGAAAAAATATCGGGGGTACTGCACGAGTACCAAGTACTCCTGCAGTACCCAGTATCGGCCCCGATACCGATACTAGTATCGGTATCGGTGCAACCCTAGTTACAATGGCACTTGTCAAGGGGTGGGATATATTAAGCAGCAAGCGAACAGAAGTTCTTAAATTTCAGGTGTTGGTGGCAGGAAAAATGGACGAGTCACTTTGACAAGGGCTAAATAGTGATGGCTAGACGAGGTGGTCAGACCATCTCCAAAACGGCAAGCCTTGTGGGATATTCCTGGTTTACAGTGGTTAGTACCTACAACCTATAAAGTGGTGCAAGGAAGGACTACCAGTGAACATGCGTTAGAGTAATGGGCGCCAAAGGCTGATTAACGCACATGGAGAGAAAGCTAGCCCGTCTGGTCTGATCACACAGAAGAGCTATTGCAGAAAAACATGATGCTGGTCATGATCAAAAAATGTCATAACACACTTGACAGTTACCAAATACTTAACCCTTCATGGCACTGGGGTTATCGGATAGAAGTGGCCTCTTTCAGCAAGATAATGCACTCTGCCCCATTGCAAAAATTGTCCAGGAATGGTTTGTGGAGTATTACAAAAGATATCAAGGTGTTGGCTTTGCTTCCGAATTCCCCAGATCTCAATCTGATCAAGCATCTGTGTGATATGATGGAACAGCAAATCTAATCCATGGTGGCCCCACCTCGCAACCTGACGGACTGAAAGGATCTACGGCTAATATCTTGGAGCCCGATACCACAGGACATGTTCAGAGGTTGGGTGGAGTCCATGCCTCAACGTATCAGAGCTGTTTTGGCAACACGAGGAGCACCTACACAATATTAGGCAGGTAGTTTTAACATTGTGGCTCAGTGTATATACACATGTGCTTTGTTTCATGTTCTTCTTACCACATGCTCCTGTATATAGTGCAGTTTGCTCTAAGCCAGGGGATCTCAAACTCTGGCCCCCCCAGAGGTTTCTGAACTACAACTCAGATGATTCACTTTCCATCTAATAAATCTAAAGAATTCTGGGATTTGTAGGCAATCAATATTTGAGGGGGCCAGAATTTGAGATTTTTGGTCAACTACCCCTGCTAATGCCTACCTTCTAGACGAGTAGGGCTGAAACAACTAATCGATTAATGAAAATAGTTGACAACTATTTTAATAAATTGATTAAATCGGCAGGCGATTAATCGTCCTGTGTACCACATACATTGTTTAGAGTCAGACTGAGTTAAAACCTGGTAAAATCCTTTATAAATAAATAAATAAATGTAAATAACCTCAGCTTCGGAGCGGATTGGAGAAAGCCACTGCTTTACTAGGTATGATTTAGTTCTAGGGTTATGTCAGACACAACCAGTTTGTTTTTATTTAGTTTACAACAGTAGGAGAACTATAACACAAACAAAAGGATACTGCCGCTGGGTGAAGGAGCTGTATGCCTGTGTTTTATCCTTACTTGAAGCTGGAGTCCTGTACCACTACCACACCCTCCCTGCCACACCCTCTTTGGTCGGGAACTGAGAGTCCCTCCCTTTGGTCTGGTCCCTTTCTCCAAACATACCGTATTTTTCACTCCATAAGACGCACTTTTCTCCCCCCAAAAAGTGGGGGGAAAAGTGGGTGCGTCTTATGGAGCGAATGCCCCATGATATGCCTCAGCTCACCTGTCGCCCCCGCGTTAGGCTCCCTCTGAGCGTGCGTCCGGCAGCAGGAAGCTTGGGCACTCGCCTGGGGGAGCCACGTGACCGCGATCTCGCGAGATCGCGGTCACGTGGCTCCCCCAGGCGAGTGCCCAAGCTTCCTGCCGCCGGACGCACGTTCAGAGGGAGCCTAACGCGGGGGCGACAGGTGAGCGGAGGCATATCCATGAGCGAGCTGGGTCACATCCATGAACGAGCTGGGGCACATCCATGAGCGAGCTGGGGCACATCCATGAGCGAGCTGGGGCACATCCATGTGCGAGCTGGGGCACATCCATGTGCGAGCTGGGGCACATCCATGTGCGAGCTGGGGCACATCCATGAGCGAGCTGGGGCACATCCATGAGCGAGCTGGGGCAAATCCATGTGCTGGGGCAATATCCATGAGCTGGGGCATTATCCATGAGCTGGGGGACAGTATCCATGAGCTGGGGCATATCCATGTGCTGGGGCATATCTATAAGATGGGGGGCATATCCATGAGCTGGGGGACAGTATCCATGTGCTGGGGCATATCCATGTGCTGGGGCATATCCATAAGCTGGGGGGCATATCCATAAGCTGGGGGGCATATCCATGAGCTGGGGGGCATATCCATGAGCTGGGGGACAGTATCCATGAGCTGGGGGACAGTATCCATGAGCTGGGGGACAGTATCCATGAGCTGGGGGACAGTATCCATGAGCTGGGGCAGTATATCCATGAGAGGAGCTGGGGCAATATCCATTATTACACTATTTGATTTCAGAATATTTATTTTCCTGTTTTCCTCCTCTAAAAACTAGGTGCGTCTTATGGTCATGTGCGTCTAATGGAGCGAAAAATACGGTACTTCCACACTCAGATCCAGTCTTTTGCCCATACCCATTGCCTCTCACACTCAGGTCAAGTCACTTGAACAAAGTCCCTCCCTTCCACCTCCAGTCCCTCCTCCCACTCAGTATGTTCACAAAATTATTTAAAAGGGACACTCTACGCACACTGACCACTTTAGCTTATTAACCACGCTTTCATGCTGACATCATCATCTATAACCAAGTGCTCGTAGCAGTGTTCATTTGGTGAAAAAGCAAACATGGTCTTAAGCTGTGCATGCAGCATCAACCCATCCCTCTGATCAAGCACTCGCATACCTTGTGTGTGAAAAGTACAAAAGATATGCAATTTGCGTATGTACGTACAAAAGTTACATACATACGCAAATTGCTTATGAAAAAAGGAGGGAGGGGGTTGTTTTTTTTTTTTTTACATAACGTTCCTTTTAAGTAAGCAATTTTAAAAAAAAATAAAAAAAATTATACAATGACTCGATTAATCGAAATAATAAAGATCGGCCAACTAATCAATGAGAATAATTGTTAGTGGCAGCCCTAGAAACCTGGCTTTTGAAACCTAGGGGGCACCAGTGCTTGCTGATGTTCCTGTTTAATGACAGTTTGTCACATACGCAAACAAACATCAGCCCTTTGCCAACTAACCCCCTTACTAAAAAACGTTACTACTACAATGAAGAAACAAAATGGCCAATTTGAGGACGAACAAACCTTAAAGTCATCACTTTCTAAAACCTTTTGCTTCAAGCTGTCAATTTTCTCTTCCTGATCCGTGATGGAATCGTTGCTTGCGTTTGCATTTGCTATCGCTTTCTGGAGCTCACCCTCAAAAACAAAAGAAACAACTTTTACACATCAACATTTTGTATTCAAGGTTTAAGTCAACAAAAGTGAGAAATTTACTCCTTTTTATACTTTTAAATTGACATTTTTGAGCGTTGCAGAAGAAAGAACCTGGCCTGTTGTAGAGTCTGAGAGAAATAACTACATAAGAAAAAACAAGGAGAAAAGGGCAGAAAATCAATAAAAAACGGAAAGCTAATGAGAGCGAGACATGGAAGAGAGGATAATAGAGGCGAGCAGTGGCAAGAGACCAGAAGGTGTCATTCAGACAGGGGTCAGGGGACACCAGCTTCCCATAAGACATTCAATGTTCACATGGGATAACCTCTATAGAAGGGAAGCAAATTATACCAATTTCACTTTAGTATACGTTGTCCCAGATGTTCGTTTTTCTCCCTTTAAAAGAAATTCTTGTGCAAATATCTTACATTTATTATTTTGTATTTCTGTAACGACTGTAAAATTTCAATGTTTTTGAACCCAGGACATACTTGAAACCTAGAGCAATCTCAATGTATCCTTCCTGGTAAAATACTTTGCAAATAAATAAATAAATAAAAACAATGTACCCTATTTTGATAGATTGACCAGTGGAAACGAGACTATAACCCCTGCAAAGGGCTTTATTAATGTTATTTGTATTGTACCAACATATTCCGCATTGCAGTACATGGGTTTCGTTAAGATATGAGGTGGAGAGTGTCACAAATGGGCATCATTTTTTTGCAAGCAGTGTGCAAGATTTTTTTTTTTTTTTATATTGAAAAGTTTTTATTTGATTTTAACTACAAGCGTTACAAAGTATCATAAAACATTTTCAGATAAGTGGTAGCTTAACAGTGTAAAACAGGTTGTACGTTCAAAACATTTACTAGGTGCATATTATACATATAAGCGTTTAGGACTATCAATATTTGTCCGCTGCAGGTATCCAAGCAGTTGAGCCATTATGATTCAGCGATTTATCAGGGTGCTCTCGTCAGTATGCATTATATTGGTAGTATGTGGTGTCAATGATGAGTGGTTAACTCCAGACTCTTGTAATCTGTTCCACCGGCAGTGGGAATGCCATTTGTCACTTATTATATGTTTGGCATGGTTATGCACTAGAAGTCTAAAACGTGTCTAATAGGTGATGTGAAACAATGAAGAGAAGGAGATGTTAAAGAAGGAAAAGGGGAGATATATGCAGTGTCGTTATAGTTGGAGGAGTAAGGATGTAAAGGAAGAAAGGGATTTAGGAGTGGAAAGAAGATAGGTGTCGGGGGTAAGGCATAAAAAGCAGTACTACTACAAATCTAAAAATGAGAAAGAGAAGAGATGAGGTGGGGAAGAAATAGAGAGTGTGAGGAAAAAAAGAAAAAAAAAAGGGGAGGGGGAAAGAAAGGTGGGGAGGGAGGGAGGGTTGGTGGTAGGAAGGATGAGTCGGGTAGTATTTTAACAATACATTACAGAGCCGCTTTCTCATCTATGTACGAGTATCAAGAATTTCGGCCCCATCAGGTGTTATTCTCTGTGGTGCTTGACTCCTCAGTCTGCCCGTCGCCCCCCTCCAGTTCGTTTCCCAGGCGCGCCAAAGGGCAATATGCCGACCAGTGATACCAGACATCTAGATGGTGTTTGTGCCGCTTTGAAGGGGTGAGGGCTAGTTCCTCATTCGATCGCAAGATTTCCAATCTGTCAATCAGTAGTTTCATAGTAGGCGCGATGGCCGACTTCCAGAAAATCGGAATCAGTGACCTTGCTACCAAGAGGATGCGGAGCAATAATGACTTCTTCATGGATGTCACTGAGAAGGGGAGCTGTAGTAGTAGAAAGATTTGGGGTGTAAATTCCAGTTCTACATCCGTGGTGTTACGTATGAGTTCTCGAACCCCCTTCCAGTATGGTTCAAGTGAGGCACATTCCCACCAAATATGAATGTAAGTGCCGAGTTCAACAGTACATCTCCAGCAATTCGGTGATATGGTGATGTTAAACGTAGCCAGGAGAGCTGGTGTGCGGTACCAAAAGGTTAGTATTTTGTAAGATGTTTCCTGTAATTTGGTAATCTGTGTTCCTGAATGTATGAGGGTCAGAGTTTTAGTCCAGTCGTCATCTGAGATGGGTGATCCAATAATGCGTTCCCATCTGGCCATAAAAGCCGGGGGTTCATCATCCATTGCTCGCAACATACCGTACACTGTGGAGACACTATGTGCCAGTGGTGACTTTCGGTTGCATATCATTTCAAAGGGGGAAAGTTGTCTGGTCAATGAAGTATTATTCGGTAGATCTCTTAGAAACGACTTGATCTGGTGAAAATTGAATTTTTCTGCAAAAGTGAGTTCCATTGGTTCTGTGGCTTCTAAATTTACAAAGGCCCCATTCTTTATTACATGTCGAGCCTGTAGCGTATGCGTATCTGTAAGGTGCGACTCTAGTGAAGAAAGGATCCTGACTGGGAATTCTGGGTTGTGCAGTAAGGGTAGAAGAGGAGAGGGATATGTTGACAATGAAAACTTTGTGCGTATCTTATGCCATAAGGTCAGTGTACAGCCCACTGGTGAAGGCCCAGCGGCAATATGTTTAATCGTCTTCCATGGCAACCACGGAAGTGTCCAAACCAGGCGACCCGCTTGTGCATCCTCCAAGTCTATCCACCTCTGTTCGGGTGAACCTGTCATCCAATCTATCACTCTGGTCAGATGAGTTGCTTACAGACGTGTATCTGGCAGTGCGAGCCCACCGCATCGTTTTGGTTTGCATAGAATATCGTACTTAAGGCGAGGACGAGTTTTTGGCCAGATGAAGGAGGAGAATAACGTGCGTATTTCTTTGTGGAAGGATAAGGAGAGAAGTATGGGGATCGTTTGGAATATATAAAGTAATCTTGGTAGGAAGTTCATTTTGATCACACTAATTCGTCCCATCCAAGATAAATACTTCGGCGACCAGCGTGCTATGTCAGCTTTAAAGATTGCTTTGAATCTCACACCACTCATGACAAACAGTTTGGGGAAATCAGGAGTTAAGCGGATGCCCAGATAGGTAAGTGATGTTGAGCACCAGCGGAAGGAATAATGTTCGTCAAGTATCCAACGCCAATTTTCCCGGGGCGCAATTGCCAGTAGTTCCAATTTGGTTTCATTGATTTTGAAGCCAGACAGTGAGCCATACTCTTGTAGTTCTCGAATTACCTCCGGCATGGATCTTATTGGATCAGGAAGCATGAACATGAGGTCATCCGCATATGCGGAGACCTTATGCTCATGGGTAGAGCCTTGTATCCCTACGATGTTGGTATTTTGTCTAATCGAGAACAATAATGGCTCTAAGCTGAGGGCAAATAATAGTGGGGATAGTGGGCAACCCTGACATGTGCCATTGCATATTTTAAATGTGGAAGTAAGCGCTCCATTCACTCAAACCCTTGCCGAGGGCGACGAGTACAGTGCTTGAATCCAGGCCAAGAAACCCTCTCCCACCCCACACCGCTTCAAGGTCCAAAACAGATTGGGCCACAATACCCGATCAAAGGCTTTTTCAGCATCAGTCGAGAGCAGTAAAAGCGGGCTTTTAGTGTGATTGGAATAGGTAATGGCATTAAGTACTCTTATTGTCGCGTCCCGGTATGAATCCAACCTGGTCCGGATCGATCAATTGAGGCATGTACCTCTTCAAGCGATTAGCTAGAACGCGCGCCAGTAGCTTCATGTCATTGTTGAGTAAAGATATGGGTCTGTAGTTCCCACACACAGTGTGATCTTTCTCTGGTTTCGGTATAACCGAGATTGTTGCCATCAGGGAGTGAGGGTGGGGTAAGGTTCCGTCCTGTAATGCATTAAAGAATGTTACTAATGTGGGCAGGAGATCTTTTGAGTTTGTCTTATATTATTCGATGGGTAAGCCATCGGGGCCTGGGCTTTTTCCAGATTTGGATGTTTTCAATGCTTCTAGTATTTCTTCTGCTGAAATTGCGGAGCACAGAGATTCCCGTTCCAGTGGACCAAGTGGCTTCAAGATCGTCTTTGTCAGATAGGCATCTATTTTATCTACTGGTTGTGGTGCGACGGTTGAGTCTAGCTGATAAAGGTTTGTAAAGAACTCCAAGAATTCTCCTGAGATTGCCGTCGGATCTGTAGCGTGAGTTCCGTCTGAGGTGCGGATTTTTGGAATAAAGGATTTAACACGTCTTTCCCTTAATATTTGTGCTAAGAATCTCCCCGGTTTGTTTTCTCGCAATGCGAAAAACGATCGTGCTCTTAATGCTTGGAAACGAAGAGTTGTATTAATCAGCTTCTCTAATTCCTGTCTTGATTGTGTAAGACGTTGGTATATCTCGTCATCATTAGAGGCAATGTGTTCCAGTTCTAATGTTCTAATGTTACTCAGAAGTGTTCGTCGTTCCTCATCTCTCAATTTTTTTTGAGCCGTTCCCTTACTGATGAAGTATCCTCGGATGACTGCCTTATGCGCCTCCCAAATCGTCGATACGGAGGTATCAGTTGTAGTGTTTTCTGTAAAGAAATGCTCCAGCGCAGTGTGCAATTCCGCTTTAATTAGAGAATCATCCAGTAGGGACACATTCAACCTCCATTGTCTGTCACGTGGGACACACAGTGGTGACTGCATTTT
Source organism: Leptobrachium leishanense (assembly GCA_009667805.1). Classification (NCBI taxonomy): domain Eukaryota; kingdom Metazoa; phylum Chordata; class Amphibia; order Anura; family Megophryidae; genus Leptobrachium; species Leptobrachium leishanense. The sequence continues at coordinate 122,186,278 of CM019068.1, forward strand.
TAGATGGAGTGGGGCGTGATCTGACCACGTGGTGGCCTCTATCTCTATGGAGTTAGCTAATGTAAAATTGTGATAGTGTATAAAGACGTAATCTATTCTGGTGTGTTTCGAGTGTACTGGTGAGAAAAAGGAGTAATCTCGTTCTGTAGGGTGGAGAGCACGCCATAGATCCACCAGTCTGCGTTCATGTAACATGCGACGGATAGAGAGTAGTAGATAGAGAGTAGTACATCGGTGGGGGTAGTGGTGGAACCTGTTGAGTCCATCTGTGGTTCAATAGTGACATTGAAGTCCCCAGCAATTACAGTAATACCCCGCTGGAAGGAATCTAGAGACCGTAGTATCCGAGCTAGGCAGGAATGCTGTTTCTTGTTAGGTAGATATATGGATGCAAAAGTATAAACCGTTTCAAGAATAGAGCCTCTGACAAAGACATATCTGCCGCCTTCATCTGTCATCTCTGCTTCGACCACGAAAGGGACTTCTTTAGATATTAAGATCGCAACTCCTCGCGATTTACTTTGCATGTAATTACTGAAAAAGCCTGTAGGATAGTATGCATCCCTCAAGGTGGGCGTCATTCCCGACCGAAAGTGGGTCTCCTGGAGGAAGGCAACGGACACACGCGAGGACCTCAAATCCCGTAAGAGGCGGGAGTGCTTTTCAGGAATATTTAGCCCACGTACATTGTGAGAAAGCAGCTGCAAGTCTGATGGCTTATACGGGGATGACCTGCTAGTCATCTTGTGTGGTTTATGTTGATTCTGTGTTAAAGCACAAGACTTTGAGGTCAGCGGACAAGTGGTAGGGTAGGATGAGCGGAGGGTTGGGATCAGGGGAAGGTAAGAGATGTGAGGGAGTGAGAGAGGAAGATAGAGGAAGAAGAAGGAGAGAATAACAAAACAAAAAAAAAAGGGGGGAAGGGGTGGAAACTACCAAGAGAGGGTGAAAGAGAAAGACAGTTAGTTTAAGGAGGATTCTAGTGCACCAACCGAGATGTCTCTCACCGCTACGAGGCCCTCAGGCTCGGCGGGACGACTCACTGTTGGGAGAAGAATGCACTACACCTCGTGGGGTGTTCTTAAGTGGCCAATGATCAACACCGTACTATCAGTGTCACAGATCACAACACCTCAGGCGTGTAACATATATCAAGAACAGAGAGTTAAGCCCGTACAGACCCGGTGTCCGCCATCACTGATAGTGGTTTGAATACGAATGAGTTGTGGCTAAAATGTTAATGGTAATCAGGAAATTTAGGAGTGGGGGGGGGTTTGGGGTCTCTATTGATGGCTCAACTGCGTACGCTATTAACATGCGCTGATAAGGTTAAGCAGTATGGTTGTTAAGCACATAACTAGGAATTCAGAAGGCAATCTAACCCGACATTAGCAGTTAGAATATGTCGGAGGTATCATACAGTCAAAATTATATTAGGCATGGGAACCCATTGCAAACGTTATAACATCTTAAGAATAGGAAAATAAAATTATTCAATTTTTCTAAAAACCATAGAATCGCCGAAAGCTAAAGCGATCCTTAAATGTATGTGCTACCGAAGAGCATCACCCTTCCCCCCCCCCCTCAACAGTCCCCAACCTCCCAAACCCCTCCCCATCCTGCCACCCCCTCACCGAGCTTCATAAAAAGAGAAAAAAAAAAGAAGAACACGGGTGAAGGACATTCAAAGTCGCTGCATGGTCTAGCGTACGTCTCCATAGCTTGCGTAATAGTTAGGAGGGTCCACAGAATGAGAAACTGAGGATACGATAAAATTCCCACTGTAGAAAACCCACTGCCATGAAGTAAACAACCAAGCAAGATCCAGCTAGTTAGTTATGCTGCACCATTTGTATAATGTACTCGGTCAGCAAGTTGAGGATAAAGCAGTGGATCTCGGTGTAGCACGACACTTTTCAGGTTTACTCGTCAGTCTACAGCAAGAGCTGGGTGTGATTAATTATAACTCCTATTCATCCTGTGGGAGAGCTATTATTTTCGTTCGTGGGGGGGCGAGTGTGGGTCTTCACGGATCGAGCCCTCACTATGTCCGCCTCCGCGGGGTAGTCGCTGCGAGCGCGGTGCTCTCGGCAGACGTTCTGATGCTTGAGCCACAGCAGGGAGTCGTTCCCAATCCAGGACCTCCACAGGTGGTAGGTGCAGCTCAGATAGGAACGCAGTCACGTCCTGTGGGGTTCGAACGGAGTGTGTCAGATTATTCTTGCGGACCTGGAGTGAGAGAGGGAAACCCCACCTGTAGGGTATTTCAGCATCCCGCAGAAGTGGAGTCACTGGCCTTAGCGCACGGCAGGCAAACAGGGTGTGCGGAAAGAGATCATGGTACAGTTCAAACGTCTCTTCAGCAAAACGCCATTTGCGCTTCATGCGTGCTTTCAGCATAATCGCTTCTTTTAGGGCAAAGTCAGGTATGTGGCAGATGAGATCTCTAGGTGGTGCGGAGTCTGTCGCCTTTGGGCGTAACACCCTGTGTGCTCTGTCTATGGCGTTATAGGGTAGTGGGGGGCAGCTTAAGATATGGGCGAATGCGCCAAGAAGGAATTCCTTAGTCTCTGTCACCCCCTCATGAACTCCGCGTACCCCAATATTATGTCTCCGAGATCTATTTTCCATATCATAAAGCCTGCGGTACATGTCTGAGAGGCGTTGTTCTGTAGATGAGTCAGTGTAGTGAGGGCAGCTTATGTGAATGTCCGTTCGTTCTTCCAGGTGGGACACGCGCGTGTCAATGGCGAATATGTCCGCTCTCACTTCCGCAATCTCCCGCCCAAAAGCGGCCTGCATTTGGTCCAGCATATCTTTAAAGTCCGAGCGGGTGGGCAGCTCGGCGCGGGTAGGGAGCTCTGCAATGAGCGTTTCCAGTCGCCTAATCGCTGACTGACCTTCTGTCGATGAGGAATCCGAGAGCGAGGGAGACGCCGCCATCTTAGGTGGAGACTGGGTGGTAGGCCTCGATGCAGCGGCACCAAAGAATGCCTTGATGGAGTTCTCTGGTGCTCTCACAGGGGTGCTGGGTGTTTTCCCTGACTTCTTGCGGCCGTAGGTGCGGACCATAGCCACTGGCTAATGAGGTAGAGCGGAATTATCAGTGGCGGACCCGGGAGCTCCTGCACTTAGCGTCCATCTTCATGCTCAGTCAGGCCACGCCCCTTGTGTGCAAGATTTTAAACGCAGAATTGGTTTTATTTTTCCTCTGGTCTTTGCAAAGGAGTTTGCAAAGGAGGGCCACTGGTGTTTACAACCCTCTTATCTGATCTGCTCTCTGGGGCTGAAGGGAAACTTGAGACCTGAACCAAATGGTTGGGGGTTGGTTGGGGATGTTGTACAAAGAACCAGCACTCACTGTACAATGTGTATTTCGACAAAAGACTTGGAGAGGGTGACAACCAAAGAATCTTCTGGGACATTTGAAATCTGGAAATACCCATGGAAGTATCTACTCAAATTCGATTTCCTATATAAGTCCCATTTTATTTCAAGAACTGTATTTGCACGTTTTCGTATATTTTATGTTTTTTTTGTGTGATACTGGCACTGTGCAAAGTTTGTATTTTTATCCTTTTCCATTAAAACTTAACCCAGTACTGTCTGCTCTAGATTCATGCTTCGCGAATAGAATTGCTTAGGTATCGTTACTGTAGTATTTAACATTTGATTATATATATATATATAAACAAAATCACGGAGAGAGCACTCCAGACAAACACATTCAAAAACCTGCAACAACAGCTCCATGCATGGGTGCATAATACCAGCTTTACCACATGGTGAAAATTTCTTAACTCTGAGCTTTGCTGAATAAAATGGTGGAAATTTGGTTCGCAATGAACGGCCGTGAATTGCTTAAGCCTGCCAACAGCGTCAATGTAATGTTTATATATATAATTAGCTGTATATGGTTGGGCTCCTGGATTTGGGTGGTATACAGCTAGTGGGGGTTTCGAGAGTGCCCTATTAAATCGTGGCGGCAGCATATACTTGTAGGGATGTGTACGGTGGTTAGGTTGGCATAACTTGGGGCCCTTTGAGTGGGTAAAGTTAGTAAGTCCAGAGGCTTGGAGCTGTATCCCCTTGTACGCTCTCCTTCAGCACGTCACGGCAAGGTACCGTGTTTCCCTGAAAATAAGACGGTCTTATATTTTTTTGGCCCCCAAAAAACACACTAGGTCTTATTTTCGGGGTAGGTCTTATTTTTATGTTGGTGTTTTTTTTGATGGTGTACATCCGGTATCACTCCACCTGTGACAGGAGCTGGCGTTAGAGGATGCATCGGCTAAGGCTAAGGCCACACTAGCGTTCTTTGAGCAGAAGGAACACACTGAGTGTGTCCATGTGACCACACTTCCCTGCGCCCATTGCAGCTGTGTGAAGGCTGGAGGGAGAGGGTCACATGGTGCAGCGTGCGCACGAATTGCGTGCACTACCACCGGACGTGATTTCAGCCTCCCCGTCAAACAGCTACGACGGACGCAGACGGGGCTTCAAAGCATGATGATGATCGCACTGTGTGTAGCACTGAGCGCACTAACTGCGCTCAGCGAGGTGGCCACACTGGCATCAGAGTGGAAGGAACGTCCAGTCTCACGGATGTTCCTTCTGCTCAAAGAACACTCGTGTGACCGCAGCCTTATGTGGCTCTGCTCTCTCCACTGCTGCCACGCTTCCTCTGGCGCCGGTATCACTGATTCTCTCCCGCGACTCTTCAAGTTGCCCTACAACTAGGTCTTATTTTCGGGGTAGGTCTTACATTTGCCCAGTTATCAAATAAACACACTAGGTCTTATTTTCGGGGAAACAGGGTAGGTAGTTAGCTAGCTCTGGTCTTTCTGTGACAAACTGGCTGGCAGCTGGTGGGATATCTAGAGCTTTAGTGCCAGTGATTGCCTGGAGGGTAAATCGTCGTACTAAAGAAATTAAAAATAATTTTGTGTAATTTTCCAAAGACAGTACTCAGTGCCAAATCACAGACATATAGGTGCAAAAACCGTTGTTTCCTTTCCCTTTCTGTTTTATTTCTCTATTTCTGAAACAATGGATGCCTACAAGAAAAAGGCTAAAGAGGCGCTGTGCCCATCTAGGAAGATAGCGCCGCATGGCAAGAACAAAGAATAACTTATCAGAGATCGGCTGGAGGATGATGAAAGCCAAGAAGAGAAAGAGGCAGGCACAGCAGGGGTTACTGTGAAGGCTGTTAACCCTGTAAGTGCCAAGGAATCTGAGCTGGAAATGGCCCTTAGACTTCTGGGAAGTGATGACCCCCAGCTGAGACTGCAGCTAATTCTCCAGCATCAGATTGCGGCACGGGAGGCTGCAGAGAGAGAGAAAGAAAGGCAGCATGAACTGAAACTGCGGCGCCTGGAGAGGGCCAGTTCTTCCACCCAGAGCAGCAATGGTGGAGAACCAAACGCCAACAGACCCCAGCCAGAGCATTTTCCCATGCTCGAGAAAGACACTGATCTGGATGTGTTCCTGAGAAGGTTTGAGAAGGTGTGTCGACAGTACCAGCTGCCAAAGGAGCAGTGGGGGCAGTATTTAACCCCACGTTTGAAAGGAAAGGCCCTGGATGTGTTTGCTTTCGTTCCAGAGGAAAGTGACAAGGACTATGACGCCATAAAGAAGGCCCTGCTCAAAAGTTTTAATCTAACGCCTGAATTTTATCGTAAAAAGTTCAGGAGCATGCAGCAAGGAACATCGGACAGCTGCACAGAATATGCGGGGCAGCTCAGAACCACATTCCGGCAATGAACTGGGGGCCTGCAAGTCACCACCTACGAGGCCCTGGAGGACCTAATGATTCTGGAGCCGTTCCTGCAAACCAGGAGTCCTGAGGCCAGAGAGTGGATTCTGGACAGAAAGCTTAAAGGTACAGCGGAGGCAACGGATCTGGCCAGCGACTATGTGAACAAGAGAGCGCCTCCAGCATGACGTGTGCCTACACCCAGTGGTGTAGCGTGGGTGGGGGGCTGGGGGGGCCGTGGCCCGGGCGCAGTTTTCTTAGGGGCGCATAATTTGAAAAGAAATTTGCGCCCCTAAAAGTTGAGGCCCGGACTGACCCGCCGGGACCTCGGGCGCCGCCCAAGGGCCCGCGGGTTGAGGGGGCCCAGATGCCGGGCAGCGGGAGTGCCTGCCCGGTCCTGAACAGTGAGTCCGTCAGTGTTGAAGGGGAGGCAGCTGTGTGCAGGCGCAGGTCACGTGGTCCGGCTAATCAGGTGGTACTGAGTCTCTGTACCACCTGACTGGCCGGACCGCGTGACCTGCGCATGCACGCAGCCGCCTCCCCTTCAACACGGACGGACTCACACGCTGTTCAGGACCGGGCAGGCACTCCTGCTGGCCGGCATCTGGGCCCCAACCCCTGCTGGATCCAGAGCTGGGGCAATATCCATGTATGAGAGCTGGCTGCCGCTGGGGCAATATCCAGGTGAGAGCTGGGGCAATATCCATGTGTGAGCTGGGGCAAGTATCCATGTGAGAGCTGGGGCAATATCCATGGGAGAGCTGGGGCAAGTATCCATGTGTGAGCTGGGCTGGGGCAATATCCATGTGTGAGCTGGGCTGGGGCAATATCCATGTGTGAGCTGGGCTCGGGCAATATCCATGTGTGAGCTGGGCTCGGGCAATATCCATGTGTGAGCTGGGCTGGGGCAATATCCATGTGTGAGCTGGGCTGGGGCAAATCCATGTGTGAGCTGGGGAAAATCCATGTGTGAGCTGGGGAAAATCCATGTGTGAGCTGGGACAGATATCCATGTGTGAGCTGGGGCAAATCCAGGTGTGAGCTGGGGCAAATCCAGGTGTGAGCTGGGGCAAATCCAGGTGTGAGCTGGGGCAAATCCATGTGTGAGCTGGGACAATATCCATGTGTGAGCTGGGGCAATATCCATGTGTGAGCTGGGGCAATATCCATGTGTGAGCTGGGGCAATATCCATGTGTGAGCTGGGGCAATATCCATGTGTGAGCTGGGGCAATATATCCATGTGTGTGCTGGGGCAATATTCATGTGTGAGCTGGGGTAATATTCATGTGTGAGCTGGGGCAATATCCATGTGTTAGCTGGGGCAATATCCATGTGTTAGCTGGGGCAATATCCATGTGTTAGCTGGGGCAATATCCATGTGTTAGCTGGGGCAATATCCATGTGAGAGCTGGCTGGGGCAATATCGATAATGTGTCCACGGGTTGGGGGGGGGGTTGCACAATTCTTGGCTGGCCCCGGGCGCTGACAACCCACGCTACGCCACTGCCTACACCAGCTGGAACTACGGCCTGGAAAGAAGGAACTACACCTACACCGGTTGTCATGTCAGCGGGGAAACCAATGACTACATCGTCCACCAGGCAAGGAGCAGCAGCCACATCGAGCTAAGGGGATACCAGCAGGTGCTTTCGATGTAATCGTTTGGGGCACCTGAGTGCCACTTGTCCCACCAAGAAGCAGCGGGCAGAAGGGGGTGGAAAAGCCTCAGGGAGTCCACCGCCTGTCCTTTGTGTGTCTGGATCAGTGGATCAAGGTAGCGACAACCTGCAGAGCGTTACTGTGGGTGACCATGTGACTATTGGTCTCTGGGATACTGGTGCTACATGTACCCTAGTGCGACCTTAAATAGTCGGTCTGGAAGATATTATTCCAGGAAAGACTATGGCTATCAAAGGAGTTGGTGGGGTTCGCCCCACGGTGCCCATGGCACGGGTGTACCTAGATTGGGGTGTTGGTAAGGGGTTGCGGGAGGTTTGGTTTTCCAAGGATATTCCCGTGAACGTGCTGCTGGGGAAAGACTTGGGCCGGCCGGCATGTCGGTATGCCCCAGAGGATGACTCCTGTGACATGAATGTGTTAATGGATAACCCCATACAATCTGAGGTACTGTGTTAAACTTTGGGACCCCCTACTGCTTGTGGGAGTGGGGAGGGCAACCTGGGACTGTTACGCCTGCACCAGCTATGCTGGCATGGGGGGGGATGCATTGAAGACTGTGATTCTACACTGTGTCCATTGCCAGCCCTGCGCAAAAGCAGGTTGTGAGGTGAAGCAGAAATGTCCTCTGTTCTGCCTAAGTGTGAGGGAAGTGGAAAGAGCAATGCCTAACCTGTGTCCAGCTCTGTGCTAATGTGATCTCCAGGAGTGGGGCAGAGGAAGGTGGAGCCCTGCCTACTGTCCCTTCAGGTGTGAATGGTGTGGAGCCCAGTCAGATACCCAGTGTAACAGTGGTGACCTGTTTACAGGCCACCCGTGAGGCTGCTGGGGAGGCCGTGAACTCAGCCAGTAATGAAGGGGAAAATAGTTGTGCTCCTTCTTTGGTGACTGAGGAACCCTATTATCCCCAGGAGGAGAACCCTGATTCCAAGGAGGCTCTGTCTGATGGGGCTATGGCTCCAGAGTTTCTCAAGCACGGGAGGAGGAATGAAAAGGTTACAGCAGCCTTGCATACAGATCCTTCCCTGGAAACGTACGGAAGCGCCAGTAACCAAATCTGATTCCTACAGAGTGTACTGGGATAAGGGGCTTTTGTACTGAGAGAATCTTCCAAGGGAGGAGCAAGGACGTGATTGGGAGAAATATCTTCCTCATCTACGGTTTGTGTATCAGGAGGTGCTGCAGGCGTCTACAGGGTTTTCACCATTTAAATTGTTGTATGAGCGCAGGGTGCGCAAACCCCTGGATTTAGGTATGGGAAGGTGCGTCCAGAGTTCGTCAGCCCTGCAGACTCCATTCCGGGCAGGACTCTAGCGGTAAAAGGCTTTGGTGGGGTACGTCCTGCGGTGACAATGGCACAGGTTTATTTGGATTGGGGAGCGGGGAGAGGTCTGCGGGAAGTTGGGGTGTCTGAAAACATTCCTACAGATGTGTTACTGAGCACAGATTTGGGTAAATTGTGGTCACAGTATGTGCCAGAAAATGATGCTGGTAATTTACCCAAGCCCGCTAGTGGCTCTACAGTGGGGAGGGCTGTGTGTGGGAGTGCCCAACAGGATCCCTGGAAGGGAGGGCAGGAGATGGCAGTGAGTCAGTCTGCACCTGTGCCAGGTGTGTCTGAGGTGTTGTGCGGTAGTAGGAGGGGGTAGTGTGACTGGGAAGAAAGGCAGGGGGTGAGTGAGTGCCCGCCTGCACTGAGTCAGCTGGTCCCCGTGTGTGTGAGGGTACTAGTGGGTACCCGCTGGCAGTCTGCGGGGAGTAGGGCACAAGGCCCGTCTCTGCAGTGTGATGGTGTGAAAGGACCACGAGGTTGGGTGGAAGGGCAAGAGATGAATGAGGGTCTGCTTGCGCCTACACCGACCAGGTCTTTAGCGCCATGTGAGAAGTGTTTGGATCGGAATGCCTGGTATGGGTAGGATACCGCGGTGTGCCAGCCTGTGTCATGCGTGGTAGAGACTGTGCGTGGCGCCGGGCGCATGCTGTGAGGCTAGAACGACGAACTTTCCCGCCAAGGGGAACGGATTAACTAGGCTGACATAGGCCCAAATGTTTGCTTGAGGCCTCCGTCGTCCATCTTTTGGTGGGAGGTGCCACAAACGGGCATCATTTTTTTGCAAGCAGTGTGCAAGATTTTAAACGCAGAATTGGTGTGTTTTTCCTCTGGTCTTTGCAAAGGAGTTTGCAAAGGAAGGCCACTGGTGATTACAACCCTCTTATCTGATCTGCTCTCTGGGGCTGAAGGGAAACTTGAGACCTGAACCAAATGGTTGGGGGTTGAGTTGGGGAGGTTGTACAAAGAACCAGCAATCACTGTACAATGTGTATTTCGAAAAAACACTTTGAGAGGGTAACATCCAAAGAATCTTCTGGGACATTTGAAATTTGGAAATACCCATGGAAGTATCTATTCAAATTAGATTTTCTATGCAAGTCCCATTTTATTTCAAGAACTGTATTTGCACGTTTTCGTATATTTTGTATGTTTTTTTGAATGTGATACTGGCACTGTGTAAAGTTTGTATTTTTATCCTTTTCCATTAAAACTTAAAACCCAGTACTGTCTGCTCTAGATAATTCATGCTTCACGAATAGAATCGCTTAGGTATCGTTACGGTAGTATTTAACATTTGGTGTGTGTGTATATATATAATTAGCTGTATATGGTTGGGCTCCTGGAATGGGGTGGTATACAGCTAGTGGGGGTTTCGAGAGTGCCCTATTGCTTTCGTGGTGGTAGCATATACTTGTAGGGGTGTGTACGATGGTAAGGGGGATAGGTTGGCATAACTTGGGGCCCTTTGAGTGTGAGGGGAGGGGGTTTGACCTTCTGAAACATAATCCATACAGCTTACAATGAATTATAACCACATCACGCTGGTTCATGCACTTTCGTATGTGTACTGCATTGCGGTGTATTTTATTTATTGTTTTAATAAAACCGATTGTGAATTTCCACCCTGTATGATCCTGGGTGATTTATTCCTTCGGCATCCTGAATAGATATTTCTAAGGATCTGGTTTCCTGCCTTGTGGACCTGAGGTTGGGGAATCGGTGCCCCTTGATTTAAATCCACCGACTTCTTCAAGACATAATTTCACATAAGTGATATACACGAACAGTGGTGTTATCATTATGGACTGAAGTAATATCGGCATGATTGGTAAATGCAGATGTAAATTGATAGTTGATCAAAAACCCAATATGATAGTGCTGCCTCACCAGTAAGACATCATAGACTGAATTGGATCAATAAGTTATTATGATCTAATAGCCATATTTGGTGAATGGTAAAACTAATTGATATTAGAAACACTGCTAGGACTGCTGGTCTATTTCAAAGATTACAACTCGTGTTATTTACCCCTGCAATCCTTCATTCTGGACTTTACTCTTGTCAAAGAAATCTTGCGTTATCTTTTGTTCTGGACTTATATTTTGTTCCATCCAGTAAATGCTCAACTGATCATACATCTCCTGGTCTCCTTCTTCGGCTTGCCATTGGGTTCCATACACACAACACTACACAGGGGTCATAGCCTCTGCCCTTACATTTAATAAATATTTTTCCAGCATATCTGGTCTTTGTTACCTTTTTCCTGCACTGAGATTTACATATGCTGCTACCCTGGAAAGATTCTGTTGGAGATTCAATTCTATCTGGTCTGAGTGCGGGAGTATGAGGCGAACAAGGTTGGCCCTGAACACCTGTGAGGTCTTCATATGAGAGCCAGCAGCTCTCATAGAATGTGAGTAGTGTACATTACAACTTTACTATAGCAGTATAGTTTGTGCAATACTGTACCATTGTCTGTATTTTTTGGTATTTTGAGGTCATCCTATTATGAAGATTTTGATTGCTTTAGGCTAGGGTCAAACGAACGCATTTTTCGCATCGACCATCAAAAAGTGCTTCCGAACGCATTGACGTATTTTTTTACAGTGGACGCGAAAGCGGTCAAACGATGCGCATTTTAGTGCGTGTTTGTTTTGGATCGTCAATAAAACACTTTTTGCATCTGGACGTTATGTAGGCTGGACATTAACAGCGTCTGACGTCTCCTAATCACGCACACACGCCGCTATGCCGACGCAGCGCACTCTGTACGTCAGTACTAGCGGTTCTACGTTCTCGGAAAAATGCATTTGTTTGCCGCTTGCGTTGCGCGGCCGTACTTCGTATATTGGCCGTCATTTGCTGCTACTACGGCCGTGAGTAAGTGCGCCTAAACGCACGTTAAAAATGCGTTAGTCTGACCCCAGCCTTAGTCCACATCTAATCCTCCTTAAGGGACCTACCATTGCTTGTGAGCATTTTTCCATATTTACCACATCACTTATACACTGCATCCTTTAAAGTTGAAGCGCTGTCCCCATTTCTTTACTTCACGGTGTTTTATACTAGGGATGAGCCGAACACCCCCGTGTTCGGTTCGCATTCGAACAATTTCAAAAGTTCGAGTTCGAATGTGAACATGAACCAAATTCAATGCAAGTCAATGGGACTTGAAAGTTCGAATTTTAGAGTGCCCTCCAAGAGGGCATTTATGTAAGATATTTGCCATAAAAGGTGTATGGGGGTCCGGGTAGTGCCCTGGGGGACAGGAAACAAGGACAAAAAGTAAAAAAAAAAAAGTTTTTAAAGGGACAGTGAGTTTTCCATGAAATAAGGGTTAAAAATAAAACTGAAAAATTCCTTCAAATATCGTGTCTAGGAGGTCCCCAAAACCTGCCCGTGAAGTGGCGGATTTGTAGGATGTATAGAAACATTTAAAAACGAAAAAATGACATTTCAAATAACGGTAAACGGTATTCATAAACAACTGCTTGGGGCAGCAGTCTGTATGAAAAGAGGAGACATTTTAGGACACGCAGAACAAGTTTAGTGATTTTTTTGGCTAAATTATGGTGAAACTTATGCAGGTTTTGGATGAAAGTAACAATAGGTGCTTTAAAATTGGGCCTTTAGTGTCCGCAACAGGGCTGTCACACCGTAACCCCTCTGTGGTATTGTGGAAGAGTGCAGGGTTGGACCCTGCGGTCCAATATTAAAATGATATGAATCTGGTAATATAGGCGTCAGTGGCAGTGCACCAAAATATTGTGCCTTTGGTGGCAGCAAGTGCCTTCACACCGTAACCCCTTTTGTGGTATTGTGGAAAAGAGCAGGGTTGGACCCTGCGGTCCAATATTAAAATGATATGAATCTGGTATAGGCGTCAGTGGCAGTGCACCCAAATATTACTGCGCTATAGTGTATGGCAGGATGGAGCGCACCAACAGTAACAAGCAGCGGAATATAGCAGACAGGGACACAGAGCGAGAGTAGTTATAACAAAACCAGCTCAACAACGTTTAGGCACTAGTACTGCGCTACTGTATATGGTGAGAATTGGCGCACACCAGTCCCGGCGGCTCTGCGTCATCACACTGCGCCCTGCCCCCTGATCACTCACAGGTGCGCCGGGTGCCGCCGGAGCTCCTGGGCATTCGGCCAGCTGGCGGCACCATGCGTCCGGGTCCCCCCTGATCGCCACCCTGGGTCCTGGATGTCACAATATTACAATCCAAACGCAAACGGGTTAAGTAACTAAATTTGTAAGAAGAATAATTAATGCAGCATATGAATCCTCACACTGCCAGGCAGCACCTTAAGGCCCGGTTCACACCTAAGCGTTTTACAGCGCGTTCCTGCGTTCCAAACAGGGAAATCCCATTATTTGCTATGGGACCCGTTCATACCTGGGCATTTTACAGCGTGCAGGAACGCGCTGTAAAAAGTCCTACGCCCAAAGAAGTACAGGAGCTTCTTTGGGGCGTATTGCAGCGCGTTCACTCTGCAGTCTATGGCCGTGAACACGGTGCAAAATGCGCGGTCGCATGTTTTTACGTTTGCGCAATACACGCGTTAAAAAACGCACGTATTGCGCGTAAAAAAAACGCAGGTGTGAACCCAGCCTTACAGTATAATTAATGCAGCATATGATTCCGCACACTACCGGGCAGCACCTCTACAGTTGGTGGATCCAGGAATCAGGTGAGTATTAGAAAGAAAAAAAAAGGTTTTATTTTATGTTGCTGGGGACATTTAAAAATGTCCTCGGATTTTTTTTTTTTTTAAAAATGTGTCGCCTTACCTTAGCCTGGTGGTCAGTGGGGGCTCCCTGGATCCTGGTTGTGGGGAAGGGGGGGGGTCTGCCGTGGCTCCCTCCCTGGAGTCCCTGCGCCACCTCTCTGCCACATGCACCCGGCTGGCCAGCCCGCACAGTCGCAGCTCTGTAATCTTGCGGCCGCATGCTCCTCAAGGGATCCTTGGGAGGGAGGCTCCGGCGGGCTGCCCTCTACAGTGCCTGATTAGAGGGCCTCGTCTGCCTGATGTTTTAGCAACAAGAATGTTTTATCCCATAGGCTTCAATGTTAAAAATATTCCCGTTTTAATTCAATATCTAATAAACCATTGCTTATAATATTCTGCAGTAAAGAGTCTTTATTTTTAGATTTTTTTAGGATTTTTTAAGCAAAAAAAAAAAAAAAAAAAAAAATAGAACTTTTGGCGAACATCCCAAAATGTTCGAAGTTTGCGAACTTTCGAACAGCCAATGTTCGACTCGAACTCCGAACCGATCGAACCGAACAGCTCATCCCTATTTTATACATAGTCATTCATAACACACAATGCGGCAAAATCCAAGCGAAAAAGTTCGGTGTTTTTTTTTCAGTTTTAGCTCAAATTGCGTCCCCCCCCCCAGAAAAATACAGTAGCAGGCTCCCATTTCTAATTTCTTTAGCAAGAGTGCCCCATAGAATATATAACCGCAAATATATATATATTCTACGGATGCCTCCCTCGTAGTTTTTGTTTGCTTGTGTTTAACCCCTTTACTACCAAAAGGGTTATTCAATAAGTGCCGAACGGTGAATTTCACTGTAAGGTGCAATTTCGTGGCAGTTCGGCTATTCAGAGAGCTGTCAATTCGCCAAATACTGGCAAACTGACAGCAAAATATGGTGAAGTTCACCAAAATTCGGCGACATTGAAATTGTCCCATAGAGAAGTAATGGTTAATCTATTTAGAGAACGCCAAACCGCACGAAAAGGTCAAACTACCTGATTATTCGGTGCTTCAGTTCAACAGGTTAAAGTCATATCCCATAGGATTCAATGTAAAAAAAAATAATTTTATTATTTAACAGTTTTTATTCTTTTCCGTTTCAGCAAAACCCTATTTGGTTTTTTTAGGCCAAATTTTTGCTTCCACTTTTTTTTCTTTTTTGTAACAGACCTTTTTATATAGGACCTTTTTTATTATTTCCACACACTTTTATTGTTTTAAACACCTTTTTTAAAAAGTTCATTGGGCTGATCAGAGGTTGGCGGGCTCCATGTTCACCACTGGGTCGTCAAACTGGAATCGCCTTGAAGTGCACTGAACGAAAGAGCACTGAAATTTCGGTGCTCTTTGAATAACCGCTCATGTGATTTTCTGAGAAATACAAAGCCAGGACCCAGTGGATTTTTTTTTTTGGGGGGGGGGCACTTTTCATTAATTATAAAATGGGAACTGTCCCAATATAAGAAGAATGCATGATTTACTGTAGTAATCCCATTTGGCACTCAGATGTCGCTACCTGCTGGCCAAAAGGAGCTATTGCAACTGGGTCTCAGTGCTGCAGCAAGTGAATATCTCCATGTTACACACGGGGGTCAGGGGCGGACTGGGCTGGGGGGGGGCAGAGAGGCAAATGTCCCCCCCGGGCCGGTGTTCAACCACTGCATTTTTTCTTTATAATGAGACTGGCCGGCTGCTACACACCGCAGCCAGCCGATCTCATAATCAGGAAGTTGAGGCTGCCAGCCCAGCAGCTCACGTGGGGCCATGCTGGCCCTGCTCCTTCCTCCTAGACAACCACGCGATTCAGAGCCTCCCTTGCTGTGCTAGAAGTGTCCTGCACATGCAGGGAGTGGGAGAGGAGAAAGCCCAGCCAGGAATTGATTCCAGCCTATGGTAAGTATGTAACAAGTGTGTGTGTGTGTGTATAGAGAGGGTGGTGTGTGTTAGCAGGGAGCTGAGTGTGTGTTTGAGAGCAGGGGGCTGTGTGTGTGTTTGAGAGCAGGGAGGTGTGTGTGTGTGTGTTTGAGAGCAGGGGGTTGTGCGTGTGTGTGTGTTTGAGAGCAGGGGTGGTTGTGTGTGTTTGAGAGCAGGGGGCTGTGCGTGTGAGCAGGGGGCTGTGCGTGTGAGCAGGGATGGTACGTGTGAGCAAGGGTGGTGCACGTGTGTGAGCAAGGGTGGTGCACGTGTGTGAGCAAGGGTGGTGCACGTGTGTGAGCAAGGGTGGTGCACGTGTGTGAGCAAGGGTGGTGCACGTGTGTGAGCAAGGGTGGTGCCCATGTGAGCAGGGGTGGTGCCTATGTGAGCAGGGGTGGTGCCTATGTGAGCAGGGGGTGGTGCGTGTGTGTAAACGTACTGGGGGCTGAAATGGGCTGGGGAGAAATGAAATTAATGGGGGGCTGTGGAACTCTGACACACTGCACATTACTGTGTGTTTTATTGATGTGGAGCTGTGATACGCTCATACACACTGCACATTACTGTGAGTTTTGTTGTTGTGGAGCTCTGTGATAACAGTAATGTGCACTGTGTATGAGCTATCAGAGCTCCACAACAAAACTCACAGTAATGTGCAGTGTGTAGAAGTGTGAGTTTTATTGCTACCTACCTGGGGTGTAGGGGATATATGGCTGTGTGTGTAAATGCATGTATTTGTCTTTAAACAGGCTGCTGTGTGTAAAATTCTGCGCCTGTGTCCTTGTCGCAGTCAGTCGTTGCCCCCTAGCCCTGCACCCAAAGGGCTGGTATTGCTCCTAGAATCGCCACTGTATCTGCTGCCTGCACTTCACAAAGTAAGAATGACAGCGAGCGTCTTGGCAGCATCGTGAGGTACAGGTACAAAACTAAATTTTTGTTCAGGGCAGCAAGAGGTTAAAGGGGCACTCAAATTTTACCCTTTCCCCCTTTAACCTATTTGCTGCTGCTGCTGACGACGACGTGCTGAGCGCATCCTCTGGTTTCAGGTTTGTGTGCAGAGGATGTACTTGGCACGTTGTTGAAGTGTTGTGGTACGCTCATACACACCGCACATTACACTATCACAGAGCTGCACAGCAGTAAGAAGTATATGAATGCACAACAACTCACCAGAATAATAAAAGACACTTCAATCTTTTTTTTGGAGTGGGGGGCCTTTTACTGCATGTCCTGGTCACCATGCAGGGATGTCCCAAAAGCTCACAATCAAGCAAGCACCTGCTTTACCCGGGGGGGGGGGTAGCACAGAGGATGCAGGGCCCCTCTCCCCCATAGGGTTGCTGCACCACGGGCCTATGGCTTGTGCTTGCCCCCTGGGCCAAAAGTTGCCAGTCAGCCCCTGCGCAGGGTTATTCAAAGAGATCCGAATTGTGGCCAAAAGGTAACCGAACAGTGAAATTCAGCGTACGGTTACCTTTCCTGACCATTCGGCTATCCAGAGAGCAGGCAGTTTGCCAAATGTTGGCAAATTGCCTGCACATACGGTGCCTGTTCGAGGGCAGTGAAATCCCCATAGAGAAGCAATGCTTCATCTATTCAGAGAACGAAAAACAACAGTGAAAAGTTGCCGAATTGCCCTGCTGTCATGCCCCATGATTCAGCATTTATTTGTATATTTTAATCTTAGGTGTTGAATCTGCCTATTACTGCTTACAGTTATGATTTCATAGCTATTTTGTTCCTGATGGGTCACCATAGCCTTGCTGCATCCAGCTAGCTCCGCCCCTTTTCGCTCAGTTTAGTTCTGAGGTAATTACTGGTCACCTAGCAGCCATCTTAGCTCTATGCTGGACAGAACAAATGTCTTTTCACCTGCATTGCTGTACACTATTACAAAGATTGTCAGTCTGATCATTAAAGGTTTCAACTGGATTCATCTTTCTACGTGTCAGTTTTGCGGAGTTGACGCTGTCTGCCGAACTTCCATCGTGTGAGTACTGGTCAAATACAGACTTAGTCTCAAGCGCCTCCGCCTCACAGCTTTGCTAGCGAGGCAGAATACCTGCAGCTCGGTGGTTTCATTCGACAGGTTTATTCAGGCGATTCCCATAATCTTCAATGTTAAAAATATTCCCGTTTTAATTAGGAATGCACCGAAATGAAAATTAGGGACTGAAACCGATAGCAAAAATTCACAATGAGCTTGGCTGAAAACGACTTTCTATATATGACTGTAATATATATATATATATATATATACACACACACACACACACATACAGTTGTGTTCAAAATTATTCAACCCCCAATGCTGTAAAGGGTTTTAGGGAATTTAGTGTACATTTGTAATTGTATTCAGAATGAAATCCTACAAGGACTATTTAAAGAACCATATGCAACTAAAATGACATCAATTGGTTTTGTAATACAGTAGTAAATGTTTCTTTTGTGAATTCTTCATTGACACAATTATTCAACCCCTTAAAGACTACCACTCTGAAGAACAGAGGTTCATTCAAGTGTTTTCAAATCAGGTATTGAAAACACCTGTGGATGTCACGGAGCAGCAATAAAGCATAATAAGCACCAATTAGGCAGCTTTAAAATGACTGATACTCAGCTCCTTCTAGACATTTACTGGTGTGGTTACAAACATGGTGAAGTTAAGAGAATGGTCCAGGAAGACAAGAGAAGAGCTGATTACTCTTCACAGGAAGGGCAATGGCTATAAGATTGCAAAGATGTTAAACATACCAAGAGAGACCATAGGAAGCATCATTCGCAAATTCAAGGCAAAGGGCACTGTTGAAACGCTACCTGGTCGTGGCAGAAAGAAGATGCTGACTTCGACTGCTGTGCGCTACCTGAAGCGTAGAGTGGAGAAAAGTCCCCGTGTGACTGCTGAGGAACTGAGAAAAGATTTGTCAGATGTGGGTACTGAGGTTTCAGCTCAGACAATACGGCGCACACTGCGTAATGAAGGCCTCCATGCCAGAACTCCCAGGCGCACCCCCTTGCTGTCTCCAAAGAATAAGAAGAGTCGACTGCAGTATGCCAAAAGTCATGTGGACAAACCACAGAAGTTTTGGGATAGTGTTCTGTGGACTGATGAAACAAAATTAGAACTGTTTGGGCCCATGGATCAACGCTATGTTTGGAGGAGGAAGAACAAGGCCTATGAAGACAAGAACACCTTGCCTACTGTGAAGCATGGCGGGGGGGGGGGGGGTCAATCATGCTTTGGGGCTGTTTTGCTTCTGCAGGTACAGGGAAGCTTCAGCGTGTGCAAGGTACCATGAATTCTCTTCAGTACCAGGAGATATTGGATGACAATGTGATGCAGTCCGTCACAAACCTGAGGCTTGGGAGACGTTGGACCTTTCAACAGGACAATGATCCCAAGCATACCTCCAAGTCCACTAGAGCATGGTTGCAGATTAAAGGCTGGAACATTTTGGAGTGGCCATCGCAGTCACCTGACTTAAATCCGATTGAGAACCTCTGGTGGGACGTAAAGAAAGCAGTTGCAGTGCGCAAGCCTAAGAATGTGACTGAACTGGAGGCTTTTGCCCATGACGAATGGGCGAAGATACCCGTAGATCGCTGCAAGACACTTGTGTCAAGCTATGCTTCACGTTTAAAAGCTAAGTACTAAGATTGAATGTCACTTGGGGGTTGAATAAAACTGATAATGATGTGAGCACAGAAAAGACATTTGTGGTTATTTCATTATAAATGTTATGTTATATTTGTCTGACCTACACGTGCCTCTTTGATTTAATTGTAAGCAAGATGACTGAATGATCAAAATCAATGTCAAACTGGCCAAAACACTCAATTTCATTGGGGGTTGAATAATTTTGAACACAACTGTACATACGGTGTATACATCTGTCTGGTGTGTGTAATATATATATATATATTAGTGATGCTACGAAATGAAAATTTTGGAGCGAAACTGAAAATGACCTTTTCCCCCTACAATTCATTTTAAGATAGTTTTTTGAATAATTGTATTAATACTAGACTTTATTAAATTAATATCATGGATTTAAATTAATCCACACTAAAATGTTTAAGATATTTTTGTCCTATTTTGGTGGAGTTATTTTGCATCTAGTGCATACATTCATGTGTAAAATTTTTGGACACACACACATTTTATAGTTGCAGAAGACATTTACACATCCTAGCAATTCAGAGAACTCTGCAACTATAAAACTTTATTATTTGTTGTGTGGAGGCTTTTAATCAAATTTTTTTGCCCTCCAACATAACTTAAATGAGTAGATATATATCTATAATCTGTAATGGCTCAGATGGAGCCTAATCATCAGTCTTAATCTATTATTTTTTTTATAGTGCAGAAAAACAAAGCATTATAAAAGGGGCCTTTAAGATGCAAAGGAAAAGACAAACCATTGCAAAATGAAGGTGTATACATTCCATTCAATTTTTGGAGGCATGTATGTAAGCTTCCACATTAACCCCCTCCTCTTGTCCTCCGAGCAGACACCGCTGGCAGGCGGTCAGTGATAAATCACTTGTTCCTTGTCACTGAGAGGCCAGAGGTTACTGCTTGCCCCGATAGCGTGGATCATGCAGTTAACCCTTTGTGTGCAGAAATAAATATGTGGACCGGTACAAATGAGCTGAGCGGCTGCAATTCTGAAGAGCTCCTCTGCTGATGTTTCATATTTGATGATTTTTGGGACTTTTCGGTTGAAATTTCCACTCTCACTTGCTTCCTCGCTGTGGTCCTGCAATTGGGAGATCCCCGCAACGTGCTATACCTTGGACTGACCTGACCTGTGTGGCCATCTTCTTAGCCAGTGAGCCCCTCGTGCTGATCCCTCGAGTATTCTGCAGTGGTTGGTCCGGTTGTGCCGGGCTCGTGGGTGAGGACGGGTTCGCATTCACGGGCCTTTGAAGGTGTCCCGAGGTGGCCTGAAATGCCTGACCCTTCCGCAGGGCCCACTGTGGCTGCGCTCTCGTGCCTGGAATGCGGAGCATGGGTCCCTTCTGGAGTAGTCTCCCTTTCCCCGCCAGAGGTCTGATGACGCCTTACTCCCACTGACAAGGGGAGATCTGGCGGTCCTGCTTGCTGAGTTCCGGGAGGTATGGCATGCCTCCCTTCGGGAAGCGGGATGGAGGAGTGCCGCGAGAGGCCATGATGAGTGAAGCTGGGGATCCGGAGGCCCGAGTGGAATTGCCCTTTCTGTGGCTGCTCCTGCTGCCGTGGAGCTTTCTTGTTCCCCGGCGGTTATATTTGTGCCGGCAGTTGAAGACCGTTCTCTCAGTGGCTGTGTGAATCCTCCTGGTTCCTTGCTCGCTTCTGCGGATCCGGAGCTGAACGGTGGCTGCAGTGTGCTCCGGGTTGCTGAGACGCATGGAGGCTGGTCTGCTCCTGAAGTTGTTGTGGCTTCGGTGGAGGATTTGTCCCGCGCCGGAGACCCCTTCCACAATGTGAAGACCCCCCAAGATGTCTTGGCGCCTCTCCTGCTGTATCCCCCTGGATTGGAGGAAGTAGTGGTGTGGCCTGGGACTATCGGTGGCGCACTGAGATTCTCCCGGTCCTACAGCGATGTTAAAGGGGCTGCTGGAGTTGCCCGGAGGCAGTTTGTTCGAGGTGCCCCCTGCGGTTTTGGAGACGCCACTGGTGACCTGGGGAAGCGGATGGCCCTGTGAGCACCCGTGCGGTTGAGGATGAGATGTCGGAGGTGGCGACCTCTGCTCGGGTGCCTGCGCACCTTGGACTTGCCTGTGAATTTTTGCCTCTACAGACCCCAACCCCGGGTATTAGATGTGGGAAAGTATGGTATCGGGCCGGGTGTCTTTTGTTCCTGGACACTGGCTGAGCTAGATGAGACTGCTATCGACCTCCTGGCTGCCGACATCTTTCCTGTGACGCTGCTTTCCTAGTTTCCCTAGAAGCATTTTCTCCTGTTGACACCCCCAACACACACACACATCTTGTTGAGGACTCTTGCGGATTTATTCCCCCCCCCCACTGGACACTCTTTAGCGGACTCTGCTTCATCTGTCCAAGTCGTGGTTTGGAGTGACGTCCGGCCATCTAGCTGCTCTCTTATTTTGCCCCCTTTTTTTTGGGTGCGGGACGATAGGTTGCCCTTGGCGAGCCATTGGAGCGGATACCATGGCTCTGATCGCTTCCTCTGGCCCCAGGATGCCTGGCCCTGTGGCCTCTTCCGTGGAATCCAGCCTCCTTGCGAGGAATGCCACTTTTTCCCAGGCTGTCCTCCACCTTTCCCCTTTTACCGACCCTCTTTTCTTTTTTTTTTATGTGGTTGCCCCATGTCTGGTTGATGACGAGACCACCTCCTTGGTCACCTATGTCGAGTGTCCTCCCCCCTTCCTAGTCCCCCCTTAATGTTGTTAACTTTGTGGACCCTTGCGGTCTATTGTTATTTTTATTAAACGTTGATTTTTTTTTTTTTAAACCAAACCTGGTCATGGTTGGTATCATTGGAAAGGCCATGATCAGGCCTTTTAAATGATGTCAAATATGACCATGTAGCTGCCATAGATCGGGAGATAAAGGGATCCTTAGGATCCCCTTAGCTCTACATGGCAGCTAGATGGTTAACTGGCCCACTGACATCCTCACACATATGGTGAGGTTGTCAGTGGGTGGGGGGGGGGCCTGGAGACTAGGCTGACATCCAAGATGTCAGTCCCCCTCCAGGTTCGAATCGCGTTTTGGCGCCAATTCGCGCTAAAACGCGATCCGGCGGTGAAACGGTTAATGCTATACACCGCTGAAAAGGGGAGACTCTCCCCTTTTCAGCGGTGCAAATTGCATCTCCCCAGTTTCAATGGTTGGGGAGATAGAGGGCTCCGAAGGAGCCCCCCCTCCCCTCCATTGATTTGAATGGGGGCACCTACTGATGACGTCACCACGCAGCGTGGCGACGTCATCAGCCTCGCCTGCCCATGTAAATCACATGGGCAGGCTTCCTCCCTGCCAGATCACCGAGGGATCCAGGAGTATCGGGCGGGAGGGGGATTTGGCACCGCTGACGTACCCTGTACGTCCGCGGGTCTAAAGGAGACCTGTGTACAGGACGTACAGGGTACGTCAGGGGTCCTTAAGGGGTTAATCGTTTTTTCCTTTTTTTTGTAACAGCCCTTTTTATTATCATTCATTGGACCTTATATGTAAATTCCAGACATTTTCGTTCTGTAGATTCTTTGCAAACAGCGTTTCACTTTTCAAACATGCTGTTTTTTTCCCCCACTCCATTCGTCTGCGGTGTTTGGTTTTTCTGGCAGCTGCTCTGCGCTGTAATCGGCGGCTGCTCGTGTTTCTCCATCGTGTTCGGCGGGGTTAATCCAGAAATTTTTGCAGGTTTCGGTGTGCTTTCGACAGGTTTTGCGGTGTTTGGCGGGTTTGCGGCGGCTTTTCCCTGCACTACGACGGCCCTGTGTTTCTTGCTGAATACACCGCAGGGTCGCAAAAATGGGATTGCCGAATCGCACCGAATTGAAGAGAACGAAAAGTCAAACGTGCAGTGACTTTTTGATTCTCTTTGAATAACCCTGACAGATATTCCCTTACAAAATCTGTTGTGGCACCTCGGGTGTCATGCCGCTGGTGCCAAAACTTTGGGGGCACCTTCTGGAGCCCAAATACAAATGAAATTTGTTTGCAACAAATGAACTTCATTTACAATACACAGCAGAGCTCCAGAACGTGTTAACACAATCTTAGGCTGCGGTGTCTGCTACTGATGATCATGGTAGTGAAGAGGTTAATTGTGTGGTTTCTTGCTCTGGTACAGCCACCTGCCAAATATACATTGCAGAAATTCTACACAAATGCACATGTAGGGGGATATTCATAAAACGCTGGTGTTTGCAGGTATTGCAGCACTGTCAAACGCTGTCATTTTACAAATCTGAAATCCAAACAGCAAGAGTAGAAGCTGCACTGTGAAGCTTCTCCTGCTGCTCTTCAGATACTAGTTTGTGACATGCAGAGGATTTGTGCGCTGCAGTAATTCCGGCGAGTTCCAGATTGCTTTCAGCTCAAAAGACAAGGGGCCCTATTACATTGATAACGTTAACCCTGGTGGCCCTAGCGCGGGCGCACCATATTACAATCCAAACGCTAACGAGTTGAAAAACCCATTAGTAATTCGGATCTTGGAGTTTTCAGTGCAAGTTTACTATATTTTGAGCTCCCTATACTTAACATGGGAAGCGCAAAGTGTTAATTAGCATTAGGATCACAAAGTCCTAATGCTAATTACCATCCTGCTGCGGTTAATTAGAAAGTTAGCACCAGGTCCCAGCTGTGGTTAACTGATTCCGCTTCTGCGGAATCAGTCAGCACCAGCTGAAAAGAAAACCAAAAATCACATACTCCCCTCCCATCCTGTGGCGAGAACGGTGGCTTCATCCGCTTCTTCTTGCTGCTGGGAGCAGAGAGAGAGACTGGGGAAAAAAAACTCCCTCGGTCTCCCTCTGCAGATCACTATGCCGACCTGCCGGATCTTGCGAGGCGAGATCCTGCAGGTCATGTGACCGCAGCGTTAGCCTCAATGGAGTCCTATGGAGGGGATTCCTGCGGTGGAGCTTAGCGCAGCCTCAAGTATCCCGAGGCTTAGCGCTGGGTTACGGTGCAGGCTGCTGGATTAGCACCTGCACCGTAAGATCACGCTAAAACGGGGACGCTAAGGAGAAACCTGCAGGCACAGGTTTTTCTCCTTAGCGTCCCCGTTTTAGCGTGAACATTGTAATATGGTCCAAGAGGTGGAAATTTATAAAGTCAGTCAATAAGTCATAAAAAGTGAAGCTGCAAGGGGGAAGCTGCAAACATGCTGTAAAATGTAAACAGGAGGAACAAAAAAAAAAAGGATCACCGTTTAACCTGTTGTGTCTCCCATTGTAGGTAAATGCTTTGAATGACCTTTGTGCCCTTTCGCTCTGTGCCCTGCTGACCTTTTGTTTTATGCATATCAGAGTTTTGAGTTCTTATATCATTCAGGGCCAGAAAGTATCCCCCACCCTGTTACTTTTACATGTGGGGCCAAAGGGCTGTGTTTACATGAAGTTTCTTAAGAGTTTTGTTCCTTTACAGCAGAGATGTCTAAACTCTGGCACCCCAGATGTCCATGAACTACAACTCCCATGCTTCTCCACCTAATGCAGTAGGATTTCTGGGAGTTGTAGTTCAGGAACATCTGGGGGGCCAGAGTTCGAACATCCCTGCTTTACACGGTTACCACAAAGAAGTGTTGCGGAAGTGGAACGCAGGAGGTTATTCACCAAGTTAAAAATTAGTAGGTTTTAAGGTAAATTAGCAAAGCCTGTGAAAAGGATTTGGCAGGAATGCAGGTTGTACGAGAGCCGTAGCAAGAATGAGAATGGGCGGACGTGTTTTAAATCAGCATTAAGAACACACGTCAGCATGGAATAAGGTCATCTGAACGCTTCCAAGGTATATTCTAGTTCAAAAATATTCCAAGTTCTATTTTAGTAGACAGATCCCTTCTTTTTCATTCAAATGGCCGAAGAAATCAGCGTGACACGTTAACAGAATGCAGTAGCCGGGGTGTAGCAGAGACAGAAGCTGATTGGCTGCATGACTATCAGACACCGGGCACCTCTAAATGTAAGCGTTAGCGCCAGCATAAGTGTGTTTAATGCATGCCACCCTTATCACATTCCTGACACTACCCCAATTAGTGCATCTTTTTTTGTGCTCGTTCTGCGAGCCTACTGTACTTTGCGCATCCTACTTAACATGATGAGCGCAATCATTAATTAGGGTTTCGATATGTAAAGTAATACAAAGTGCTAATTACCGTCAGGACGTGCAAAATTTTAGCACCTTCTAAGGCTCCGGCCACACGAGCGCACTTGTTTGCTGTCCGTCATAGCTTTTCAAAGGAGTCAATAGAGAACAACACACAAAGCAGGTGCGCACTTTTTCACGCACGGGCAACGCTTGTTGCAACAGACACCAAAATGGCACTGACGTGAAAAAGCTACAACAGACGTAGAGAAACCCCCGCATACGTTTTTTTTTCTTTCCCAAAGTCAGTCAAAACTAACGGATACTAACAGGGTTATTCAGAGAGCGTGAAAAGCAGAAGAATGATTAGAGAATGAAAAATTCTAGGTCAAAATAGCCGATTTGGAAAGTGAGATGAAAGGGAGAATTTTTCTGGTTTGGCCATTTTGACCTAGAATTTTTCATTCTCCAGTCATTCTCCTGCTTTTCACGCTCTCTGAATAACCCTGTATATAACTACAATCTCATCCGTTATAAAGTGCATCCGTTTAAATCTGTGTGCAATCAGTACGCTTGTTTGACCGCAGCCTAAAAGCTGGGGCTAAATGATTGCACAAATCATTTAGCACCCCCTAACCTCCCCCATAAATCCGATACTCACCTCTCATCCCACAGCGAGACCAGTGGCCTGATCCGCCGCTTCTTCCGGCAGCAGTTAGAGTGAGACCCTACGAGATGCGCTGCGCTGCATGATCTCACGAGAGCAAGATTGCACAGCGTTTGAGGCCCAGAAGCTCACGCCTCCATGGAGTCCTATGGACTCCCAAGAGGTTATATTCGCGGCAGTGCGGAACCGCTACCACTGCATTCCGGGGCGAGGTGACATGGAGACGCTACGAGAAATCTGCAGGCGCACGTTTTCCCCGTTAGTGTCCCCATGTTAAAGTGAACTAGGGCCCTAGGAGTTGAAAGGGATTTTCTTGCAGTGTTTAACCGTACCTTAAATATATCCTATCTGCTATTAACTGCATCTTTAACCCCTTCACTACCAAGATTGAGTATACTTGATCTACAAAGCGCCTGCAGGTACTCCGATATCAAGTATACTTGTTCTGGGCTGATTCTGGAGCAACATAAAAGGAATTTCATTTATTGCAACAAAAAAAAAATCATTTCCAGAACATATCCTAAAGTTTCAGCACATTGGACATGACAGCCGCTGTGCTGAAATTATTTTAAGTTTAAAATCGTTTTTTCCTGCACAAAAATCACGAATCTCAAGCTCACAATGTACATGTGGCAGCACTTTGCAGTTACAAGGGGGTGCCCTATACATGTCACATAGGGTTTACCTACAGTGAGATGCCTCTGTGTATATTTACTGTGTGGGTAATGGAAAGTCATTTTGCAAAAGAAACACCGGGTCCTGCCATTGGTTTTATGGAACATCACCTGGTATTGAAGTGGTTAAATCTTTGAAAAGGCTTGCTAAATATCTGTCAATCACCTTCCTCCTCCTCAACAATACAAACAGAAGCAGAAATTACCATTCTTTGAGGTGAACAGGGAAGTTAAGGATCATAAGCAGAGGTCTGGCAGCTCCTGGAGAAACAGGATTAACTCTTTATAAGCAGAAACAAGGAAATAATTTCTGATGCCAATATGCTTCTTTTACAAGGCTGGATTTATTAGTGCAAACTTCAAAAACCGCTACAGCACGGACGTCAAACCCTAGCACACCATTTATCCCTGACCATCTATTTCCTGTTAGGGCTTGCTGGGAAATGTAGGCAATCATCAGGAGGGTGGGTGCAGAGTTTGACATCGCCATGCTAGAAGTCCATTTTAACACTTTTGCATTAAAAACACACGACTCTGACGCTGACCATAGATGTAGAATTTACAGGCTCTATGAAACTGTATCTGTCATTTTTCCACCATATTATCACTTTAATAAGTTATATGTTTACTTAGTGCTTCACTCACATCTAAAGAATTCATGGTTTCGTCAAGTTCCTGGGTCGCCCGCTCTTCTTCCAGAATATTTCTCCTCAGGCTTTTTAAATTGCTCAGTTTGGTTGAGGGAAATTTTGCATTCTTGCAGTGACGGAGAAGCCTGTGTTGTTTATGGGACAATATGAAAAGGGTTTAATATACACAAAAAAGAAAAAATTCCAAACAAACCAACCAATCGGGTGAAACGCATACAAGCATCTTGCCAATGGATTGGCTTATACACAAGTGCAAATATACATGAGGAGGAATAGAAAGAGCTGGGGTCCTATTCCAGCCCTGGTGTAAATTTGGAGTCATTACAGTCTACGGAGTTGCCAAAAGTTTACAACACTGGTTAAGTTTACACCAGGGTTGGAACAGGGCCACTCATCGACCAGAATGGAGACTCATCTTGGACATTCGTTAAGTTCGCACAGTTCTTTAGCTTATCAAGAGCACAAATGTTTCAGCGCCATGTTGCTGTTTGGAGCAATTTATAGAATCACAAATAAAAAGCACTAAGACTATAACAAAGCAGCTTTTGCCATTATAGGGGGTTACCAGTCGGATATAGGCATATGGAATATTCCGCTATAAAAAGACACCCAGCTAATGCTGATAGGATCTCTACATACAGCACACACAAAATATAAATCGCCACTCTATTGCAAAACCAGCACAAGAACACATAACACACAAACACAATCAGGGTTATTCAAAGAGAATCGAAAAGCCACCGCAGGTTCGGTGACTTTTTGTGCTCTTCAATTCATTACGATTTGGCGATCCCATTTCGACGACCCTGCGGTGTATTCAGCAAGCACCACAGGGCCGCCGAAATGCAGGGAAAAGTCACCGCAAACCCGCCGAAAACTCACTGCAAAACGAGGGTGAACGCACATCGACACCCGCAAAAACATCTGGTTTAACCCGCCGAAAATGCCGGAATAACCCAAGCAGGAGCCGATCACACGCAGCTCAGCAGCCGGAACAACCCGACACCGCAGACGAATGGAGTGAATAAAATTTAAAAAAAACATTTGCTTGAATGTTTGAAAAGTGAAATGCTGTTTGCAAACAAACTACTGACCGAAAATGTCTGAAATTTACATATGAGGTCCAATGAATGATAATAAAAAGGTCTGTTACAGAAAAAATAAGTTAAAATAAATAAATAATTGGAATGGTTTTAAAAAAAAAAAAAATATGGAAAAATGCTTAAAATATCCTTAAAAAAAATTCTATAAATAAAGAGACTCTTTACTGCAGAATATTATAATCAACGGTTTATTAGATATTGAATTAAAACGGGAATATTTTTAACATTGAAGCCTATGGGATTCGCCTGAATAAATCTGCCGCATGAAACCACCGAATGGCAGGGCAATTCGGCAACTTTTCACTGCTGGGTTTTGCTCTCGGAATAGCCGAAGCATTGCTTCTCTATGGGGATTTCACTGCCCTCGAACAGGTACCGTATGTGCAGGCAATTTGCCAGGATTTGGCAAATTGCTGGCTCTCTGGGTAGCCGAATGGCCAAGAAAGGTAACCGAACGCTGATTTTCAGCATTCGGTTCCCTTTCGGCAGCCATTCGGATCTCTTTGAATAACCCTGAATGAACCAATGAAGCAGTTACCCTAATTTCCCATTACATGGAAATATTGGAGATCACATAAGGCATATAGTGAAAAAGAGGATGAGGTATGGTGTAAGATAGGGACCTGCGAACCTTTGAATCGGCAGACGTATTAAATTGGAAAGTGAGCAGATCGATTTGAAAACCTTTCAGATTGATTGCTTTCTTAATCAGAAGCTCTGGTATCAGACCTCGGAGTCTTATTCCGGGCTTATCTGGCCGCGATGCACATCGCCAGCAGTGCAGCATGCCTCCCAGATGCACATCACGCGGCTGGGAATGTCACATGATGCACAGAGGAGGCAGACGATGGGCATGGTCGAAGCTGCGAAGAGGTGTTTGGCCGGGATAGAGAAGCGAGCAGCAGGAAGTGAGCCAAGTTGGTGATGGTGAGTATAACTACGCTGTCACTCCTTTATTGTACTTATTTTGCAGGATGGTGAAGTTGATGGAATGGATCAATCATCATCAACAGAAGATGAGATGGCCGCTAGCCTGCTGTGTGGGGGTAGAATTGGAGCGACCGGAGTGGGGGGGCTTAGAACTGGCCATATTAATTATATCTGCCTGCTCTGTGTGGGAGATAATTATATGCATCATCAGCTGAACCTGCATATACAAACCTATCCAGGCTGCATCCTGCAGGAAAGCGACACTCAATGATTCGATTTGAATTTGAACCTTGACAGTCGATTCAAGCGAAAAATGTGGGATTCGCCGAGTCCTAGTACAAGAGTAGTACTACTATCTAGTACTTCGGCAGTGCTAGCTGTCTGCATACCTCCCTTACTAATCATATCAAAAGGATCAATTGAGAACCAGAAAACATATAGCCAGGATGAAAGGGAAATAAACCAGTAATAGAGCTGTTAAAAACAATAATAAGCATCGCTCAACGCGTTTCACCCTGCCGAGCTTAGTCTTAAGCTCTTGAAAGCGCATCCTTATTAGGTACCAACATCCAGATAGTAATGCTTGAGGACCGAAGACCAAGTAGCCTATCTGGTATGGCCGCTTTATGTTAGGAAAACACGGCCTCCAACATTAAGAGAAGATACAATTTCCAAATTTTCCTACTCCCGATGACGGAAAGTTTGGATTTTAATACGGACTCGATGGCAAGTATTTGCAATCTCCTTTATTGCACCTACAGCAACAAAGACCAGTAATAGAAAGAACAGAAAAAACAAGCCCCCAACGTGGGGTACCCTCCCTAGTCCGTAAGCCCTGCCCCCAAGTCCATAAATGGTCTGGAGCTGGAGCAGTAACACCCTCTTTCTTCATCCGACTGACGAAACAAGGCCAAGGAACATCCAACGGGAACCATGTCCAGGGCGTACGTCAACCCAGAATGGAAATACTCGCCAGAGGCAATCAAGAGGCTGCAAAAAAAATACAGAATACGAAGCCAAACATTAGGAAAAAAAGATACCAAAACCACCGGCACCCAACCCCGTCCAACAGGAGCAAAATAACAAAATTAAAGTATGCGCTGCGCCAAACTACAGCAACATCAGAGCCGGTCCAGAACACACACCCCCCAGGGAGGGAGAGGTGGGAAATACTCGCCTCCGAGTCCTTATTAAAATCCAAACTTTCCATCATCGGGAGTAGGAAAATTTGGGAATTTTAAGGCAGGCCTCGGAGGCTTCATATTTGCACGTTCAATGCATCAGTACCTGTGACCAATGAGAGACCGGCTTAAAATAGAACGTGCGAAAAGTAGATTCACGGGACCAATCTGCCTACTTCATAATGTCCTCCAGGCGGCAACCCGCCAGGAAAGCACTAGAAGGCGACGCACTACGGATAGAGTGCATGCCAAAGCGCAAAACATTCACACCAGCAAGAGCCAACAGCCAACGAGCCCATCGCGCCAGAGAAGGCGAACTAACCAGCTTGTGCGGGGCCCGAAGCAAACAGCGGAGACACCGGAAGCGAACGAAGAGCTAAAGTACGACTCTCATACTCCTGGAGACAAAGCACAGGACACAACTCCGGAACCAACGGAAAAGCTGGGAAAAACACCGTACAGATCAAAGTCTCGGTCCGCAGCGAAATGTCAAAACAGACCCCTTCTGGGAGAAATGACCGCACCCCAAAGTCCAGAGCCCTGACATCGCCGATGCGCTTACATGATAAGGCACAACAAGACCAACAATTTAGCTGACGATTGGCGCAAAGACAATAAGGCATTAACTGGCCAAGAGCGAAAGAAGGCCACCACCATAGACACATCCCACGTAGAGGAGTAACGCAGAGCCAGGGGCTGAGACAGATGCACCCCTTTAAGGAGACGACACACCAAGGGGTGATGACCCAGCGGAGAACCATCGAAGCCATGATGACCTGCAGACAACGCCGACCGATACACATTGATGATACGAAAGGCTAAACCTGAGTCAAACAAGGAAGACAGAAAATCCAGGACCGAACCTAAAGGGGCAGAAGTGGAATCCTCACCCTGTCGAAGACACCAACTGTGCCAAGCGGATCAGGCAGAACGATAGGCCCCTTTCGTTCCCGGGGCCCAAGCGTGCTGTAACAACTCCTCAGTTTGTGTCGAAATGCCAGTGGCCTGCCACGAGAACCGGAAACCAACCAGACCACCAAGGACAACCGCCCCTCCAACAGTAACAGATGAGTAAGGCCGGTTGGTCCCATCAGCAGCGAGGACAAGTTCGGAATCAACCTGGGCGAAGCCAGTGAGTACTCCAACAACAGGGGAAACCACGGTTGGGAGTGCCAGAGCGGTGTCACCAATACCATTTCCGTCCCGGTGTCGCAGAGACGCCTCAAAACTCACAACAACAGATGAAACGGAGGGAAGGCATAAAGACGACCCTCCGGCCAAGGTTGGACGAAAGGGTACGTGCCCTCTGCCTCCGGGCGCCAACTGTAAAACCCCGGCAACTGACGATTCAGCCTGGATGAAAACAGATCCATCCTGAGAGGACCCCACAACACGTCGATGGTGGCGATCACAGATGGAAGTAGATGCCAATCCCCTGAATCCGTCAGGTGGTGTGAATTCCAGTCCGCCACTGTATTGGCGAGACCTGGAAGATACTGGGCTACCACAAACAGACTGCGGGAAAGGCAAAAACTCCACAGATCGGAGGCCACCGATGTCAGAGCCATCGAGCGAGGACCCCCCAGGGCATTGATATACCTAACCGCCGACAGGTTGTCCAACTTGAGGATACAGCGGTGATCGGTCGACCTGGAAAAGAATTTCAGGGCGAAGAGCGACGCCAGCAGTTCCAGAGCGTTTATATGGAGACGCTGTTCCTGGGTCAACCAACCACCTCCTGTTTCCATTGTGTCACACCGCGCCCCCATCCCGAACGGCTCGTGTCGGATTCTACGGTCAACGTAGGCACCGGAGGCCGCACTGGACGAGCGTTCCAATGAGACCAATCCGTCAACCACCACTCCAGATCCGTCCTTGCATCATCTGATAGGGGAACCCTGCGGGAACAATCCGCCACAGAGCAGAGAGAACGGGCCTTCAATCTCTGGAGGGCTCTGTAATGAAGCGAGGCAGGGAGAACTGCCAAGCGAGTCGCCGCCAGGAGACCAATCACCCTCGCCAGCTCCCTCTGCATGGGGGAGGGATCTCTGAGGAGAGACCGAACCTCCTTGCGAATGGAGCGAATCTTGGGAAGAGGGATGCTGAGCGTCATGGCGTGGGAGTCGAGAAGGAAACCCAGAAATTCCAAACAACAAGTGGGCACCAACAGAGACTTTTCCACATTTAATCAGGAAGCCCAAGTCCTGCAGGAGCGAGAGCGTCCATGACAAGTGTAGGAGAAGTGAATCCGCGGAATCCGACATCAACAGGACGTCGTCTAAGAAAATAACGAGGCACACATCCTTTGTGCGGAGTGACTCCACAACCGGTTTCATGAGCTTCGTGAAACACCACGGGGCTGATGAAAGGCCGAACGGCAGACACGTGAAGCGCCATATGCGATCGCGCCAGGGGAAACACGGAAACACAGGAAATCTCTGGACGCCGGAGCCATGGGAACGAATAGATATGCATCCTTTAAATTCAGTTTGACAAGCCAATTTCTCTCGTTGAGCGTATCCCTGAGGGTGTGAAAACCCTCCATTTGGAAATGGCGGTACGTCACCCAAACATTGAGGTCCCTGAGGTTTATCACGGGATGTGTCCCACCCCCCTTTTTTGCAACGAGGAACAAGTTGCTCACAAACTTGGAGTCCCAGGCAACCTCCTCTATGGCCCCTTTCAAAGACAGCGCTGTGACCTCCGCCTGAACCAAGAGTTCCTGCTCCAAGGAAAGGCACAGAGGTCGTGGTGGAACAGACCTGTGAGGGGGGGGGGGGTTCGAAGTCTATCTCGAACCCCCTGAACGCATTCAGAACCCATGGGTCTGCCGTGATTCCCGCCCACTGTGTATGAAAGTATCGGATGCAACCTCCCACCTGAACAGACGAGTGAGGAATAATAAAGGGAAGTCTTACCGGTCGGACGTTGGGCACGGAATGAGCCCCTGCCACCCTGGAATCCACAGCCTCTCCAGGCTTGAGCGCGGATAGAGGGTCCATATGTTGAAGGACCTGGGTCAGTGGCAGTGAAAGCACGGAAGGAGCCTCTGGTAATGCCAACAGAGCCGGCGCAGCTGGCAGAGCGACCCCTTCCTCTACCAGCCCCGTCAAAAACCTTTTTGGGGAAAACCTTCTTAATGGCGGTTTCCACCTTGTCCAAGGCTGTAAAGGCGCTGGTGTATGTCCCCATACTCTTGATAAAACCATCACCAAATAAAAGGCCTTGCGCCTCTATCCTTATTAGCAATAGCTGTGAGTTGGGGATCCATCCTAAGGATCATGGACTTGCGCCGTTCGGCTGCCAACACGGCATTAGCCCCACCCAATAGGCATAATGAGTGCTGAATCCAGTCAGTGACATCTTCAAGGTCTAAGGGGTATCATGAAGGTGGGCATCCTCCACCATATCAAGGAGTTCTATCACTGGAGGCGCCACATCTAGAACCTTGTCCTCACAAAACCGGAAGGCCATATAAACACCTTTTTTGGGAAACCAACCTTTATTGGTCAGAAATTTCACAAAGTCCTCATACACCACCGGGGTGAGACAGGTCTTGCCTGCGATGGTAGGACGAGGACACTCAGCCCGCATATTAACTCAGGTCTCTTTATCCATAGGGAGCCGCATATAGGCGTCTGACCACATCTCCACGTGGGGCATAGGGGACCATGCAATAGAATGTGGGTGAAGGACTCCTGCAGGAGAAAACATTGGGCGGCCCTGAGGGTCGCATACAACCTCCTTGGAAGACAACAATGGTGGCGGGGGCCTTTCCTCCTCGGCCAACAGGCCTATATCATGTGGAGCATAGAGTTCTATTGCTCCATCATCCTCCCCATGCTTGGTTTCCTCACTCTCCGAGTCAGTATTCTTGGGGAGTCGGCCTATCTTTAGAGACCGCAACTAGGGCACCTTGCTATTCTCAGAAGGCAGAGTGTCGGGGATGCCAGCCCTCTTCGAGGAATATCTGTGTGCTTTGATTTAGCACTTTTCTTAGAGCCAGGCTTAGCCAGA
Source organism: Leptobrachium leishanense (assembly GCA_009667805.1). NCBI lineage: Eukaryota > Metazoa > Chordata > Amphibia > Anura > Megophryidae > Leptobrachium > Leptobrachium leishanense. The sequence goes on from CM019068.1 coordinate 122,220,718, forward strand.
AGCAGCAGCTGGATCTAGAGGGGGAGCAGGGTCCGCACTTGGAGTGGGGGAAGCCTTAACCGAAGCCACCGCTTCATCCATAGTCCTCTGAAAGGACAAAGAGAGGAGACAGCAGACGACATGGACCGGGAAATGGAGGCCTGGAGTGCTGCCTCCATGGCAGCAAAACGGGCCACTTTTTTTGAGTGCTTCCTGGGGGGGCGAAGGTAACAGAGTGCTCTGACCGCCGTGAGCTCGCTGTGGAGTCTTATTCCCCGGTGTGGGAGGACCTGCTACCCCCAGTCTGTGTAGGCAGGGACATGGTTGTCTAGCGCTGTGTGATCGATCAATCCGGATGTCAGAAGTCACATGAGAGTCCGCGAGCCGCACGCGGTCAGGTATCGTCAAAATGGCCGCCGGGATCCTGCGCGAGTTCGCACGGGAACACGGACAGCCACGGGGACTCTGATGTAGCGAGAACAGCGCGCCCAGCACAAACCCGATAAAGGGGAAGCACAATCAAGCAAAGAGCCGGCGGGAAACCCAGGAAGGTCGTCCCGACCGGTTGAATTTACCCACCGGACGGTTAGCCGACCCCCGCGGTAATAGCCGGGGAAAGTCGGCACCTGCAGCAAACATAATCAGAAATCAACAGTGAAATTGTATATATATATATATATATATATATATATATATATATATATACACACACACATACATACATACACATATATTTATATATATGTACACGAAGGTTTTGCACTCACGGTTCACTGTGGAGTTCCACTCTCACCCGGTGCTTCAGCAAAGGCTAAGAAATCGATGTAGAATGGCAAGGATGCAAGCACTCATGGGGTTTTCCAAAATGATCTTTCCAAATGATCTTTCTTGTCTCAGTATCTACTTAAACCCCATCCGAGGACACCTGTTGTGTATGGAATACCGAAGATCCACAAAGATCCAGTAGCTCCACCGCTACGTCCAATTGTCTCAGCCTCAGGGGGAGTCATTGAGCCAACAGCCAAGTGGCTTGACTTTTTATTCAAAGCACCGGTACAGTGTATCCCCACGTGTATTAAAGACACTAATGATTTTTTGCAGAGACTCAGAGCGGTTGTGGTAAACTGTGATGAAGTGGTTTTCATGACGTTAGATGTGAAAAGCCTATACACAGTGATTCCTCATGGGGGAGGGCTTGAGGCCATGAGGTGGTTGTTGTCTAATTCTGTAAACTATGATGGCCCATGCGTGGAATTTGTTTTGGAGTTGTTGGCGTTGGCATTGGAAAATAATTACTTCTTAAAGAAAGATCATTTTGGAAAACCCCATGAGTGCTTGCATCCTTGCCTATATATATATATAAACAAAACCAGGGAGAGAGCACTCCAGTCAAACACATTCAAAAACCTACAACAACAGCTTCATGCATGGGTACATAATACCAGCTTTTACCACATGTTGAAAAATTCTTAAATCTAAGCTTTGTTGAATAAAATGGTGGAAATTTGGCTCACAATGAACAGCTGTGAATTGCTAAAGCCTGCCAACGGAAGTCAATGTAATCCACACTCTGGCAGGTCCTACTCCACAAACCTAATGACTGCCCATCATGGGATAAACTCAGGAATAGGTCCTTTCTGGAGCTCCCGTAGATCAAGGTTAAATAGAACCTGGAGGAGGGGTACCTGTGGCAGGGAGGGGTGCTACTGCTTACCCAAGGGATTCATATAGAAAACACATTGGGGGGGGGGGGTAGCACTCAACCTAAACTAAGCATAGATCTGCATTCCCCTGACTGCAGCCACTGCAGTGATTTACACATGCACACAAGGATGAGAAGTGAACCTTCCCCCTATATACTGACACCTGGCTAAATGCTTTGCAATCTGTAGAACAGGGATGTCAAGCCCACAGCCCCCCAAATCATCATTCCTACAATTCTCTGATTCTTTGAATACAATAGATGGACAGGGAACCATCTAAGTATCTGGCGCCCAGAGTTTGACAGCCATGCTATAGATGCTCTACTTTGTATCGTCAAGAAGTGTTACCTAGTCACTGCCAGGATCAGGTTGCTGCCTGCCCAGACTGATACTTGCATTGCCATCGATGTCTGCGAAGTACCACGTAGACAGTCCCACCTCCTAAACTGCCCTGTCATACCCTAAAGCAGGGGTCTCAAACTCTGCCTTTGCTTAGGTTTATGAGATAGATGGTGAGAGAATCATGGGAGTTGTAGTTCAGAAACATCTGAGCACAGCAGAGTGTGAGATCCCTGCTCGAAAGCCAGCAGACATGACCATATACCTGCATGCATTATGACATACTTTTTCACTTGTACTGTAGATAAAGGGGTAAAAGTTTTTGTGACGTGCATTATGTGGATTTGGCGGGGCATATTTTGTAGGGCTCAGGACTCATAATCAATATTGGCCCATTGCCCTCTCGTGTGCAGAATGTGTGATTGGGATTATGCAAGAAGGTCTTGTTTTTGACTGTTGATCAGATTAGATTTCCAGTAAACCTTCGCTCAGAAAGGTGTAAATATCTGATTAACAGGTCAAACGTAATCTTCATTGAACGGACAAACACTGCCGGTTTTAAACTGTAATCTGTCATTGTTTTAACTAGTTTAGAAATTTTTAGTCAAATTCTCACTGTTTGTAACTAAATCTAATTAGATTACACCAAAACCCCTTTAGAAGATGTTGTTATTTTGTGTATGTAAATGACACATGTTTGACTGTATAAATGTGCCTCGGATTAAAGCAATTCATTCTAACCCTGAAAGACCACATATCTACGTCGCTTTATTTCTGGGGGATGCTAGCAGGCTCTATGTGTCCCGGTCTTTAAGCTTCGTCTAAGGCCCCGTTCACACTGTGCGATTTGAAATTCGCGCGATTTTCATATTCGCGACATGGGACATCACTGTTTTGTGCGATTTTTGCAAAGCACCACCAATACAAATCGCAAAATCGCAGGTAGCAAATCGCAAAAAAAGGGTCATGTACCAGCGACATACTTCTACGACACGCGACGCGCGGCAAGATGTGAACAGCTCCATTGAAATGCATTGGAGAAGCTACATAGTGCGACGTCGCGCAAAATCCGCGCGATAAATCGCACAGTGTGGAAGGAAGGCACGGGAGTCCTGGGTAGAACACGGGGGGGTCCTGCGAGGAAGCAGCATTGGCAGATGTGACCCTGTTGGGGTACAGAGATCTGTCACAGTTTTGAATGAGGAAAGGCCCACTGAGGCTTTCAGAGCTGCAGCGCAGTGCAGGATTTTCAGTCACCATGCTGAAAAAGATGTGAGATTTGCTCTGTGAACGTGACACACAATTTGGGTTGCTTTTTAAGAGCTTGGAGTCCTTTATTCTCTTCGCTGGACCACGAGACATAAAGACTCAACGACTTTGTGCCAGCTGAACTGAACGCAGAAAAAAAAAGTGATTGTATTTGGATCTGTGCACCTCTGCGTGAAGGCGGTAAGCTGCTCACGGACCGGATGGCTGACGGAATGTTTTCTGGCCAGGACCACTCTGTGAAAGGAAAAGCACACAGAATATTATCAAGACAGGATCCATAGATTTACACACAGCTCTCATTAACCCGCTAACAAATAGCTTGAGGCTTAAGGATGCTAATGCAGGTTTTAGGAGCCCTCTGCTGGAGCCTTTCCTCCACTACAGAAACAGACATATCCTGCAGGACACTTTATGGTGAAGAGCACGGCGACATGAAGACATTCCCACCAGGAACCCTCAGTCTCTCCATGCTTCTATCCTGGTCCACGCTTACACAGAATGTGTACATTGGGTGCATTCGGACAGCTGCAGACTGATGGGATCATCAGGGAGCAAGGTCACCTGTCCAGGTGCGTCCATCCCTTTCCAGAGGGCCCTACATGAAACTGCTGATATATAACTTCTGCTATTCACGGTCTGAATTCTCAAAGGAGGTACTCACAGTGTGGCGGTGTGTATACAGCTCTCTATGTGTTCAATGACAGCGGTTGCAAGCGGGTTCTGGAATGTAACCCTAGTTTTCTGCACAGATCTGCTTCCGGGAGAGCCGGGACCTGCGTTTGGAAGGATGTTTTGGTAAACAGATCAGACTAATGCAAAACCACGCTCAATACAGGAAACAGAGTGTGATCTCATACAACAGTGTAAGGCGATACGGGCAGGCTATGTTTGTTGCCAGCAGAAACTTAAATACCTTTAAACACAGACATAGATGTGCTACTAACCCTGGAAACATAATACACAGGTCAGTGCACAAGAAGAGGAAAAAAACAAACAGAAATGGTTTGTTGGTGTGACAGACTCAGCCATCACTGGGACAGTTGGAGGAGCCTGAGGGCTAGCCTCCTTCCTACTGACTATGGACCAAGGTGCTACTTGATGTTTGCTAATGGATTGCCCAGGGAATCCAGAATTTATGTTGACTGTCTGTTTATTACTCCCTTATTCGTTTATCATAGTATTATGTCCTATCAATAGCGTACATTCCCTTTGTATTACTATCCTCTCTCTATATAACGTACATTCCCTTTGTATTACTATCATCTCTCTATATAAAACGTACATTCCCTTTGTATTACTAGATAGAACAAAAGGATAGACTGACTGAGATAATAAATAAAATTTTACTTTTATTGGAAACTAAGAAACAGAACAACATAATGACAAACCAAGGAATAGATAAAAAGTCTCTCTGGCTCCAATCAGCGTAATAAATGCCACATAGGGTACTAGGTGCACGTAGATAAGTCTCTCATATGGGATACAAACAGACCAACTAAATTCTGTCAACTCCTATCAAAGTAAAGAAATGGGCCTTCGTGGGTGCGCACAATAGGACAGAGAGAAGCTGCTATAGAGAGGGTTCCCAATAGGATGAGTGGCAAGTGAAATTGCATTAAGTAGAGGAAAGGTTGAGGCCCAAAATCAATGCTTGGAGCACTACCAGATTCGAGCCAACCCACCCCAAGATTAACACCAAGCCACAGAGGCTAAACAAATATTAAAATCAGAAACATAATCTGCATGGGAGTAAGCACTCCATCACTCGACACATTTCACCATAAACACTGGCGTCTCAGGAGCATACAGGAGGTAATGCTCAGTCTGGCAGCATAACAAAAAATAAGCAGAAGAGGCCCTGGTGGAGCAGGCTCTTTACATACTGAAGTAATTAGGGATGCACCGATACTAGTATCGATATCGGTGCCGATACTGCCGTTTGCACGAGTACTTGATACTCGTGCAAATGGCCCGATACATCCCGCCGATACCGGAAGCCGGCGCTGGGCCGGGTTGCCGGTATCCGCGGGGCTGGGGAAGCTGGTCGCATGCATGAAAAGCATGTGGCCAGCATTCCCCTCCGGCGGGCCGCATACTCACCGCTGCCCAGCCTCAGAGTGCGTCCCCGGGAGAGAGTAATGGGAGCACTTCGCCCCGGCGGTGGATTCAGCCCCAGGGAGAGGGTGGGGGTGGCCCGTCTTCAAGCAATGATTTGTTACTGACCCCCTTTCACAAATGGCAGGCGATGCTTATTGTAGAATTGTGGATGGGGCTGGGAGTTACAGATGAGTACCCCCCGGGATGTTGGGCAGTCGGCCTGGATCCCCAACCCTTTTCTATGGAGATACCAGCCAATCTCGGAATTACCTGTCTGGGCAACCACAGATTGTCTTCTTCAGAAGGGGGAACCAATGTCGCGGAACCCCTTGCTCAGAGACTGTAGACTGTACTAAAACCTCGCTCCTCTGCTATTCCCCTCATTTAAGCTATTCGTCTGTTTATGTTATAATGTGGTGTTTTTGTGACTTTCCCCCCTATCAGCACGTAGTCAAAATGCCGTTAAGCCTGTCCCTTATGCTCACTGTGTTATCAGACACCAGGGTTAGCCTGGGATTGAAAGCATGAGCTGGGTTTGAAACCCCAGCCAATCACCATCCAAGGAGCTAGACGGGCCAACCAATCCCATCCCAAGACAGCACTGCATTGACTTTAATAGAGCCCTCTGCAGAAACTCTAAACCTCTGTGCCCTGGAAAACCATTTGATTCAGCAGCGTGCTCTTTGGGGGTTGGGGTCCTCCTCATGCGAGCTACCGTTGTGGTGATTTTGAGGAGGGAGCTCCATTGGGAACCCACGTTGCTGAGCCTTTCTTGACCCCAGGAGCTCAGGCAGCAGTGACCATGCGGCATCAGCTGGGAATAACTACTATATGCTGCCCTCCGTGCCCCTGCCCCTAGACCTGGGCGCTTTTTGAACTGTGACACCCTAGGGGCCCGAGCTATCAAAGGGTACCCCTAGATTACTGCTGCTCCCCTGGATTACCCCCCCAAACAAGGACCTGTGCTCTGTAGGACTGCAGTTACAGTTATTTATAAGGCGCCACCAAGTACCGTAGTGCTGTACAATGGGAAAGACAGGATAACCAATATACATACAAGTTAAACACATAGAACAGTGTCAGAGAAGTCCCTGATCAAGAGCTTGCACTCTGAGAGGACCAGATGGAGAACAGACTCAATGGCGGTGCCGAAATGTCTGGGGGGCGGGAATGTTAACTGTTGTTATCTGATTCTGAACCAAATAAAAGCAGGCCATGTCAAATGGCCAGTGAGAGTCTGCTTAACCCAATCTGAAGAGTGTCGTCTGCTTTATTGGGAGATATTAAGATCTGACATTGATCCAGCGCTGCGGGGAGAATCCAGGAACTGGCGAAGGTGAACGGCTCGAGACGGCCGAGGGAACATATTTGACCTGGGCATCTCGTTACACATTTATTTAGGCTGGTCTTCCTGTCTCCTTTTTTTTTCCCCTCTGTGCTTTTCGCTGTCTCCCCCCTCCATATAGAGTAGTCCTCTGTAAGTGTCCAGTGTTTCAGAGTATAGCACTAAACATGGCACATAATGAGCCAATGTGCAGCTTTGTGCAAGATGTGAACCAGTTTCAAACTGGTATAGTGTCTTAATGATACAGTAAAGTGTATTATTAGATGCACACAGATTAATAACCCTATATTGAACGTGGATTTTTCCATTGTGTCCCAATCTCCTGTACGATGGGGGTTTTGGCAGGCATTCACTTTTTATCTAGTGTTCATAGCACCAAAAATGGCACATCCATATGCAGTTTTGTGCAGGATGTGAACCAGTTTCAAGCTGCTACAACATACATGGGACCACCCCTGTCCTGCACCAACCATATGGTATTTGCTTTCATTTCTCCACTATATTAAGAGCCTGCTCCACCAGGACCTCTTTTGCTTATTGATTTATGTTTTTGTTGATCCAGTTCTCTCCAAGCATGCGTCCATTAAAACCAGCATCTAGAAGGGAACATTTTCTTTCCTGCCTTTGGCATTTGAAACAGGGGGCAGTACTACTTGGTATCTATAGACATAGGATGCACATGTGTATTGGTTCATCATAGAATCAATCATATCAGGGGTGTGGAAATTTAAAAAAAATCTACTTGTCCAATGGACTAAAGTGGTAGCCCGATCTACTTGTCCCTCATGACATTCTACATGTCCGGATAACAAATAGAATTTCAACAAAATAGCATTTAGTCTTTATTGTTAACTACATAGAGAACAAACACATTAATGCGATCAACAAACACAGGTATTTAGTTTAAGTACAACACTTATTGCACTGCAGTTTTCTCATACTCCTACAACCCACACATTACAGATCACAGTAATGTGCAGTGTGAATGAGCGTATCACACAGCAATAAATCTCCCAGCAATGTGCGGTGTATGAGCGTATCACATAGCTCCATGACAATAAAACTCACGCTCATACACACCGCATGTTACTGTGAGTTTTACTGCTGTGGAACCCTGTGATACACTCATACACACTGCACATTACTGTACCACGACAATAAAACTCAAAAACAACTATGCCATTTGAGTTATATTCAATTATTTATTAAATGCAGTGTATTATTCAAATTTAATTAAAACTATAATATAAATATATTTAAAATATTTTATTATATTTTAATGTTATCAATTAATGCAACGGCATTGTTAAACTGGGGATGCTGCATTTAGAACAAATTTTTTTATAAAATATATTTTTTTATTTTTATTTTTGTATGTTTAACTATCTGGTCAGGTTGTATAACATTGAAAAGGCCAGACTATGGCCTTTCCAATGATATCTAACTGCCCTTGTAGGTCATACGGAACCAGAGATACAGAGCTCCAAAAGGACCCCAGCATCTCCTGTGGGATTCCCCTACCAGTCAGGAGGGGAATCCCCGTTTGTGACATCATCGCGCACATGCGCGATAACGCCCGCGGCCGGGGGGCAGTCCTACAGAGTGGGCTGGGCTGACGTCCCTGCTCGGAGCCAGTTCTGCACCGAGCAGGGACACAGCAGGATGGGCGTGGAGCGTCCTCTGCAGGAGGGAATCCCCAGGACTTGGTGCTCAGCGCACATGCATGCTGAGCAGCCAGGACTCCGCTATCCATACGGACCCTGCTCTGCTTGCCCGAAGCAGGGCTAAATGGGGGAAGAAACCTCCTGCCTGGCCCCCAAAACTGCCAGTCCCGGGAGTCGGGCGATAGCATATGCAGGGATGGGCAAATCCTACCAACTACCTACCTGCTATCTGTAGGGGAGTGTTCACATACATGGGACCACCCCTGTCCCACACCTGCCTCAAGGTAATTGATTGCATTACTTCAGTATGTAAAAAGCCTGCTCCACCAGGGCCTCTTCTGCGTATTTTTTGTTATGCTGCCAGACTGAGCATTACCTCCTGTATGCTCCTGAGACGCCAGTGTTTATGGCGAAATGCATCGAGTGATAATGTGCATGGGAGTAAGCACTCCATGTTTTTTATTTTAATATTTGTTTAGTCTCTGTGGCTTGGTGTTAATCTTGGGGTGGGTTGGCTCAAATCTGGTAGTGCTCCCAGCATTGATTTTGGGCCTCAACCTTTCCTCTACTTAATGCAATTTCCCTTGCCACTCATCCTATTGGGAACCCTCTCTATAGCAGCTTCTCTCTGTCCTATTGTGCGCACCCACGAAGGCCCGTTTCTTTACTTTGATAGGAGTTGACAGAATTTAGTTGGTCTGTTTGTATCCCATATGGAGAGACTTATCTACGTGCACCTAGTACCCTATGTGGCATTTATTACGATGATTGGAGCCAGAGAGACTTTTTATCTATTCCTTGGTTTGTCATTATGTTGTTCGGTTTCTTAGTTTCCAATAAAAGTTAAATTTTATTTATTATCTCAGTCAGTCAATATAATTTTGTTTGATCCATGTTCCAGAGTTACCCCATTTCTGTTGCTGGATATTGACTGTCACTATTCCTGCAGGGGTTTTCTTTCGTGCTTCCACTTGTTTACCTGCCCTAGTATAGACCATATATTCCCTTTGTATTACTATCCTGTCTCTGTAGAACATACATTCCCTTTGTATTACTAGCCTGTCTCTGTAGATCGTACATCCCCTTTGTATTACTATCCTCTCTCTGTATAGCGTACATTCCCTTTGTATTCCTATCCTCTCTCTATATAGCGTACATCCCTTTGTATTACTATCCTCTCTCTATATAGCGTACATCCCTTTGTATTACTATCCTCTCTCTATATAGCGTACATCCCTTTGTATTACTATCCTATCTCTGTATAGCGTACATTCCCTTTGTATTACTATCCTGTCTCGTAGATCGTACATTCCCTTTGTATTACTATCCTGTCTCTATATAGCGTACATCCCTTTGTATTACTATCCTCTCTCTGTATAGCGTACATCCCTTTGTATTACTATCCTCTCTCTGTATAGCGTACATCCCTTTGTATTACTATCCGCTCTCTATATAGCGTACATCCCTTTGTATTACTATCCTGTCTCTGTAGATCGTATATTCCCTTTGTATTACTATCCTGTCTCTGTAGATCGTATATTCCCTTTGTATTACTATCCTCTCTCTGTATAGCGTACATCCCTTTGTATTACTATCCTCTCTCTGTATAGCGTACATCCCTTTGTATTACTATCCGCTCTCTATATAGCGTACATCCCTTTGTATTACTATCCTCTCTCTGTATAGCGTACATTCCCTTTGTATTACTATCCTGTCTCGTAGATCGTACATTCCTTTTGTATTACTATCCTCTCTCTGTATAGCGTACATTCCCTTTGTATTACTATCCTGTCTCGTAGATCGTACATTCCCTTTGTATTACTATCCTGTCTCTATATAGCGTACATCCCTTTGTATTACTATCCTCTCTCTGTATAGCGTACATCCCTTTGTATTACTATCCGCTCTCTATATAGCGTACATCCTTTTGTATTACTATCCTCTCTCTGTATAGCGTACATTCCCTTTGTATTACTATCCTGTCTCGTAGATCGTACATTCCCTTTGTATTACTATCCTGTCTCTATATAGCGTACATCCCTTTGTATTACTATCCTCTCTCTGTATAGCGTACATCCCTTTGTATTACTATCCTCTCTCTGTATAGCGTACATTCCCTTTGTATTCCTATCCTCTCTCTATATAGCGTACATCCCTTTGTATTACTATCCTCTCTCTATATATCGTACATTCCCTTTGTATTACTATCCTCTCTCTATATAGCGTACATTCCCTTTGTATTACTATCCTGTCTCTGTAGATCGTATATTCCCTTTGTATTACTATCCTGTCTCTGTAGATCGTATATTCCCTTTGTATTACTATCCTGTCTCTGTATAGTGTACACCCACCCCCTGTAAGAATCTATTCCTTTGTTTTCACATGCTCTGCTCCCCCCTTTCTCCAGGAACTAGCAGGCAGTTTAAGATAAGGTTGCCTGTGTAAACAATCCATTGTGTTGAATGTGTTTCCATTGTCAGGTTAATGGATCTGTTTATAATATCTGTAATGTATTCATGAAGGGGGTTGTCCCCAAACTTGGATTTAGCATTGGATTTAGCAGTTGGATTTAGCATTGTATGCATGAGTAATCAACAGCTCGGGGTGTCACACTGTGTGCCCAATCACACACACACATAATTCGGGGATGAGATGGCAGTCTAAGCTGCCAGACAAATCCAAAAAGCCATGGGCTAGATTACAAAGAAAATGCTTAAAATGAGGAGAGTAACGAGAAAAACCTGTGCCTGCATTTTAGCGTAAGATTCTGGGGCAGGCGCTACTTCAACACCTTGCCCTGGAACGTAGCACTACCCTCAGTGATACTTGTGGCAGCGCTTCCACGTCACTGAGAGTATCACCTCCAGGAGTCCATAGGACTCCATTGAGGGTTGCGCTGCTGGGCCGCAAGCCCTGCGCGATCTTCGCGCATGTGTTGGATACGGGACAGAAAAGAGAATAGAAACCCATACCTGATTTTTTATGTTTTTGCTTTCTTGCTCCAGGGCTGTGCTGTACGTGCTTTGAAGCCTGAGGAGGGGACACAAAAACATGGCAGATAGGAATTTAGGTATAAAGCATCACTTACAAAGTAGGACTGTCGCACACAAAAAAAACCAAAAATTAAAAAATGGAGTTTATTGCCAACCTCGATTTTACTATTCCAAAAATCAAGGAATCAGGATTTTTTACACAGCAAACCGTCCATCCGTCTGAGTATTAGCAGTCCGGAGCCGTACTGCAGGTGCCTGCTATGCTGATGAGGACACTATGCCATTTAAAAATAAAATCCCAATTCCTCAATTTTCATAATCACACAGAGAAAGCAAACAGAACAAATTATGGAGCAGCCGTTAAACATAATATAAAAACAAATTTTATTGCACCTACTGTAAATAGAATAAAAACTCTTGGATAAATAACATTCATTCACACAGTCTGTGACCGTCACTTATTCACCAATACTTGAGCAGAGCACATTACAAAGTTTGTAATGCACGTCTGGCACGGACTGATTCCATTCACTGTAAGCCAGGGTTCGGCAACCTTGGCCCGACAGAAGTTTTGGAGCCATAGCTCCCATGAGTCATAGCTACTCATTAGGCTGGCAGAGCCTCATGGGAAATCTAGTTTACAAACATCAGGAGAGACCAAGCTTTGCCACCCCTGTTGTAGAACTTTGTTTTACCTACATACAGTATCTCACAGAAGGGAGTACACCCCTCACATTTTTCTAAATATTTTAATATATCTTTTCATGTGACAACTAGGGAAGCACCGATACTAGTATTGGTATCGGTGCCGATACCGGGATCTGCACGAGTACTTGGTACTCGTGCAGATGCCCCCGATACCGGAAGCCATCGCTGGGCTGGCTTGCCGGCCGGCGTCCGTGAGGCAGTCGTTCCCTCCGAGCGCTCGCCGGCAAAGGGTTGTAGCACGGCGGCTCATCTGGGATCCACCAGCCACGATCTCGCAAGATCGGAGTTAACGAGATCACGTGAACTCCGGTATCTCACGAGACCGCGGCTTGTGCGTGGTTCTCAACGAGCGGACGGGCTGCAACCTTAGCTGGCAGATGCTCAAAAGAGGAAGAGCGCTCGGAGGAGCCCGGCAGAGCTGGGGGCAAACTCTATGTGAGAGCTGGGGGCAACCGGCTGGGTGGAGTAGAGGTAACATCACTGCTCTATAACTGTGGAGAGAGACTGTGGAGACACAGGTTCGATCCCGGCAAGAGCATCTCTCCAGTAAGTGTCCTTGGGCAAGACACCCAACGGTACATACTCGCCACCCAGGACATACTTGAAAACGAGAGAAATCTCAATGTATCCTTCCTGGTAAAATCCTTTCTCAAAGATAAATTTTTTAAAAAAATCTCTATGTGAGAGCTGGGGGCAATCTCTATGGGAGAGCTGGGGGCAATCTCTATGGGAGAGCTGGGGGCAATCTCTATGGGAGAGCTGGGGGCAATCTCTATGAGAGAGCTGGGGGCAATCTCTATGGGAGAGCTGGGGGCAATCTCTATGGGAGAGCTGGGGGCAATCTCTATGGGAGAGCTGGGGGCAATCTCTATGGGAGAGCTGGGGGCAATCTCTATGGGAGAGCTGGGGGCAATCTGTATGGGAGAGCTGGGGGCAATCTCTATGTGTGAGCTGGGGGCAATCTCTATAGATCTTAATGTATCCTTCCTGGTAAAATACTTTGCAAATAAATAAATAAAGCTCTATATGTGAGCTGGGGGCAATATATAGATGTTTGAGCTGGGGACATTTTATATGACTGTTCTTATTGAAAAGCGGTCACAGGACATTAAATAAAAGTATCAGGGGCGTGGTCTGACGCAAGCTGGCTGCGTGAGAGCAGAGCTCCGTCGACGGGGACCCTGAAAAACGGACAGAGCTAACTGACATTTCCCCACAAAACGATATTAGGGTGAGTGAACCTCCGGGGTACGGAATGGCAGCGCCGAAGGACACAAAAAAACCGGCAAAGACTGAGTTTTTTGCACCGCGAGGAGCGAAACAGAGGGACAGCCAGGGAATCCAAGATGGCGGCGGCTCCACGCCGGCCTCCCCCAGAGTAGAGCCAGATGCTGGGCCGACATCACATGGCATGGAGGCTTTTACTGCGTGTCTGGAGGGATTAATCACGTCTCTGTCTGATAAATTGACCTCCCAACTTGACTCGGTGGCGGCAGATATTAAGAAAGAGATCAGAGAGATCGGCGACCCCACGGACAAGCTGGAAGAGAAGATGGCAGAACAGGCCGGAGCGAATAATGTGATGGCGGGGAGGGTTGAAGAATTGGAGGAACAACTACAGGGGGCTTTGTTGAAATTGTCCGATATGGAGGACAGATCAAGGAGACAGAATTTGAAAATTTCGAGGTGTGCCAGAGTCGGTATCTTCCCAAGAACTACCATGCTATGTGGCAGACCTTTTGCAATATATCCTCCCAACTGCCACCCTTCGACTCCCTCCTATTGTCACGGATCCCCCTGATTACTATAGTGGTGGTCCCTGTACGCAGGTCACTCTCTAACCTTCCGATCCTTAGAGTGGTCGGTACGACTAGACAGACTACTAGAAGGGCAGTACAGAACACATACAAGAGAGACGTCACGGATCCCTCTGCTATCTGGCTAGTGGTCCCTATACGCAGGACACTCTCTACCCTTCCGATCCTTAGAGTGGTCGGCACGACTAGACAGACACAGAATGATACACAAGAACTAGAATAGTTAACTCCTCCCAAGACCCTAACAATACAAGGGGTGGTCTGATGTGTGCTTGGGGTGCCACACAGACTGACCTCAATACCAGAATAGAGGAGTAAAATCAATACCAGGAGTTATTCACAGAATCGTTGATTTGCCACCATCAGCACAGAATCGTTGATTTGCCAATACAGGGTCATGCACAGAATCGTTAGTTTGCCAATACCAGGGGTCATGCACAGAATCGTTAGTTGCCAATGCCAAGGTCATGCACAGAATCGTTAGTTTGCCAATGCCAAGGTCATGCACAGAATCGTTAGTTTGCCAATGCCAGGGGTCATACACAGAATCGTCAGTTTGCCAATGCCAAGGGTCATGCACAGAATCGTTAGTTTGCCAATGCCAGGGGTCATACACAGAATCGTCAGTTTGCCAATGCCAAGGGTCATGCACAGAATCGTTAGTTTGCCAATGCCAAGGGTCATACACAGAATAGTCAATAATTATGTAACAATATACAAGAGCTCTGCGGGAAGTAACTACCACGTCAGGGCACCGGCTTCTCTGAGAGTCTGGGCTTTAAACCCGGCGGGTCCGCGCCAGCCCGCCAGGCCCCGCCCCCCGGCGTCCCCACGTGTGCGGAAGCGACCGCAATATCACTCGGCGCCTGGCCAGCGAGCAGCGAGGAAGCTGCTGCCAGGCGCCGGGGGGGTGCGGGGGCCAACGTGACAGAACCCCCCCCCCTACGGGCGGCCACTGGACGACCCCCAGGGGCGCGGGGATGAGCCAAATAAAAAGCCCTCACCAACCGAGGAGCATGAACCTCAGTAGCCGGAAGCCAAGAGCGATCCTCCGGACCGTAGCCCACCCAGTCAACCAAGTACTGAAGGACCCCCCTAGAAACCCTGGCGTCCAGAATGGCTTCAACTTCAAACTCCTCCTCGCCCTCCACAGAGACCGGAGGAGGGGGGACACGGGCCTTGGTGTACCGATTACACAAGAGTGGTTTCAAAAGGCTCACGTGGAACACATTGTGTATCCTGATATGGGAGGGCAGTGCCAAAGCATAGGAGACCGGATTGATTCGCCGCAGAATCTTATAGGGCCCTATGTATCTGGGTGCCAGTTTCATGGAGGGTACTAAAAGCTTGATGTTCCGTGAAGAAAGCCAAACCCTGTCCCCAACTTGATACACGGGTGCCGGCCTCCTGTGTCTGTCGGCCTTGATCTTCTGGGTAACACTACTATCCTCCAGTGCCCGTTTAACCCTTCCCCAAGTTTCTTTTAATGACACTAAATGCTCATCCAGAGCAGGAATCGCGGTATCAGGAAACGTAGCAGGGAGCACGGGAGGATCAAAACCGTAAACAGTGAAGAAAGGGGAATGTCCTGTGGCTTCGCTTACTGCACTGTTCAAGGCATACTCTGCCCACGGTATCAGGTCTGACCAGTTATCTTGTCGTTCGGATATAAAGCACCTGAGATATTTCTCTATATTTTGGTTGGCTCGTTCCGCTGCCCCGTTGGTCTGGGGGTGATAGGCCGAAGAGAAGGATAGGTCTATCCCCACACTCTTGCAAAACCCTTTCCAGAATCTGGAGACGAATTGGGTCCCCCTATCCGAGACAATCCCAAGAGGAATACCGTGTAAGCGGACCACATTGGAAATAAAAATGGGCACCAGTTCGGCTGCCGAAGGAAGTTTCCGAAGAGGAATATAGTGACCCATTTTGGAGAATCGATCTATGACCGTGAGTATTACAGTATTCCCTCTTGACTCGGGTAACTCTACTATAAAATCCATAGCTAAATGCGACCATGGTCGTTCGGGGATTGGCAGAGGCTGGAGTAAACCAATGGGCGCTGTTTGGGGACTTTTATGTCTTGTGCACACCTCGCACACGGTTATGTAATCTTTAACATCACGGCGCACCGTGGGCCACCAGAGGAGTTTACGTATGCTAGACACTGTTTTGGTGATCCCCATGTGCCCAGAGGTTTTGTTATCATGATACAGTTTTAATACTTCTTCTCTTTCGTTCTCAGGTACAAAGAGTTTCGCAGGAGGTCTCCCCCCAGGAGCTGTACCCTGGGCGGTCTGCAATCTCAACATCAGAGGAGACGAGACACTAATCGTGGTAAGAGCTATAATTCTTTCCTGGGGTACAATGGGATGCTGATCTTGGATGTTATGTTCGTAGGATTCGTACTGTCTTGACAATGCGTCTGCTTTAATGTTTCTTGACCCAGGTCTATATGTGAGGACGAAATTAAAGCGGGAAAGAAACAATGACCATCTCGCCTGTCTGGCATTCAACCGTTTAGCGTCTCCAATGTACGTGAGATTCTTATGATCGGTTATGATGACAATGGGGTCCCTAGACCCCTCCAATAAGTATCTCCACTCCGTCAAGGCTGCGATTACTGCTAACAACTCTCTATTTCCGATATCATAGTTCCTTTCTGCCGGGGACAACTTTCGGGAATAGAAGCCGCATGGATGCAAGGGTTTGTCGGGTGCCTCCCTTTGGGACAAGACTGCACCAAGACCTAGCTCGGAGGCGTCAACTTCAACCTGGAAAGGCAGAGCCGGATCAGGATGTCGGAGAACAGGGGCAGTAGTGAATGCCTGTTTAAGTGCCTCAAAGGCTTGACTGGCCTGGGGTGTCCATTTCTGATTCACCAGCCCTTTTTTAGTCATAGCCGTGAGGGGAGCTACCAAGGCCGAAAAGTGTTTAATGAACCTCCGGTAGTAATTAGTAAACCCCAAAAACCTCTGGATGGCTTTAAGCCCTTGGGGTAAAGGCCAGTCAAGAATCGCTGAGAGTTTTTTAGGATCCATTTGGAAACCCTCAGGGGTTATTATATACCCAAGAAAGTGCACTGTCTCTATGTCGAATAAGCATTTCTCTAGCTTACAGTATAACCCAGCCCTCAATAGTCTCTTCAACACTTGTTTCACGTGGGCGTGATGAGTTCCCTTATCAGGAGAGTATATCAGGATGTCGTCCAGATATACTATAACGAACGTTTGCAGAAAGTCCCTTAGGGTGTCGTTTATGAGGTCCTGGAAAACGGCTGGCGCATTGCATAACCCAAAGGGCATCACCAGGTATTCATAATGCCCGCTACGTGTATTAAAAGCCGTTTTCCATTCGTGCCCCTTCTTAACCCTGACCAGGTTGTATGCTCCGCGTAAATCAAGTTTAGTATAAATACGGGCCCCTTTTAAACGGTCGAACAATTCTGTTATAAGAGGTATTGGATATGCATTTCTTATGGTAATCCTATTCAAACCTCTATAATCGATGCAAGGTCGCAGGTCACCCTCTTTTTTGGAAACGAAAAAGAAACCTGCTCCTGCTGGAGAGGAGGATCGTCTGATGAATCCTCGCTCTAGATTCTCTCTTATATATTCCTCCATAATGTCGTTTTCCTTTTGTGACAAAGGGTATACGTGTCCTCTAGGAGGCATAGTACCAGGGAGTAACTCTATAGCACAGTCATAAGGACGATGCGGTGGTAGGACCTCAGTCCTGGTTTTAGAGAACACCTCCTTTAGCGCCATATAACATTCAGGGACTTCAGTGGACAAAGGAGGTGCTGTGGCAATATTGAGGCTACCAATCACATCAACCCTGCCCAGGCACTTTGACTGGCAACTAGGACCCCAACACTTTATATCTCGCTGGGCCCAGTCAATCACCGGGTTATGTTCCGTTAACCATGGGAACCCTAGAACGACAGGACAGGAGGGAGAGTCGATAACCTGGAATCGTATGATTTCACGGTGCAGAACTCCTGTAGTCATGCACACATCGATAGTGTCGTGAGTGATATGGGGACATGACAGGGGTTTCCCGTCTATGGCTTCTACCATAAGAGGCCTCTCCTTCAGAACTAGAGGTAAGAGGTGGTTGGCGGCAAAACATCTATCCATAAAATTACCTGAGGCTCCAGAGTCTAGGAACGCCTCAGACTCGAGGTGAACCCCCTCCCAGGTGAGGGAGATGGGTAACAGAATCCGAGTTTTTTTTTTTCTCATCATCCACAAAGGAGGCATACAGAGAACCAATAACCTGGGTATTAACTGTTTTTTGACCTGATTTGCCACTCTCACCCCTGCTACCCCTGGGTCTCTGAGGACATTGAAGGCGGAAATGATCTGCCCCGGCACAATAAAAACAGAGCCCCCTTTCTCTCCTGTGAGCTCTCTCTGCCTCTGAAATACCCGTTTTACCTATCTGCATGGGTTCAATGGCCGGTACATCGGTCTTAACGGTCTCCAGGTTACCTGATGCAGTGGTATGCCTGGGTACTAAGGGTAAAGGAGGCAGGACCCTTCTGGGTCTATCTCTGGGGTGTCTCCTTTCCCTGATTTGATCGTCCATGGCAATGCAGAAATCAACCAAATGATCCAGATGTTCTGGTAATTTTAGGGGAGCCAATTCAAACATAAACGCCTCGTTCAGACCTTCGGTAAAGGCCAGTGTTAAAACGTCGTTCGGCCAGTGTACCTCAGAAGACAAAGTCTTAAACTCAATGGCATAGTCGGAGACCCTCCTATTACCCTGTTTGATGTGAAACAGGGATCTACCCGCATTGGTAGCCCTTCTAGAGGGATCAAAGGTACGCTTTAACTCGGAGGTAAAACCCTCATAGTCATAAATGATGGGTTTCTTGTTCTCCCACAAGGGCGTGGCCCACAATAAAGCTTTTTCGGTCAAGTGATTAATCAGATAGCCTACTTTGGCTTTATCAGACATACAGGACCCTGGATTGTTTTCGAACAAGATCTCGAGTTGGGTCAGAAAGCCCCGGCATAAGTTTGGCGTTCCATCATAACGTACGGGTGCCTTCATACTGAGCCTACAACCCTCGAGAGCGGCCGAACTGACCCTAGGCACTACTGGGTCTGGAGGGCTTGCAGTTCCAGAACTGGATCGGTTTAGCAGGGTTTGCAGAGCAAGAGCAATCTGGTCCATCCTATGGTCCTGCTCTTCTTGTCTGGCTGCAATACGTGTCAACTGATTAGAGAGGTCTGCGGGATCCATTGGCCCTGACGTAATGTCACGGATCCCCCTGATTACTATAGTGGTGGTCCCTGTACGCAGGTCACTCTCTAACCTTCCGATCCTTAGAGTGGTCGGTACGACTAGACAGACTACTAGAAGGGCAGTACAGAACACATACAAGAGAGACGTCACGGATCCCTCTGCTATCTGGCTAGTGGTCCCTATACGCAGGACACTCTCTACCCTTCCGATCCTTAGAGTGGTCGGCACGACTAGACAGACACAGAATGATACACAAGAACTAGAATAGTTAACTCCTCCCAAGACCCTAACAATACAAGGGGTGGTCTGATGTGTGCTTGGGGTGCCACACAGACTGACCTCAATACCAGAATAGAGGAGTAAAATCAATACCAGGAGTTATTCACAGAATCGTTGATTTGCCAATACCAGGGGTCATGCACAGAATCGTTGATTTGCCAATACCAGGGGTCATGCACAGAATCGTTAGTTTGCCAATGCCAAGGGTCATGCACAGAATCGTTAGTTTGCCAATGCCAAGGGTCATGCACAGAATCGTTAGTTTGCCAATGCCAGGGGTCATACACAGAATCGTCAGTTTGCCAATGCCAAGGGTCATGCACAGAATCGTTAGTTTGCCAATGCCAGGGGTCATACACAGAATCGTCAGTTTGCCAATGCCAAGGGTCATGCACAGAATCGTTAGTTTGCCAATGCCAAGGGTCATGCACAGAATAGTCAATAATTATGTAACAATATACAAGAGCTCTGCGGGAAGTAACTACCACGTCAGGGCACCGGCTTCTCTGAGAGTCTGGGCTTTAAACCCGGCGGGTCCGCGCCAGCCCGCCAGGCCCCGCCCCCCGGCGTCCCCACGTGTGCGGAAGCGACCGCAATATCACTCGGCGCCTGGCCAGCGAGCAGCGAGGAAGCTGCTGCCAGGCGCCGGGGGGGTGCGGGGGCCAACGTGACACCTATGTGACAGGATACACCGCCTGCCGAGACCCCCCTCTGCGCCAGAAAAGTCGTCCAGAGACGTTTTGCTCCGGCTTCATTATTTTAAGCCGAGAGAAGATGTGATACGGGCTATTCGGTCACCTGATATTCTCAAGCCAGAATATGATCATATCTCTATTTTTCCTGACCTATCCAAGGCTACTTTGCAAAAATCGAAGAAATTTCCGTTTGGTCACCGAGATTCTAAGCTCCAACGGAGTTAACTACAGATGGGGTTTTCCGGTAAAATTACTGGTATTGAGGAATGGAACTTTCAATGTTATTGCCTCCGTGGAAGCAGGTATGCGAACACTTAAGATATGGGGCATGGATCACCCAAGCTCTCCTACCAGACCTTCACCGACCCGCAACTCTCCTAATTGGATTGATCCGGAGTGGTGCACGAAGTGAAGTTGGATACCCGTGAATGTGGATGTTGTGCCCCCGGTGACAGGATATGGCCGACTTCCTGGGCGACAAGCCTAGAAGTGATACCGTTCGTTAGGCTGGTCGGTCTCTGTCACTTTGTTTCTGTTTGCATGCCTGAGGTTGTGTGCTATCGACACTAAAGAACACCCTTCAAGATGCGGGACATATACAGTTGTGTTCAAAATTATTCAACCCCCACTGAAATTGAGTGTTTTGGCCAGTTTGACATTGATCATTCAGTCATCTTGCTTACAATTAAATCAAAGAGGCACTGTAGGTCAGACAAATATAACATGACATTTATAATGAAATAACCACAAATGTCTTTTCTTTGCTCACATCATTATCAGTTTTATTCAACCCTCAAGTGACATTCAATCTTCGTACTTATAACTGTAAAAGGATGTTGTACTAACAGCTTTTAAACGTGAAGCATAGCTTGACACAAGTGTCTTGCAGCGATCTACGGGTATCTTCGCCCATTCGTCATGGGCAAAAGCCTCCAGTTCAGTCACATTCTTAGGCTTGCGCACTGCAACTGCTTTCTTTAAGTCCCACCAGAGGTTCTCAATCAGATTTAAGTCAGGTGACTGCGATGGCCACTCCAAAATGTTCCAGCCTTTAATCTGCAACCATGCTCTAGTGGACTTGGAGGTATGCTTGGGATCATTGTCCTGTTGAAAGGTCCAACGTCTCCCAAGCCTCAGGTTTGTGACGGACTGCATCACATTGTCATCCAATATCTCCTGATACTGAAGAGAATTCATGGTACCTTGCACACGCTGAAGCTTGCCTGTACCTGCAGAAGCAAAACAGCCCCAAAGCATGATTGACCCCCCGCCATGCTTCACAGTAGGCAAGGTGTTCTTTACTTCATAGGCCTTGTTCTTCCTCCTCCAAACATAGCGTTGATCCATGGGCCCAAACAGTTCTAATTTTGTTTCATCAGTCCACAGAACACTATCCCAAAACTTCTGTGGTTTGTCCACATGCATTTGGCATACTGCAGTCGACTCTTCTTATTCTTTGGAGACAGCAAGGGGGTGCGCCTGGGAGTTCTGGCATGGAGGCCTTCATTACGCAGTGCGCGCTGTATTGTCTGAGCTGAAACCTCAGTACCCACATCTGACAAATCTTTTCTCAGTTCCTCAGCAGTCACACGGGACTTTTCTCCACTACGCTTCAGGTAGCGCACAGCAGTCGAAGTCAGCATCTTCTTTCTGCCACGACCAGGTAGCGTTTCAACAGTGCCCTTTGCCTTGAATTTGCGAATGATGCTTCCTATGGTCTCTCTTGGTATGTTTAACATCTTTGCAATCTTCTTATAGCCATTGCCCTTCCTGTGAAGAGTAATCGCCTCTTCTCTTGTCTTCCTGGACCATTCTCTTGACTTCACCATGTTTGTAACCACACCAGTAAATGTCTAGAAGGAGCTGAGTATCACAGTCATTTTAAAGCTGCCTAATTGGTGCTTATTATGCTTTATTGCTGCTCCGTGACATCCACAGGTGTTTTCAATACCAATTGCCAGCGGAAAAAGCGGATTATAACGGCGCCCAGACTCAGTTGGAGACCCTCCACGAAGCCATGAGCTCGCGAGACATAATGGCGACAGCAAAGACGAGAAATCCCTCAGAGAAGCAGGACTTTTTTACCCCAAAACCTGGGAAGCGCAAGGACGGCGCGGCCCGCCAAGATGGCGGCGACCAGCTTTCCCCTTCCTCCCCGGCGCCCACAGCGTCAGCAACAACAGACCTGGAACGCTTCTCCACACGGATGGAGGGGCTGCTGAAGGATCTCCCTGCTACTCTGACCTCTCGTCTGGACACGGTGGCGGAGGACATCCGCGATATAGGGGAGCGGACCTACAAACTGGAGGATAAAATGGCCGAAACAACTGAGGCCCATAACAGCAAAAGTGGAGCTGGAAGATTCCTTAGAGAGATATGCCAGTAAATTAGCAGACCTAGAGGATAGATCTCGGCGCCACAACTTAAAGATAAGGGGAATCCCGGAATCCATACATCCGAAGGACTTACAAACATACACCACGGAATTCTTTAGGCACATCCTTCCAGAATCCACAGATGACTCCCTCTTGTTCGATGGGATCCAAAGAGTCCCTAAACCACCATCAGCTCCTGCCAAAGCCCCGAGAGACGTAATCCTGCGCCTGCACTACTTCAGGCCACGTGAAGCCATACTTCGAGCTCTGCGAGACCAGGAGATACTCAGTCCAGAATACCAGCACTTCTCTGTATTTCCGGATCTATCTCAGGCCACACTGCAGCAGCGCCGACGATATCGCCCCGTGACTGACGCTCTACGGTCAGAAAAGATCTCATATCGATGGGGATACCCGACCAAACTAATTATCCTCCAGAATGGAATGCCTACGATCATCATGACACCGGATGACGGTCGCCGCACTCTGGAAGAGTGGGGCCTGAAGGTTCAGGACCGCCGAGATCACAGCTTGCCCTCCTCTGGCAGGGTGTCCCAGGACTGGCACGCCTGTTGACTGCTTGCAGACCGCAGATCCTTTTCGAAGTCAGACAATGTAGGCGCCTTCTCTCAGGTTTAATTTTCTTCTTTCCGACTGTTCTGATTTTTCACGATATCCGCTGGTACGCAGGATACCACGATACCCTTGTCTCCCTCTTCGGCGGAAGAGCTTGGGGTATCCCCCCCTCCGGAGATTTTTTTGACGTTTTTTGTACATACAGTTGTGTTCAAAATTATTCAACCCCCAATGCTGTAAAGGGTTTTAGGGAATTTAGTGTACATTTGTAATTGTATTCAGAATGAAATCCTACAAGGACTTTTTAAAGAACCATATGCAACTAAAATGACATCAATTGGTTTTGTAATACAGTAGTAAATGTTTCTTTTGTGAATTCTTCATTGACACAATTATTCAACCCCTTAAAGACTACCACTCTGAAGAACAGAGGTTCATTCAAGTGTTTTCAATCAGGTATTGAAAACACCTGTGGATGTCACGGAGCAGCAATTAAGCATAATAAGCACCAATTAGGCAGCTTTAAAATGACTGTGATATTCCGCTCCTTCTAGACATTTACTGGTGTGGTTACAAACATGGTGAAGTCAAGAGAATGGTCCAGGAAGACAAGAGAAGAGGTGATTACTCTTCACAGGAAGGGCAATGGCTATAAGAAGATTGCAAAGATGTTAAACATACCAAGAGAGACCATAGGAAG
Source organism: Leptobrachium leishanense (assembly GCA_009667805.1). NCBI lineage: Eukaryota > Metazoa > Chordata > Amphibia > Anura > Megophryidae > Leptobrachium > Leptobrachium leishanense. The sequence goes on from CM019068.1 coordinate 122,244,513, forward strand.
CATCATTCGCAAATTCAAGGCAAAGGGCACTGTTGAAACGCTACCTGGTCATGGCAGAAAGAAGATGCTGACTTCGACTGCTGCGCGCTACCTGAAGCGTAGAGTGGAGAAAAGTCCCCGTGTGACTGCTGAGGAACTGAGAAAAGATTTGTCAGATGTGGGTACTGAAGTTTCAGCTCAGACAATACGGCGCACACTGCGTAATGAAGGCCTCCATGCCAGAACTCCCAGGCGCACCCCCTTGCTGTCTCCAAAGAATAAGAAGAGTCGACTGCAGTATGCCAAAAGTCATGTGGACAAACCACAGAAGTTTTGGGATAGTGTTCTGTGGACTGATGAAACAAAATTAGAACTGTTTGGGCCCATGGATCAACGCTATGTTTGGAGGAGGAAGAACAAGGCCTATGAAGAAAAGAACACCTTGCCTACTGTGAAGCATGGCGGGGGGGGTCAATCATGCTTTGGGGCTGTTTTGCTTCTGCAGGTACAGGCAAGCTTCAGCGTGTGCAAGGTACCATGAATTCTCTTCAGTACCAGGAGATATTGGATGACAATGTGATGCAGTCCGTCACAAACCTGAGGCTTGGGAGACGTTGGACCTTTCAACAGGACAATGATCCCAAGCATACCTCCAAGTCCACTAGAGCATGGTTGCAGATTAAAGGCTGGAACATTTTGGAGTGGCCATCGCAGTCACCTGACTTAAATCTGATTGAGAACCTCTGGTGGGACTTAAAGAAAGCAGTTGCAGTGCGCAAGCCTAAGAATGTGACTGAACTGGAGGCTTTTGCCCATGACGAATGGGCGAATATACCCGTAGATCGCTGCAAGACACTTGTGTCAAGCTATGCTTCACGTTTAAAAGCGGTTATAACTGTAAAAGGATGTTGTACTAAGTACTAAGATTGAATGTCACTTGGGGGTTGAATAAAACTGATAATGATGTGAGCACAGAAAAGACATTTGTGGTTATTTCATTATAAATGTTATGTTATATTTGTCTGACCTACACGTGCCTCTTTGATTTAATTGTAAGCAAGATGACTGATCAAAATCAATGTCAAACTGGCCAAAACACTCAATTTCAGTGGGGGTTGAATAATTTTGAACACAACTATAGTACAAATCTACACCAACACAGGTTTCACTCTCATCACAGCAACGCTGTACTATGGTTATGGTTTATTTATGTTTTGTACCCCACCCTATCCCTCCTCCAGCCAAGTCAGCAACGCTCTCTCACAACTTCACACTCCAGCAGAAGACTGGGCTGTGTTCGCTCCCTATGATTTGATGATAACCCTGCAATGTCGCATTTACGTATGTTATATGACAATAATTTCATTACAACGTAAAAGGTCTGAATGTGCCGGTGAAATGGCACTCCCTGTATAAGACCCTAAAATTTCACGATGCAGACATAGTATGTCTCCAAGAGACGCATTTCAGGCGAATAGATCATCCCAAGTTACATGTCCCCCTTTATCAGACTCAATACCACTCTACGTTCGCCTCAAAATCCAGAGATATAGCAAATGGATTTGCGAACTACTTTGAAAAATTGTATAACCTAGGCACGGACGATGAGATTTCTCAACCGACCATGGCCACAGTGCCCACTTACCTGAAAAACATACACCTTCCCGCTCTCTCGCAAACACAAATAGCAAGCCTATCTTCTCCCATCACAATAGAAGACATTTCTATAGCCATTAAGGCCGTACCAACTGGAAAGACGCCGGGTCCAGACAGTCTCTCCGGTTTATACTACTCCACATTTTCTTCTCAATTGATCCACACCTTCAAAAAGCTTTTGCGGAGGCGAGAAAAGACGGCTCCTTACCAGTAGACATGTTGAGAGCACACATAATCACTCTACCCAAACCAGGGAAACAACTTAACCGATGCCCTAACTTGCGCCCCATCTCCTTAAATCAATGTTGAAGTAAAGCTTTACGGTAAAATCCTGGCTACCCGCCTGCAATACCTTCTGCCTACCCTAATAGGACAGGATCAGGTAGGATTCATCGCCAAATGCCAAGGCCCAGATAGCACTAAAAAACTCCTTACCTTAATGGATACCATGAACCGTGGGGGAACCCCCAGTTTGGTCCTGACATTAGATGCCGAAAAGGCGTTCGACAGGGTCAGCTGGCTATTCCTCTCACGGGTTCTACTTAGAAATGAATCCGGGAAACCAATTTTAAGAGCCATTCAAGCTCTATACGATTCCCCGGCCAGAGTACTTAACTCGGGATTTCTCTCGGACGAGTTTACTATAACCAATGGCACGAGGCAAGGTTGCCCGCTCTCCCCACTCCTATATGCCCTACTACTGCAGCCCCTGGCACAAGCCATTCGGCAAAATGACTCGATCCGGGGTGTCTCAGTTGGTCCCACAACATTCAAATTAAATTTATACGCAGACGACATCTTACTAACCCTGACGGACTCAGACACCTCATTACCAGCACTGAAATGGGAATTGGAATCCTATGGAAAAGTCTCTTACCATCTGGTAAATGCACAGAAAACCCAAGCCTTACCATTACATTTTTCTAATGCCCAATTGACAACCTTATGCTCCCAACACAACTTCGATTAGCGATCCGAATACATAACATACCTCGGTCGTCGCATAGCAAAAACCACAGAGGGCCTTTATAAACATAACTATGACAAACTAATACGGGAAATGAAATCTCAACTGTTTCAATGGTGATTGAAAGAAGTGTCATGGCTGGGCAGGATGGCGGCGGTAAAGATGATGATATTAACAATAATCTTATACCTTTTCAGATCTCTACCATTAACTCTGTCAAAATCCTACCTGGACCAATTGCAGACCATTATCATGAATTATATATGGCAAAACAAGAAACCGAGAATACCACGTAGCCTACTATACTACAGACACCGAGACGGAGGCCTTAAAGTAGCCCACGTCCACAGATATTATTGGGAGTCATGCCTTGCAACCTTATCGGAAGTTGCACATATTCACCCTCCACCACAGTGGTTGGTCATACTTTCAAGTTCCTTTACAAATGGCCACGACTAGGGTTGCACCGATACCGATACTAGTATCGATATCGGTGCCGATACCGGGTACTGCAGGAGTACTTGGTACTCGTGCAGTACCCCGATATTTTTTTCCGATACCGGAAGCCGGCATTGAGCCGGCTTGCCGGTATCCGAGGGGCTGCGGCGGCTGTCCGAATGCTCTATCGGCATTCGGACAGGCCCTGCAGCTGGTCATCTAACTTTGTTTAATACTTACCTTCCTTCAGCGACGCCGGGAAAGTCTTCGCGCGCTCCTTGGAAGGACCCCAGCCGCGACCACGTGGGACCATGTGATCGCGGCTGGGGTCCTTCCAACGAGCGCGCGCGCGGAAACTTTCCCGGAGTCGCTAAAGGAAGGTAAGTATAAACAAAGTGAGCAGCTGCAGGGCCTGTCCGAATGCCGATAGAGCATTCGGACAGGCCCTGCAGCTGCTCTCCGGTCATACTTACCTTCCTTCAGCGACGCCGGGAAAGTTTCCGCGCGCGCGCTCGTTGGAAGGACCCCAGCCGCGATCACATGGTCCCACGTGGTCGCGGCTGGGGTCCTTCCAAGGAGCGTGCGCGCGCGAAGACTTTACCGGCGGCGCTGAAGGAAGGTAAGTATCGCGGAGAGTGCGGGGGCATATCCATGAGCAGGGGGGCATATCCATGAGCAAGGGGGGCATATCCATGAGCAAGGGGGGCATACCCATGAGCAAGGGGGGCATACCCATGAGCAAGGGGGGCATATCCATGAGCAGGGGGGGCATATCCATGAGCAGGGGGGCATATCCATGAGCAAGGGGGGCATATCCATGAGCAAGGGGGGCATATCCATGAGCAAGGGTGCATATCCATGAGCAAGGGGGGCATATCCATGAGCAAGGGGGGGCATATCCATGAGCAGGGGGGGCATATCCATGAGCAAGGGGGGGCATATCCATGAGCAGGGGGGCATATCCAAGCAGGGGGGGGCATATCCATGAGCAAGGGGGGCATATCCATGAGCAGGGGCAATATCCATGAGCAAGGGGGGCATATCCATGAGCAGGGGGGCATATCCATGAGCAAGGGGGGCATATCCATGAGCAGGGGGGCATATCCATGAGCAAGGGGGGCATATCCATGAGCAGGGGGGCATATCCATGAGCAAGGGGGGCATATCCATGAGCAAGGGGGGCATATCCATGAGCAAGGGGGGCATATCCATGAGCAGGGGGGGCATATCCATGAGCAGGGGGGGCATATCCATGAGCAGGGGGGCATATCCATGAGCAAGGGGGGCATATCCATGAGCAGGGGGGCATATCCATGAGCTGTGGGGGCAATTATCCATGAGCTGGGGGGCAATTATCCATGAGCTGGGGTCAGGATATCCATGAGCTGGGGCAATATCCATGAGCTGGGGCAAATCCATGAGACCTGGGGGCTTTATATGAGGTCTGTTCTTATTGGAAAGCGTCACATGACATAAAATAAAAGTATCGGCAATTGGTATCGGTGAGTACTTGAACAAAAGTATCTGTACTCGGTCTTAAAAAAGTGGTATTGGTGCATCCCTAGCCACGACCTTTCCAATCTGATATGGATACCAAAAAGGTCCAGACCACGACTCCCATTTCTTTTACCACTTGCATCCCTGCTGCTTTAGATATGAGATCAGCATTCCTCCCTTTTTACACAATATAACCCATTGTCACTGGCCACCCCACTCGCCTCACTAACATACATCCTGCCACACTTTCGAGCCCCTCCATGTATCCGTTTAGGAGTCGCACATCTTCATCATTTCTTCACGCCGACAGCCATCCTGCCCTTCCAATCAATGCAAATGAAATACAAGGCATCACCCGAATTGTTTCTGCCTTACTCGCAAATATATTCAAACCTACGCACGTGCAATGTACTGGGAAATTTGCGTGCCACCCTCCCACTCCTCTCGGAGTTTGAACTAGTCTGGTTAGACCCGATCTCAACTACTAAACCCATTTCATTGTTTTACAAATTACTCACGACCCCCATCAAACCGATCAGATGGTCCTACCAAGCTACATGGGAGAAGGACCTAAACATGTCCTTTACCCATACACAATGGGCAATGGCACACGTTTACAGCTGGTGCCAACAGGTGTGTCACACTGATCGAAACACAAAGGAAAGTACTATATTGCTGGTACTACACACCACATCGATTAAAACGAATGGACCCCCAATCCTCGGATATCTGTTGGAGATGCTCGTCGGCGGTGGGTGATATGGGCCATATCTGGTGGCACTGCCCTGGGATTGCTCCCGTATGGTCCAGTCTCTCCAAGATAGCCACGGAGGTCCTAAGTTGCGATATCCCTTGCTCTCCAGAAGTCCTGCTGCTTGGAATGGTACGCCTTCCACGGCAACATCTAAAAATGTTTTTCATAATGGTATCGACAACTATGCTCCTTGTCACACGTAACTGGAAATCAGATGTCGTTCCGACTAGAAGACAGATAGTGACAACACTTAACCAGTACAGATCTTTTGACTCAAGAGCATTGTTCAGGGGAGGGGGCACACCACCACGACGAGACCCCTGGATGTTATGGGACATTCACAAAATTTATAAGGCCTGCGGTATCTGATAAGCAAAATTTTGAATAGGATTTCCCTTGAACCAATCGGTGGAACTAACTTACACAAGCAGAGAGCACTAATGTGATAACTACACCACGGATGTAACGTAATTTCCTGACTTTTCCTTTTTCCCCTCAATCACTTGGACAGGTTAGAAGGTATATTACACCTCTCGAGAAACAGGCAATTAATTCTTGTATTTTGTGTACTCCCCTTTCGATGTTTAAATTTCCGATAAAATCCTTTTCTTGTTTCCTGTAGTGCGGCAACTCAGGCAGTTGCCGCAACCATGAAAGCCATTCTTTATTCCAAAAGGTATTCTTTTTCAGTTTTTTCACATGTTCGCTCCTTACTATCTTGGACTTGATATTTCCCACCCCCCTACATATAAGTCTAGGCTTGGGTGATAATAGATCTTTTAGTTCAAATTTTTTTTATTGAGAAGAAGACAATACAAACAGTGGACAGCGAGCCCGCTGTCCACTATGATAGTGATCTTACAGTGCACTTCAACGTTTGCAACTTCACATAGTGTACGTCAACCTCTACATTTTGTAAAAAGGAAAAAACGATAACTGTAAGGGCCCTCCCAAAAAAATTGGTGGATTTGATTCAGGTGATTCAAACGAACCGTTTACTGAGTGTACTGTTAGAGTTGACTGGACGTTTTTGCAAAGTGTTGCTGAAATTTGGTTTTCCGGAATCGTTGTTAAAGAGTGTTTTTGCGCTTTATGCTGCTCCGGCGGCGTCGGTAATGACTGCGGGATTCTTATCGGAACAGTTTCGAATTTGCAATGGGACTCGACAAGGGTGCCCACTGTCTCCAATATTGTACGCCCTAGCGATTGAACCGTTGGCACAGGCCATTAGACAGGACGACAGGGTGGTGGGAATAATGGTCGGCCCTACTACGTACAGTTTGTTCGCGGATGATATTATGTTAACGCTCACGGACCCAGAAACTTTGCTACCGCGCTTAGAAGACATATTGTCGGAGTATAGTAGGGTCTCTTACCACAAAATGAACCTACCCAAAACCCAAGCACTGGCTAGCAACCTCCCTAGCACTAGTCGGGAATTACTGGCTCGGACTTATCTATATGACTGGAGGGGGGAATGTTTGCAATACCTGGGAGTTAAAATCCCTAAGTCTCCGGATCGCTTGTTTGACTTAAACTACAAACCCTTCATGACTCTCATAAAACAGCTTCTTTTTAAATGGAAACATACCTCTTTATCCTGGATAGGAAGGATGGCTGCTACTAAAATGACACTTTAGCCTAAATTGTTATATTATTTTAGGACCATTCCAATACGCCTACCTAAGCCCTATGTGGAAGGGATACAGTCTCTTCTGAATTCCTTTGTATGGAACGGTAAGAGACCTAGAGTGCCCACCAGAATGCTCTATCTTCCCGTACGGCGGGGCAGATTGGCTATGCCCAATGTCCACCTGTATCATAGGGCTGCGTTGCTAGTGTCTTTGACGGAATACTTTCACCCCCCCCCCCCCCGCAATGAGCGACTATAGAACAGGCTTTTGCTCGACAACACCTTGGACTTATTGCCACTTACCAGATGGTGCATCCACATATGGGATCTGAGCCGCACTTTGCTTCTGCACACGTCCTCCCTCTCTCTGGCAACCCCCCTGTTGGTGTTAAATACTGGATTGCGGACTTTGACTACGCTAAATGGGCATCTAAGGGGATTACACACCTTCAACACCTAGTGACAAGGGGGAACATGCTCTCTTTTGACAGCTTACAGGCGAGACACTACTGGAAACATGGAGGCTCTCGTATTACCAGATATCGTCAGTAGTTCACCGGCCAGGCTTACGCTTGCCACCTACTCTCCCTCAGGTCCCCTTGTCTCCGTTTGCGGGGATTGTGGTCAGCCCTTGTATATCCACTAAACGTTTGTCAATATGTTACGAGGCGTTAAACGTTCCATCCAGGGATCATGTGTGGTCGTTCCAGACAGCTTGGGAACGAGACCTGGGGATTACAGTGTCCTCTCAGGATTGGGAGATGTCGTTTGGGCTGGATAGAGGAGCATATCGATGTGCTTCTCTGGCGGAGGGGAGACGTAAAGTACTTTATAGATGGTACCTGGTACCGGTACGAGAATGCCATGTGAATAAATCGGTGTCTCCGTTGTGTGTCTCCGTTGTGTTGGCGATGTTTACTATCAAGGGGCACTAGGATACATGTGTGGTGGGAATGCGCTTTGCTGGAACAGTTGTGGCGGGCGGTTTCGGGTTTGGTTGAGCAGGTCGCGGGTCTGACGCTCCCTTTCGCTCCGGCGGAATTTCTGTTGGGCATTTCGAATACGGAAATGGGCCACCTACAACGAAAAATTTATTGTGTAGTTGTATCATGTACCCTGCTACTGATGGCTCGCAGATGGAAACAGGTAGCGGTTCCTACAATACGAGAGGTTCGGGCCCTGGTGAATGATGTGAGGGAATACGAATTGTTGTCTAATCATATGTACAGCCTTCCTAAGCCAGATAAAGATCACTGGACTCTTTGGGATGCCATGCTAGTTGCGGAAGGATCCACGGATCGGAGGCCTGCTCCAACAGCAGAGTCTAGCGGGTTATAGCTTGACTGACTTGAACGCAGTACTGGGTGGATATTGTTTTATTGTATTCTTGCATAGGTGGCTTGTGTTTGTCTATGCCTGTAGTGTTTCCCCTGATATGTTCTGTAAATGTTCCCTTAACCTTTTTTTTCCTTTTTGTATCCCATGGATTTTGATTTCTTACAATAAAACGAAACATTTTCAAATTTAAAAAAAAAAAAAAAGTATCAGTACTCGGTATCGGTGAGTACTTTTAAAAAGTATCGGTACTCGGTTTTAAAAAAGTGGTATCGGTGCATCCCTAGTGAAAACATTGAAGAAATGACACTTTGCTACAATGTAAAGTAGTGAGTGTACAGCTTGTATAACAGGGTAAATTTGCTGTCCCCTCAAAATAACTCAACACACAGCCATTAATGTTTAAATCGCTGGCAACAAAAGTGAGTACACCCCTAAGTGAAAATGTCCAAATTGGGCCCAAAGTTTCAGTATTTTGTGCGGCCACCATTATTTTCCAGCACTGCCTTAATCCTCTTACGCATGGAGTTCACCAGAGCTTCACAGGTTGCCACTGGAGTCCTCTTCCACTCCTCCATGACAACAACACAGAGCTGGTGGATATTAGAGACCTTGCGCTCCTCAGGTTCCGTTTGAGGATGCCCCACAGATGCTCAATAGGGTTTAGGTCTGGAGACATGCTTGGCCAGTCCATCACCTTTACCCGCAGCTTCTTTAGCAAGGCAGTGGTCGTCTTGGAGGTGTGTTTGGGGTCCTTATCATGTTGGAATACTGCATTGAAGGGAGGGGATCATGCTCTGCTTCAGTAAGTCACAGTACATGTTGGCTCCCTCAATGAACTGTAGCTCCCCAGTGCTGGCAGCACTCATGCAGCACCAGACCATGACACTCCCACCACCATGCTTGACTGTAGGCAAGACACACTTGTCTTTGTACTCCTCACCTGGTTGCCGATACACACGCTTTACACCATCTGAACCAAATAAACTTATCTTGGTCTCATCAGACCATAGGACATCATTCCCGTAATCCATGTCCTTAGTCTGCTTGTCTTCAGCAAACTGTTTGCAGACTTTCTTGTGCATCATCTTTAGAAGAAGCTTCTTTGTGGGACGACAGCAATGCAGACCAATTTGATGCAGTATGCGTCATATGGTGTGAGCACTGACATGCGGACCCCCCCACCCCTTCAACCTCTGCAGTAATGCTGGCAGCACTCATACATCTATATCCCAAAAACAACCTCTGGATATGACGCTGAGCACGTGCACTCACCTTCTTTAGTCAAACATGGCAAGTCCTGTTCTGAGTGGAACCTGTCCTGTTAAACCGCTGTATGGTCTTGGCCACCGTGCTGCAGCTTAGTTTCAATCTTCTTATAGCCTAGGCCAGGGGTCAGCAACCTTGGCTCCCTGATGTTTTGGGAACTACATCTCCCAAGATGCTCAGTCAACCATTAGGCTGACTGAGCCACATGGGAAATTTAGTTCCCAAAACATCAGGGAGCAAAGGTTGCTGACCCCTGGCCTAGGCCATCTTTATGTAGAGCAACAATTCTTTTTTTCAGATCTTCAGAGAGTTCTTTGCCATGAGGTGCCATGTTGAACTTACAGTGACCAGTATGAGTGAGAGAGCGATAATGCCAAATTTAACACACCTGCTCCCCATTCACACCTGAGACCTTGTAACACTAACGAGTCACATCACAACAGAGGAGGGAAAATGGCTAATTGGGCCCAATTTGAACAATTTCACTTAGGGGTGTACTCACTTTTGTTGCCAGCGGTTTAGACATTAATGGCTGTGTGTTGAGTTATTTTGAGGGGACAGCAAATTAACACTGTTATACAAGCTATACACTCACTACTTTACATTGTAGCAAAGTGTCATTTCTTCAGTGTTGCCACATGAAAAGATAATAAAATAGTTACAAAAATGTGAGGGGAGTTACTCACTTCTGTGAGATACTGTGTATGGAAGGAAATGTGATTTCTATTGGGTATATACGGTTTGCCCTCTCTACATGCTTATGGAGGTCATATGCTTGGGCTCTTTGGCCGGAGGCTAACCGTAACAGGTTATCTGGAATGGATATATAGCTATAGATTATATATGAGATGCCCCAATATTTATCTTTTTGGAGTGGATCTTTTTGGAGTTTGGAGTGGATATATTGAATTTAATGCACATATGGCAATGTTTTTGTCTGTTTCTTCAAAGAAGAGATACTAAATATTGACAGTGTACGCCTCCGTCCGAGAGCAGTGAGAGTAGGAATGGGACAGGCGCACAATGGAATGGGTCAGGCGCACAACAGAGTGCGAGGAGAATGGGTCAGGCCCACAACAGAGTGCGAGGAGAATGGGTCAGGCCCACAACAGAGTGCGAGGAGAATGGGTCAGGCCCACAACAGAGTGCGAGGGGAATGGGTCAGGCCCACAACAGAGTGCGAGGGGAATGGGTCAGGCCCACAACAGAGTGCGAGGGGAATGGGTCAGGCCCACAACAGAGTGCGAGGGGAATGGGTCAGGCGCACAACAGGGTGCGAGGGGAATGGGTCAGGCGCACAATAGAGTGCGAGGGGAATGGGTCAGGCGCACAATAGAGTGCGAGGGGAATGGGTCAGGTGCACAATAGAGTGCGAGGGGAATGGGTCAGGCGCACAATAGGGACTAGAGCAAGGGCTGACTTTATGGGTCCCCCCTATATATTTGCTGCTTCCTGATAGGTGAAGCTGTAGCTGGTAAATGACCACTCAGTACATTGATCACGACTGGATGAAGAAAATCAAAATGCCGAGTACAGGAACCAGTGACAGTACTGTGTCTTTATGTCACATTTATCAGTTGTAACCCCTCCTCTATAGCACACTGGCAGGCAAAATCAGGGTTGGAGCACAGGAGACTCCAATGAGCTCTGAAAACCCACGTGATCTCCTTCTACCAACCTCCTTTTTAGAACGAGACATCTTTTTCTTGCGTTCAGGCTCTTGAGTATTCGCCGGGACTTTCTTTCGCTGACGCATTTCTGGTCTTCAAATATCCTATGAGGTGGGATTACAGAGATTAAAAATGGAGGGAACCAAAGTTTAAGACAAACACCAGAACACCCCGAGAAGCAACTCAAGCACATTTACAGTACCCTCAAACTACTATCACATTTACAGTTCTGTAGCAAGAGTGTCACAACACTAAAGGGATTCACAAAGCACCAAAATTGCGGTGCTTTTCACTTTGGCGATTCCATTTAAGCTCCAAAACCAAGAAAAAATTGTCGAACGTCAAAGAGCACTGAAGTGGACTTGACGAATTCCACAGACCTACAAAAAAAAAAAAAAAAACGAACTCTTCTATTCTCCTAATGGGAGTTTAAAATGTGTGTAACTAATAAAAAGGTCAGTTACAAAATTTAAAAAGAAATACTTTTTTTTAAAAAAAAAAAAAGTTGGGAAAATTTTTTTTTTTTAAAACAAATTCCAAAAAAGGCTTTTTGCTGAAAATTAAAAATATAAATGGTCTTTTAAAGAAAAACAAAAGCACATTATGTTTTTACATTGAAACCTATGTGATTCGGCTATTTAAACTTGTCGAACTGATACACCGAAAAGCAGGGCATCTCGCTGGAATTTCGGTGCAGTTCAACATTCTGTGAATAGATTAATCATTACTTCTCTACGGGACAATGTCGCTGCCTCTGAAGATCACCAATCTGCAGCGAACTGCACTGTATTTTGCCATCAACTCGCCTGTATTTGGCGAATTGACAGATTAGGCAAACTGCCTCGAAATTGCACCAAAGAGTGACATTCACCATTCGGTGGTTTGTAAAAAAAAACCTAAAACTGATGGGACACAGGCGCATGGGGGGGGGGGGTCAGAGGTGAATTGGACACAGGCACATGGGGGGGTCAGAGGGGAATGGGACACAGGCACATGGGGGGGGTGTCAGAGGTCTAGAAAAAGCCGACGTAGTATATCGGCGAAACGCGTCCTAACTGAGATCTGACCGAGATGTAATTGTGTCTCCCTAGATGGGAAGTTTTTATCAGTTCTATTGTGTGTGGTTTTGGATGTGCACCTTTGCTTGGGCAGCGTTCTCATGGAGTTGATCGCCCCTTCTGTTTGTTTTGTGACCAGCCGGCAGTTTCCTTTAGACGTGTTTCCCTGCAGCACAACACTGTTATATTCTGCCTCAGTGTTAGATCGAAGTGAGGCTCATGTCACCGATACATTATCTGGGTAGTGTTTGAAATCCCGGATGGTTTATGCCAGTGGTCCCCAACCCAGGCCCTCAGGGCCCACTAACAGGCCAGGTTTGCCAGATATCTGAAGCACAGCACAGGTGTTATGATTTGCTGCTCAGTGATTGCAGGATTCAGTCTGCATTTCTGGCCTGTTAGTGGGCCCTGAGGACCAGGGTTGGGGACCACTGGTTTATGCTATTACTGCTAAAGCTGTGGTGGAAACTGAGTAACCTAGGACTGCTTGACTCGCATGTTATTTGGTTGATAAGTGGTTAAGCCTTTCTCTAGCTGGACAATCGCTTTATAGTAAATCTGGGCTCAGTAACGATGTGAGTTGTTTGTAAAAGAATAAGAAATTGACCAATGATGTATCTATATCATTAATACATTCTTTTAAGTGATTTAAATACCATATGGTGAGCTGCAATTGGCTGAAATTTAGTGTATAGTTAGGGTGATCAAGCAAATTATAATCCTTATGTTCACCAATTAAGTATATTTGTGCTAGAAATAACACTGTTTATAGTAATAACCTTTGAAATCCAGAAGTATTTACCTTAAATTGTATACTAATCATACGAATTGATAGTAATCATTTATGGTCCATGAAATATTATGACTCACACATCGTGTACTGTTGGCTTAAGACGTGTTCCACAGAGTATTGATTTCATGCCCACGGATTTAGTGTATTTCTGAATGTTTATCTTGGTCCCAATCAAGCGATTATATACATTATAAGTGCAATTCAGATATTGCATTAATCCGAACTGCGTACTAACCACTGAAGGTCCGAAATATTTAATATTCAATATCTGTTCATACTCCTTCGATCGTTATAATCCATGGACCGCACCCTTGCATTGCCCTATTTCTTCAGTCTAACGGTTATTAAATTGGCTAGTTAAGCCTTATAAAGTGATAATTATCATCAACCGACCCTCAGCTCCAGCAAACAGAAAAAGAGATAATTTTTTTCAATGTTGTGACTCTATATTTGTGCCCACCCAAGTTGTGTTGCTGTTCACAATTTGATTATGTATTTTTATATTCTGGTGTGTCTTGCAAAGTTGCATTAATAAAGTTGTTGTTTTATTTATTATTACCGGGTAATCCAGGATCACCAGGAAAAAGTATCCCAGTTGCAGAATAAGGCTAGACAGATAGCGGCAGAAGGTTGGAATCCCTTTCAGGGATTCAGCCCATTCGGAGACTGGTTTGGATCCATCCTTCGTCTTATTTCTCAAGCCGGATAAATGATTACGATGGTTATTATAATATTGATAATTGGGGCCTTATTCTACCGGGTAGGATTGTGTCTGTGGCCCATGTGCAAGAAAGCTTTTACCCCTACAAAGAAAATATGACTGGTGATTACTCCTAACTTGTTCCCGAAGAAGGAGCTACCCCCTGACTATAAGGCTTTGCTAATTTAGAATATCTAGGTTAGTGGCTATGGACGGCAGGAGAGAGAACCTGCCGTCCTAGGCAAGGGGGGAATGAGACCGAACAGGCCAGAAATTAGCCACAATCTTGTTCCCTAACAGCCATTTTGGGTTCAGCTGAGATTCACATACTTGTAAATAGCAAATATTAACTGACTTAGAAAAGTTTGTTTAGATTTCAGACATTCCAGAAGACTTGCTGGCATAGCAATTAAATAGAGAATCCGGCCTGCATAAACAGTGGGTGCCAGGAAAGGTGATTTAGAAACACCAAGGCCAGAGAGCCATAGCCGGAGACAAATGCCCCTATTAGGCCAGCTGGGTTCTTATCAGTAAAGGGAGAGGACAGTGACAGGATCTAGCCGAACTCTAAATTATCTAACTGTCTTAATTGCATGAGAAACTGCCAATTGTGGAATGTCTTTGTGTTCAAGATGAGGGGATGGCACATTTGCCCTGGGGAGGGCAAATCGCCCATGGGTGGGTTATTGGGTTGTACCTTTTTACGTATTCATGTATATGAATTGAAACCCATCCTGAGCTCTTCACTCAGAATTTGCGATTCAATCCAGTCTGAGACTTGACATCAATAAAGAACGCCTTTCCTGCCATTGACTCGTGTCTGGCTTGTCATTGTCCGCACCGTGCCGACTTTTCTCCTGACAGAACGGAGTGGATTCCGGTAACAATTGTGCAAAAAGGCTATCTAATTTATCTGTTTACATGTCTGAGAGGTTGGGAGTCACCATTGTCTCAGCCACCCACTATCTGATTTCCATAACAATAGATGATGTAAATCAGGGCTCAAAATTTCCACTCGCCTACTAGCATTTGGCGAGTGGAAATTAAGTGAGGGCGAGTGGAAATACACACACACAGGCAGCACAATGAATTATTTTGTGCTGCTTATTCCAGGCTGCACGGTGGCAGGGATCAGCTGCCTAACCTGACCCAGCTCCTCTCTGTCACTGGCAGGGGGTGGAGAGAAGCTTCCCTGCCTCCTCGCTCTGATCACACTGGGGTCTGATGACTGGGTATACATGTATCTGGGGTCTCGTGTCTGGATAATGTTATTTTTGTAACTTTAATCCTAAATAAAACTTTTAACAGTGTAATTCCATAAAATAATTTAAGGGTGTGTGTTTAGGGGCAGCGTTAAGTGCTGGGTACGGGTTAGGTGGAGCAACTGGTGGCGAGTAACTCTTATGGCCCAGTTAGTAGCTTGGAACTTGAAATTTTGAACCCTGATGTAAATGATGTGTGATATGACAGCTAAGGAATTGTAAATTGTAAATATCTGACATAATGTAATTAGAGTTTTAGTAGATCAATGTTTGTCAGTTGGTATGCAAATTATGGCTTTTGGACCTGGGCATAAATAGTAGCGCTTTCCACTAAAGGTCAGAGATTCCTGTTTGACCATACAGCTTGTCTTTTGTCTGATTCAGGGTACCCACGATCAGCCTCAGAAGGCACAGAGCGGCCTTCTGGACATTCAAAGAGGCTTCAAGGCAGAGGATCAGAACAAGCAGGTCTGGAGCTGCGGATCAGGCTGCTCGAGGGACTGAGTTCCGAGCAACTCAGCGGCCGGGCTGATCAGTAAGGGGGTGTCTGGAGAGCCAGGACAGGCGGAAGGAGAGGGGAATGGGACACAGGCGCATGGGGGGGCGAGAGGGGAATGGGACACAGGCGCATGGGGGGGCGAGAGGGGAATGGGACACAGGCGCATGGGGGGGCGAGAGGGGAATGGGACACAGGCGCATGGGGGGGCGAGAGGGGAATGGGACACAGGCGCATGGGGGGGCGAGAGGGGAATGGGACACAGGCGCATGGGGGGGCGAGAGGGGAATGGGACACAGGCGCAGGGGGGGGCGAGAGGGGAATGGGACACAGGCGCATGGGGGGCGAGAGGGAATGGGACACAGGCGCATGGGGGGCGAGAGGGGAATGGGACACAGGCGCATGGGGGGGCGAGAGGGAATGGGACACAGGCGCATGGGGGCGAGAGGGGAATGGGACACAGGCGCATGGGGGGGCGAGAGGGGAATGGGACACAGGCGCATGGGGGGGCGAGAGGGGAATGGGACACAGGCGCATGGGGGGGCGAGAGGGGAATGGGACACAGGCGCATGGGGGGCGAGAGGGGAATGGGACACAGGCGCATGGGGGGCGAGAGGGAATGGGACACAGGCGCATGGGGGGGCGAGAGGGAATGGGACACAGGCGCATGGGGGCGAGAGGGGAATGGGACACAGGCGCATGGGGGGGCAGAGGGGAATGGGACACAGGCGCATGGGGGGGGGGCGAGAGGGGAATGGGACAGGCGCAGGGGGGGGAGGGGGGCGCATGGGGGGGCGAGAGGGGAATGGGACACAGGCGCACATGGGGCGAGAGGGGAATGGGACACAGGCGCATGGGGGGGCGAGAGGGGAATGGGACACAGGCGCATGGGGGGGCGAGAGGGGAATGGGACACAGGCGCATGGGGGCGAGAGGGGAATGGGACACAGGCGCATGGGGGGCGAGAGGGGAATGGGACACAGGCGCATGGGGGGCGAGAGGGAATGGGACACAGGCGCATGGGGGGGCGAGAGGGGAATGGACACAGGCGCATGGGGGGCGAGAGGGGAATGGGACACAGGCGCATGGGGGGGCAGAGGGGAATGGGACACAGGCGCATGGGGGGGCGAGAGGGGAATGGGACACAGGCGCATGGGGCGCGAGAGGGGAATGGGACACAGGCGCATGGGGCGCGAGAGGGGAATGGGACACAGGCGCATGGGGCGCGAGAGGGGAATGGGACACAGGCGCATGGGGCGCGAGAGGGGAATGGGACACAGGCGCATGGGGCGCGAGAGGGGAATGGGACACAGGCGCATGGGGGCGAGAGGGGAATGGGACACAGGCGCATGGGGGCGAGAGGGGAATGGGACACACGGCATGGGGGGCGAGAGGGGAATGGGACACAGGCGCATGGGGGCGAGAGGAATGGGACACAGGCGCATGGGGGCGAGAGGGGAATGGGACACAGGCGCATGGGGGCGAGAGGGGAATGGGACACAGGCGCATGGGGGCGAGAGGGGAATGGGACACAGGCGCATGGGGGCGAGAGGGGAATGGGACACAGGCGCATGGGGCGAGAGGGGAATGGGACACAGGCGCATGGGGGCGAGAGGGGAATGGGACACAGGCGCATGGGGGCGAGAGGGGAATGGGACACAGGCGCATGGGGGCGAGAGGGGAATGGGACACAGGCGCATGGGGCGAGAGGGGAATGGGACACAGGCGCATGGGGGCGAGAGGGGAATGGGACACAGGCGCATGGGGGCGAGAGGGAATGGGACACAGGCGCATGGGGGCGAGAGGGGAATGGGACACAGGCGCATGGGGCGAGAGGGGAATGGGACACAGGCGCATGGGGGCGAGAGGGGAATGGGACACAGGCGCATGGGGGCGAGAGGGGAATGGGACACAGGCGCATGGGGGCGAGAGGGGAATGGGACACAGGCGCATGGGGGCGAGAGGGGAATGGACACAGGCGCATGGGGGCGAGAGGGGAATGGGACACAGGCGCATGGGGCGAGAGGGGAATGGGACACAGGCGCATGGGGGCGAGAGGGGAATGGGACACAGGCGCATGGGGGCGAGAGGGGAATGGGACACAGGCGCATGGGGGCGAGAGGGGAATGGGACACAGGCGCATGGGGGCGAGAGGGGAATGGGACACAGGCGCATGGGGGCGAGAGGGGAATGGGACACAGGCGCATGGGGGCGAGAGGGGAATGGGACACAGGCGCATGGCGAGAGGGGATGGGGCGAGAGGGGAATGGACACAGGCGCATGGGGGCGAGAGGGGAATGGGACACAGGCGCATGGGGGCGAGAGGGGAATGGGACACAGGCGCATGGGGCGAGAGGGGAATGGACACAGGCGCATGGGGGCGAGAGGGGAATGGGACACAGGCGCATGGGGGCGAGAGGGGAATGGGACACAGGCGCATGGGGGCGAGAGGGAATGGGACACAGGCGCATGGGGCGAGAGGGGAATGGGACACAGGCGCATGGGGGCGAGAGGGGAATGGGACACAGGCGCATGGGGGCGAGAGGGGAATGGGACACAGGCGCATGGGGCGAGAGGGGAATGGGACACAGGCGCATGGGGGCGAGAGGGGAATGGGACACAGGCGCATGGGGGCGAGAGGGGAATGGGACACAGGCGCATGGGGGCGAGAGGGGAATGGGACACAGGCGCATGGGGGGCGAGAGGGAATGGGACACAGGCGCATGGGGGCGAGAGGGAATGGGACACAGGCGCATGGGGGGCGAGAGGGGAATGGACACAGGCGCATGGGGGCGAGAGGGGAATGGGACACAGGCGCATGGGGGGCGAGAGGGGAATGGGACACAGGCGCATGGGGGGCGAGAGGGGAATGGGACACAGGCGCATGGGGGGCGAGAGGGGAATGGGACACAGGCGCATGGGGGCGAGAGGGGATGGGACACAGGCGCATGGGGGGCGAGAGGGGAATGGGACACAGGCGCATGGGGGGCGAGAGGGGAATGGGACACAGGCGCATGGGGCGCGAGAGGGGAATGGGACACAGGCGCATGGGGGGGCGAGAGGGGAATGGGACACAGGCGCATGGGGGGCGAGAGGGGAATGGGACACAGGCGCATGGGGGGGCGAGAGGGGAATGGGACACAGGCGCATGGGGGCGAGAGGGGAATGGGACACAGGCGCATGGGGGCGAGAGGGGAATGGGACACAGGCGCATGGGGGGGCGAGAGGGGAATGGGACACAGGCGCATGGGGGGGCGAGAGGGGAATGGGACACAGGTGCATGGGAGGGCGAGAGGGAATGGGACACAGGCGCATGGGGGGGCGAGAGGGGAATGGGGCGCAAGAGGGGAATGGGGCGCGAGAGGGGAATGGGGCGCGAGAGGGAATGGGGCGCAAGAGGGGAATGGGGCGCAAGAGGGGAATGGGGCGCAAGAGGGGAATGGGGCGCAAGAGGGGAATGGGACACAGGCGCATGGGGGGCGAGAGGGGAATGGGACACAGGCGCATGGGGGGCGAGAGGGGAATGGGACACAGGCGCATGGGGGGCGAGAGGGGAATGGGACACAGGCGCATGGGGGCGAGAGGGGAATGGGACACAGGCGCTGGGGGGTGAGAGGGGAATGGGACACAGGTGCATGGGGGGGGGCGACAAAATTCCTTTGATGTGATCTTAAGTTTGCCAATTGCTGCTAAAACACAGTTGCCATCTGCTTTAGCAGGACATACTGCAACACTATATAAACACAAGAAAATATTACTGATGAAGTCACAACACAGACTGGGGGGGGGTAAACACACAGTGCCTTACTATGGAGATAGGAGCGCTTGACAAAACGTTCCCTTACAGAATCAGTATAGCGTATGACAAGCTATCAAGCTAGATGTGTCACAGATATTTCTGGTAACGCAGGAGTCACACTCAGACTTCAGACACAAAATCTCAACACACGTCATATATCTGGCGCAGGACAGCCATCATTATCTTACAGGGGTGAGTGCAGTGTATGTTGCAGTGTATGTGACGGAATGATCATCACTGGGACTACCACCAGTTGCCTGACAGCTCATGTATCCTGTTGCCCTGCACCATGCATAATTCATAAGATGCAGGAAAGAAAGCAACACAATCGCTCTACAGGATTCCTGCAGTTTAGGGATTTTGTACACATCCACACCCATATACCCAAACAGAACACCTACACCCAAATAACCAACTTGTATGGGAACGACATCACACAATGGTACAATCCAAAGCAGGCTGCACCCATTATGTGATGTCACCTCCAAAATTAACTACGCAAAAATTTGTGGCCACTATATTTCTCAATGAAAGGTTGAAACCACAGCACATACCCCCACACCAATAAACACACAATAATTCATACGTCGCACATTTGACGTCATTAGATTGTGCATTAAAAGCGCTTTCAGTCAGGCGCCACTCGGCACCGAAATGACGTCATCGCATGAAAATCGCCTCCATCTGGGCACATATGAAGCGTTAGATTGAATAAAATAACTTGTTTATTCAATAGATGCATGTCACCCACCTGCAAGCGCGGGAGCGCCGACACCGCGAGAACCACGATCACAGCTTGCCAGAAGCCGCCATCATTAGTGAGGGGTGCTTTTTTTTTTAAAAAAATAACTTTATTGCAAGTGACCGTCGCGCACAATAAGCATTAAGGAAGTATATTCATTCCACATTGTAGTAGAAGAAGGCGTGCTGCGCGGTGGAATGATCAGTTGTGCTATCCGGATAAATTCATTCTGCTTTAAAATATTCATATATAATTATACAGTATTCTTATATATTTCAATTCATTCTTTACCATATGCAGACACTGAAGAGTGAAGTACACGAGCATTCATTCATGTCATATATTGAGTAATTCCACGAGTAATATTCAGGGTTATTCAGAGAGCGGTGAAAAGCAGGAGAATGACTGGAGAATGGAAAATTCTAGGTCAAAATAGCCGATTTGGAAAGTGAGATGAAAGGGAGAATTTTTCTGGTTTGGCTATTTTGACCTAGAATTTTCCATTCTCCAGTCATTCTCCTGGTTTTCACCGCTCTCTGAATAACCCTGAGAATCACCTTTTTACAGTTAAAGACTGTATTACTTACACTGTTTCAAACATTAATGTAAATAAATCATTGTAATCCAATGGCTCACAAACAAGCCCGTATAAAATACTATCAAAACACTGTAAATATTATTTTTGTGTTTTCCTTTATAAAGCAGATCCCCCTAGAAAGCTGGTAACAGAATCACTGAGACATGGGGGTTATTCAGAGTGCACCGAAATGTCGCCGATAGCTGATAAGGAAAAATATCAGATAAGTGTTTTTCTGAATCTTTATTGTAATTGGTAACAAGTTGGTGCGCTCACACAGGGACTGGTGCCTAGATTTTTTGAGGTTCTTGAAGTAGTTGAGCCAGATGTTGCCGTTTTTGACGAGGCTGAAGTTAGTTTCTTATTCGGCCAGTTACTTATTCGTGGAAGTTGGTTTCTGATTCGGTTGAATTCTAAGTATGTAAAATTTCAATAAAAACCTGATTTTAGATGGTAAATTGCCATTGTGCCAATGATTTTAACATGGATTCATATAGAGGTGGATGCCCTCTACCAAACAATGACAAATTTAGCCTGGCCCAACAGCAATTTGGGCAGAAAAATCAGTGCCAACTGTGCCATGGATGTTGATTTTTACTATTTTGAATAAGTAACTGATGTTTTCAAAGGGTTAATTGCCATTGGGCCACTGAATTCAACATGTATTTATATAGAGGTGGATGCCCTCTATCAAACACCATTGTCTTCAGCCTGGCCCAATGGCAAGTTTGCCACGAAAACAGTGACAACTGTGCCATGGGTGCTGATTTTTACTATTTTGAATAAGTAACTGATGTTTTCAAAGGGTTAATTGCCGTTGGGCCACTGAATTCAACATGGATTTATCTAGAGGTGGATGTCCTCTATCAAACACCATTGTCTTCAGCCTGGCCCAATGGCAAGTTTGCCACGAAAACAGTGCCAAGGGTGCTGATTTTTACTGTTTTGAATAAGTAACTGATGTTTTCAAAGGGTTAATTGCCAGTGGGCCACTGAATTCAACATGGATTTATATAGAGGTGGATGCCCTCTATCAAACACAATTGTCTTCAGCCTGGCTCAATGGCAAGTTTGCCACGAAAACCGTGCCAACTGTGCCATGGGTGCTGATTTTTACTATTTTGAATAAGTAACTGATGTTTTCAAAGGGTTAATTGCCATTGGGCCACTGAATTCAACATGGATTGATATAGAGGTGGATGCCCTCTACCAAACAATGTCAAATTTAGCCTGGCCCAACTGCAATTTGGGCAGAAAAATCACTGCCAACTGTGCCAAGGGTGCTGATTTTTACTATTTTGAATAAGTAACTGATGTTTTCAAAGGGTTAATTGCCATTGGGCCACTGAATTCAACATGGATTTATATAGAGGTGGATGCCCTCTATCAAACACCATTGTCTTCAGCCTGACCCAATGGCAAGTTTTCCACGAAAACAGTGCCAACTGTGCCAAGGGTGTTGATTTTTACTATTTTGAATAAGTGATAATTTCAAAGGGTTAATTGCCATTGGGCCACTGAATTCAACATGGATTTATATAGAGGTGGATGCCCTCTATCAAACACAATTCTCTTCAGCCTGGCCCAATGGCTAGTTTGCCACAAAAACAGTGCCAACTGTGCCAAGGGTGTTGATTTTTACTATTTTGAATAAGTAACTGATGATTTCAAAGGGTTAATTGCCATTGGACCACTGAATTCAACATGGCTTTATATAGAGGTGGATGCCCTCTACCAAACACCATTGTCTTCAGCCTGGCCCAATAGCAAGTTTGCCACGAAAACAGTGCCAATTGTGCTGATTTTTACTGTTTTGAATAAGTAACTGATGTTTTCAAAGGGTTAATTGCCATTGGGCCACTGAATTCAACATGGATTTATATAGAGGTGGATGCCCTCTATCAAACACAATTGTCTTCAGTCTGGCCCAATTGCAAGTTTGCCACGAAAATAGTGCCAACTGTGCCATGGGTGCTGATTTTTACTGTTTTGAATAAGTAACTGATGTTTTCAAAGGGTTAATTGCCATTGGGCCACTGAATTCAACATGGATTTATATAGAGGTGGATGCCCTCTATCAAAAACAATTGTCTTCAGTCTGGCCCAATTGCAAGTTTGCCACAAAAACAGTGCCAACTGTGCCATGGGTGCTGATTTTTACTATTTTGAATAAGTGATGTTTTCAAAGGGTTAATTGCCATTGGGCCACTGAATTCAACATGGATTTATATAGAGGTGGATGCCCTCTATCAAACACAATTGTCTTCAGCCTGGCCCAATGGCTAGTTTGCCACAAAAACAGTGCCAACTGTGCCAAGGGTGTTGATTTTTACTATTTTGAATAAGTAACTGATGATTTCAAAGGGTTAATTGCCATTGGGCCACTGAATTCAACATGGCTTTATATAGAGGTGGATGCCCTCTACCAAACACCATTGTCTTCAGCCTGGCCCAATAGCAAGTTTGCCACAAAAACAGTGCCAACTGTGCTGATTTTTACTGTTTTGAATAAGTAACTGATGTTTTCAAAGGGTTAATTGCCGTTGGGCCACTGAATTCAACATGGATTTATCTAGAGGTGGATGTCCTCTATCAAACACCATTGTCTTCAGCCTGGCCCAATGGCAAGTTTGCCACGAAAACAGAGCCAAGGGTGCTGATTTTTACTGTTTTGAATAAGTAACTGATGTTTTCAAAGGGTTAATTGCCAGTGGGCCACTGAATTCAACATGGATTTATATAGAGGTGGATGCCCTCTATCAAACACAATTGTCTTCAGCCTGGCTCAATGGCAAGTTTGCCACGAAAACAGTGCCAACTGTGCCAAGGGTGCTGATTTTTACTATTTTGAATAAGTAACTGATGTTTTCAAAGGGTTAATTGCCATTGGGCCACTGAATTCAACATGGATTGATATAGAGGTGGATGCCCTCTACCAAACAATGTCAAATTTAGCCTGGCCCAACTGCAATTTGGGCAGAAAAATCACTGCCAACTGTGCCAAGGGTGTTGATTTTTACTATTTTGAATAAGTGATAATTTCAAAGGGTTAATTGCCATTGGGCCACTGAATTCAACATGGATTTATATAGAGGTGGATGCCCTCTATCAAACACAATTCTCTTCAGCCTGGCCCAATGGCTAGTTTGCCACAAAAACAGTGCCAACTGTGCCAAGGGTGTTGATTTTTACTATTTTGAATAAGTAACTGATGATTTCAAAGGGTTAATTGCCATTGGGCCACTGAATTCAACATGGCTTTATATAGAGGTGGATGCCCTCTACCAAACACCATTGTCTTCAGCCTGGCCCAATAGCAAGTTTGCCACGAAAACAGTGCCAACTGTGCCATGGGTGCTGATTTTTACTGTTTTGAATAAGTAACTGATGTTTTCAAAGGGTTAATTGCCATTGGGCCACTGAATTCAACATGGATTTATATAGAGGTGAATGTCCTCCTATCAAACACAATTGTCTTCAGCTTGGCCCAATGGCAAGTTTGCCACGTAAACAGTGCCAACTGTGCCATGGGTGCTGATTTTTACTGTTTTGAATAAGTAACTGATGTTTTCAAAGGGTTACTTGCCATTGGGCCACTGAATTCAACATGGATTTATATAGAGGTGGATGCCCTCTATCAAACACAATTGTCTTCAGTCTGGCCCAATTGCAAGTTTGCCACGAAAACAGTGCCAACTGTGCCATGGGTGCTGATTTTTACTGTTTTGAATAAGTAACTGATGTTTTCAAAGGGTTAATTGCCATTGGGCCACTGAATTCAACATGGATTTATATAGAGGTGGATGCCCTCTATCAAACACAATTGTCTTCAGCCTGGCCAATTGCAAGTTTGCCACAAAAAAACAGTGCCAACTGTGCCATGGGTGCTGATTTTTACTATTTTGAATAAGTGATGTTTTCAAAGGGTTAATTGCCATGGCCACTGAATTCAACAGTTGGATTTATATAGAGGTGGATGCCCTCTATCAAACACCATTGTCTTCAGCCTGACCCAATGGCAAGTTTTCCACGAAAACAGTGCCAACTGTGCCAAGGGTGTTGATTTTTACTATTTTGAATAAGTGATAATTTCAAAGGGTTAATTGCCATTGGGCCACTGAATTCAACATGGATTTATATAGAGGTGGATGCCCTCTATCAAACACAATTCTCTTCAGCCTGGCCCAATGGCTAGTTTGCCACAAAAACAGTGCCAACTGTGCCAAGGGTGTTGATTTTTACTATTTTGAATAAGTAACTGATGATTTCAAAGGGTTAATTGCCATTGGGCCACTGAATTCAACATGGCTTTATATAGAGGTGGATGCCCTCTACCAAACACCATTGTCTTCAGCCTGGCCCAATAGCAAGTTTGCCACGAAAACAGTGCTAACTGTGCTGATTTTTACTGTTTTGAATAAGTAACTGATGTTTTCAAAGGGTTAATTGCCATTGGGCCACTGAATTCAACATGGATTTATATAGAGGTGTATGTCCTCTATCAATCACAATTGTCTTCAGCCTGGCCCAATGGCAAGTTTTCCACGAAAACAGTGCCAACTTTGCCAAGGGTGTTGATTTTTACTATTTTGAATAAGTGATGATTTCAAAGGGTTAATTGCCATTGGGCCACTGAATTCAACATGGATTTATATAGAGGTGGATGCCTTCTATTAAAAACTGTTTTCGTTACACTGGCCCAATGGTCGGTTTGGCACAGAAATAGTGCCAACACTGCCATTGGCACCAATTCCCATAAATTTGAATAAGTAACTGATGTTTTTAAAGGGTTAAATGTGGTTGGGCCACTGATTTCAACATAGAATTATATAGAGTTGGATGCCCTTCGTTAAAAACAGTTGTCTTTTTCCTGGCCCAATAGTCAGATTGGCACAGAAACCAAGATCCTTTTTGGCAACAAGGCTGAGGCTCAACACTGCACGTCCACCGTGAGCTGAGAAGACATTGAACCCCCTTGGAGCAAATCACAAGCAGTTCTCATATATATGCGTCCCCTCCACCCCCACCTCTCCAAAGAGAGAAGCTCCCAGAAAAAAACCCCCCAAAAAATCCCACCCCTTCCCGACCCCCCATGAGGAAAGAAAAACCCTAAATCCAGCTGTGTCCTTGGCACCTCCGTACAGAGAATGAAAGCAAACCACCCCCCCCCACCCTCAGTATAACAACACAGAACAGTGACCCCACATACTAGCATAAAGAACACATTCCCCCTTCCATTCCAAGTGTGGGGTGACCCTATGAGAGTGCTCTTATACTAAATCCCCCTCCCATCCCGTCCATCTCAACACGTAAACCACTATTGACAGTCTGAACTATACAATGTGTAACGGATCCCCAGTAGAACTACGATGCTGGTTCCTGTATACAGAACCCTATCTACCCCTCCGATCCTTGAATGGTTGGTAAAGCTTACTATCTGCAGGGTACAACAGCCAGAAAGGGTTAACAGGCGCCTCCTGGCCACCCATGTGACCGCCGCGAGCCGGTATATCAATAGGCACCCAGCCAGCGAAAAGCGAACACAGCGCTGCCGGGTACCACCTGGGACGCCAGACGAGGCATGGGCACCCCCCAGGACCACTGGACGTGACTCAATGTCCATGTGGATTAAAAAGAAAAAACTGTAACCCCCCCGTCCCAATCGAGGCAAACATCCATAGACCCAAAATCTTATAGCAGAACATAACAGTATCCCCACAGACAGAAAAGTAATACAAACCCCCATCCCATGTCATCCATACTGAAACCGCTATTTATAGTGCGATCCATGCGATAGTGATGTGAATAATACAAAAAGAAAGAGCGTCCACTCCCATAAAGGCTCATCCTCACCGTGCACCCTTCACCCTCGCCACTCTGGCATCAGTAAGGCCTGGGGCTAGGGTCCATGAGAAAGTGCACAAATGTGACGATCACGGAGTACCCCGGCTGGATACACGGCGTCAGGGCCCAATAGTAGCACATACAACTACTGGGCAGAGTGTGTCTTATAGCTGCAGGTTTTGCCCCAAGAACGAGGCAAGACACATTTTAGGTTGAATTGCAAACAGAATCTGTTTCTTGTGCAAAACACAGGTCATACTTCTATGGAGCTGTCCCTATTGTTCACCCTCCTGCCCACCCTCAGACGTCCCGGAGCACCACTGCCTCCAGCCATTCCCCAGTCCTTGAATATAATGGCCACCACAGCCTCAGCCATTGCCCAGTTTGTGGAATGTCGCCCTTGTCCAGTCTGGAGATGGTTCGAAGGCCAAAGTCAGGTCGCAGCAGGTGGCGGCTTGATGCACGTAAGCAGTGGGCAGGAAAAACACAGTTTCCGAGCAAGCAGAATATTGAGGAACAGAAACCCACATATGGGCATGTGAAAACAGGATGTAAAATAAGGGGCCCAATGGGGAAAAAAAGGTGCAGGGCAAAACAAAGGCAAAAAGTTTTTAAATGTGGTGGGACCCTGCAGCCTGTACCATCATAACAAACCAGAGCAATAGGAGGGTCAGTCGACCTAGAAAACGTCTGAATCAAAAATCATGGAGGAATGCAAGGTTGAGGGGTACGGGACCAGGGAGAGCACGGCAGAACGCGAAGACGAGGGCCCAGCAAATGAGGGAGCACAAAACTGGAGGAGCGGAGGGAGCTACAGGAGCTTCAATGGTGGGGATGACAGGTGTTAACCCAGGCCTGGTGTTGTGGTAAGGCCGGTACCTCCGTTCCACGGCCTCTGTCCAGGAGCACGAATAGATCTGCTGGCATGGGGATCCCCAATGCCTCCAACAGTCAAGTGTAATCGGCCGGTGAGCGCAGGGATATTAAGGCCCCATCATGGGGCAAAATGGAAACCTCCAGGGTAGCGGACTTCCTTGTGCGGAAGAAGCTCTGTAAGAGGCCATTGGGCTCTTCTCTTCGGAAGCGTAGAAGAAGCCACATCGTTGAAGAGATTCTGGGCACCCCCTCAATCAAGGAGGCGCCATAACGGGCTGCAAGCAGCAGGGCATCTTTGGTGGAGTAATACCAGCACTTGAGCACCACGTCCCACGGGGGTTCGTTGGGACCCAAGCATGGGCGCAGGGCTCTATGGATCCTATTTAGGCACAACTCCACCTCCGGAGTGGCATGAACAACAGGGCGTGGAACAACTTGTCTCCGGGACATCTCCGATACAATGGTTGGAGCGACGGGACCTGCTGTCCAGGTATTCTACTTCCTCCTGAAGCAACACGTAGTTGTCGCAGACCTCTCGTAATATAGCCTGCGCCTCGGCGTGATCAGTCTCCACTTAATGCTCGAGTTTGGCTATGCGGGTCCCCAGTGCACCAATGTCCGTCCGTAGCCTCTCCAGGCCCGCCCTGAGGTCAGTCTGAAGGTCATCCTTCATAGTGAGCAGTAGCTTTCTTGTCACATCGAGTACAAGGCTCACCTTTCGCGACAGAAGGACTCACGACGACGCCATCCTGACAGCTTCTGAACGCACCACCGCCAACAGCAGGGGAAATACTGGGCAATTTCAGCTTGGCTCGATTTGGGGTTCAACTTGCTCCTGGGCATGGAAGCTAAACCCCACAGGCTACAATGAAGTCCAGGGCTGATCAGTGGAGGCTACTGTCAGTTGTGGAAGCGCCACCTGCGCAGAAGCTCAGAGATCAGGCAGCCATCTCAGAGCTCGGCCAAACCACACCACCCATTGTGCCACTGATTTTAATAGAGGGCATCCACCTCTATATAAATCCATGTTGAATTCAGTGGCCCAATGGCAATTAACCCTTTGAAATCATCAGTTACTTATTCAAAACAGTAAAAATCAGCACCCTTGGCACCGTTGGCACTGTTTTCGTGGCAAACTTGCCATTGGGCCAGGCTGAAGACAATGGTGTTTGATAGAGGACATCCACCTCTAGATAAATCCATGTTGAATTCAGTGGCCCAATGGCAATTAACCCTTTGAAAACATCAGTTATTCAAAATAGTAAAAATCAGCACCCTTGGCACTGTTTTCGTGGCAAACTTGCCATTGGGCCAGGCTGAAGACAATGGTGTTTGATAGAGGACATCCACCTCTATATAAATCCATGTTGAATTCAGTGGCCCAACGGCAATTAACCCTTTGAAAACATCAGTTACTTATTCAAAATAGTAAAAATCAGCACCCTTGGCACCATTGGCACTGCGTTGGCACTGTTTTCGTGGCAAACTTGCCATTGGGCCAGGCTGAAGACAATGGTGTTTGATAGAGGGCATCCACCTCTAGATAAATACATGTTGAATTCAGTGGCCCAATGGCAATTAACCCTTTGAAAACATCAGTTACTTATTCAAAACAGTAAAAATCAGCACCCTTGGCACAGTTGGCAGTGATTTTTCTGCCCAAATTGCAGTTGGGCCAGGCTAAATTTGACATTGTTTGGTAGAGGGCATCCACCTCTATATCAATCCATGTTGAATTCAGTGGCCCAATGGCAATTAACCCTTTGAAAACATCAGTTACTTATTCAAAATAGTAAAAATCAACATCCATGGCAGGGTTGGGACTGATTTTTCTGCCCAAATTGCAGTTGGGCCAGGCTAAATTTGTCATTGTTTGGTAGAGGGCATCCACCTCTATATGAATCCATGTTAAAATCATTGACACAATGGCAATTTACCATCTAAAATCAGGTTTTTATTGAAATTTTACATACTTAGAATTCAACCGAATCAGAAACCAACTTCCACGAATAAGTAACTGGCCGAATAAGAAACTAACTTCAGCCTCATAGAAAAATGTCGGCAGATAAGAACCTTTCGGCCCATCTAGTCTGCCCAATTACGTGGATACTTTACCTGGATTTATCTTTTGTTTAGGATAGCCTTATGCCTATCCCATGCTTGCTTAAATTCAATTACTGTTTTGGCCTCTACCACTTCTACTGGAAGACTGTTCCATGTATCCACCACCCGCTCAGTAAAATAATGCTTCCTGATGTTACTTTTAAACCTTTGCCCCTCTAATCTAAGACTATGTCCTCTTGTTTTGCTATTTTGTTTCCTTTTAAATATACTCCCTTCCTCTACCTTGTGGATTCCCTTTACGTATTTAAATGTTTCTATCATATCTCCTCTGTCTCGTCTTTTTTCCAAGCTGTACATGTTAAGATCATTAAGCCTTTCCTGGTAACTTTTCTCCTTCAAGCCGTACACCATTTTAGTAGCCCTTCTCTGAACTCTCTCTAAGATGTCTATATCCTTCTGGAGATACGGTCTCCAGTACTGCACACAGTACTCCAAGTGAGGTCTCACCAGTGCTCTGTACAGTGCCATTTTGGATGATGTGGATGTTGTTTTTCTTGGATCCTGAGCCGATTTGATTCCAGGTTTCCCAGAAAGAGTTTTCCTGAAGAGCCTTTTCCAGTTGTTGAAGGTTTTTGGAGATGAAGTTTTGTTTATTCTTTTTAAGGATTTGTTTATAGTTTTTCTGCAGGACACCATGAGTGATCCTCAGGTTGATGTAGTCGGGGTCTCTGTGTTTTTTATTTGAGACTGTTCGTTGGTTGTTTCTTAGTGTTCTGCATTCTTTGTCAAACCATTTATTGGGTTGTTTATTGGATGATTTCTTGAAGTTGAATTTTTTAATGTTGGAGGTCTCTGCAATGGTGTGTAGTATGCTATGGAGGTCCTTTGCTGCTCGGTTCACCCCTGGGGACTTAGTACATAGGTATTATTTTGAAAGTCTGTTAGCTGATCTTCGATGTCGGGTCTGTGTCACGGTGGCTCAGGGGATGGGGCGCCTGGCAGCAGCTTCCTCGCTGCTCGCTGGCCAGGCGCCGAATGTAAGCGCTTCCGGGCCCGCTCACGTGGGACGCCGAGGGGCGGGGCCTGGCGCTGTGACGCGGACCCGCCGGGTTTAAAACCCAGTCTCTCCCATACACCGGTGCCCTGACGTGGTATTCACCTCCCGCAGAGCTCTTGTGATTTTTGGCTATCTCCTGTGTATGATCCTTGGCATTGGCAAACGAATCCTCTTGTGTATAACCCTTGGCATTGGCAAACGAACCTCCTGTGTATGACCCTTGGCATTGGCAAACGAACCCTCCTGTGTATGACCCTTGGCATTGGCAAACGAACCCTCCTGTGTATGACCCTTGGCATTGGCAAACGAACCCTCCTGTGTATGACTCCTGGCATTGGCAAACGAACCCTCCTGTGTATGACCCCTGGTTTGGCATTTGCTCTGCTCTAGGTTCTGCCCTTAACGTTGGTACCGAGGTCAGTCTATGTGGCACCTAAGCACGCATCAGACTACCTCTGCTATTAACTAAAGTCCTAGGGAGGACTTGTGATCTGTTCTGTACCCCTGTCTGGTATTTCCCTTTCTTTGTCTGTTACCTGCTTCATTGTCTACATAGCTTTGCCGACCATTCAAGGATCGGAAGAGTAGAAAGGGAGCTACAGAAAGAGATATATATCTTGGTAGTCAGAAGGATTCGTGACGATACTCTATTCCATACCTCTGTCTGGTGTTACCCCTTGTCTATCTATTGTCTGGTTAATTGTCCTTCTAGTTTCGCCGACCATTCAAGGATCGGAAGGGTAGAGAGCGGTCTGCGTAAAGGGACCACACTTCTGGTAATCAGAGGGATCCGTGACATTACGTCAGGGCCAATGGATCCCGCAGACCTCTCTAACCAGCTGGCACGTATCGCAGCCAGACAAGAGGAACAAGACCATAGGATGGACCAGATTTCTCTCGCTCTGCAAACCCTGTTAAATCGGTCCAATACAGGTATCACAAACCTCCAGATCCAGTGTTACCTAGGGTCAGTCCCGTCCCCCCTGAAGGACATAGGCTTAGTATGAAGGCACCCCTACGCTATGATGGTACACCAAGCCTATGTCGGGGGTTTTTGACTCAACTCGAGATTTTGTTTGAGAACAATCCAGGTTCTTGTATGTCTGATAAAGCCAAAGTAGGATATCTGATTAATCATTTAACAGAAAAAGCTTTATTGTGGGCTACGCCGTTGTGGGAAAATAAGAAACCCATCATTTATGACTATGAGGGTTTTACCTCTGAGTTAAAACGTACCTTTGATCCCTCTAGAAGGGCTACCAATGCGGGTAGGTCCTTGTTTCACATCAAACAAGGTAATAAGAGGGTCGCCGATTATGCCATAGAGTTTAAGACTTTGGTTTCTGAAGTACTTTGGCCGAACGACGTTTTAACCTTAGCCTTTACCGAAGGCTTGAACGAGGCTTTTATGTTTGAACTGGCTCCCTTAAAATTACCAGAAAGTCTGGACCACCTGATAGATTTCTGTATAGCCATGGACGATCAAATCAGGGAAAGGAGACACCCCAGAGATAGACCCAGAAGGGTCTTGCCTCCTTTACCCTCGTTACCCAGACACCCCAGTACATCAGGTGGTTCGGAGAATGTAAAAACAGATTTACCGGTCGTTGAACCCATGCAAATAGGGAGGACAGGTATTTCAGAAGCAGAAAAAGCTCACAGAAGAGAAAAGGGGCTCTGCTTTTATTGTGCAGGGGCAGATCACTTCCGCCTTCAATGTCCTCAGAGACCCAGGGTTGGCAGAGCTGAACATAGCAGAGTGGGATTCAGAACAGGAGACACCCAGGTTGTCGGTTCTCTGTGTGCCTCCTTTGTGGATAATGAGAAAAAAAAATCCAGGATTCTGTTACCGGTCTCCCTAACCTGGGAGGGGGTTCACCTCAAGACTGAGGCGTTTTTGGACTCTGGGGCCTCAGGCAATTTTATGGATAAGAATTTTGCTGCCAAAAACCTCATACCACTGGTTCTCAGGGAAAGACCTCTAAGGGTGGAGGCCATAGATGGTAACCCCCTGGCATGTCCACATATCACTCACGATACAGTCGATGTATGTATGAAAGTAGGAGTTTTACACAGGAGACAATAAGATTTCAAATCATTGAATCACCCTCATGTCCTGTCGTCCTTGGGTTTCCATGGCTAACAGAGCACAACCCAGTAGTCGATTGGGTCCAGAGAGACATAAAATGTTGGGGTCAGAGTTGTCAGTCTAAGTGCCTAGGCACAGTTAATGTGATTGGTAGCCTCAATATTGCAACAGCTCCTCCTTTGTCCACGGAGGTTCCGGAATGTTACCTGGCATTAAAGGAGGTGTTCTCTAAAGCCAGGACTGAGGTCCTACCACCACATCGTCCATATGACTGTGCCATTGACTTGCTCCCCGGTACGATGCCTCCTAGGGGTCACGTATACCCTTTGTCACAAAGGGAGAACGACATTATGGAGGAATATATAGGGAGAATCTGGAACGAGGATTCATTAGACGGTCCTCCTCTCCAGCAGGAGCAGGTTTCTTTTTTGTTTCCAAGAAAGAGGGAGATCTGCGACCTTGCATCGACTATAGGGGTTAAATAGGATCACCATAAGAAATGCATATCCCATACCTCTCATAACAGAATTGTTTGACCGATTAAAAGGGGCTCGTGTCTATACTAAGCTTGATTTACGCGGAGCGTACAACCTGGTCAGGGTTAAAAAAGGAGACGAATGGAAAACGGCTTTTAATACACGTAGCGGGCATTACGAATACCTGGTGATGCCTTTTGGGTTGTGTAATGCGCCAGCCGTCTTTCAGGACCTTATAAATGACACTCTAAGGGACTTTCTGCAAGAATTCGTCATAGTATATCTGGATGATATCCTGATATACTCTCCTGATGTGGACACTCATCATGTCCACGTGAAACAAGTGTTGAAAAAACTATTGAAGGCTGGATTGTACTGTAAGCTAGAAAAATGTCTATTCGACATAGTAACTGTGCAATTCCTTGGTTATATTATAACTCCTGGGGGTTTTCAAATGGATCCCAAGAAGCTCTCAGCTATTCTTGACTGGCCTCTACCCCAAGGACTTAAAGCCATTCAGAGTTTCTGGGGTTTACGAACTATTACCGAAGGTTCATTAAAGATTTTTCGGCTTGGTGGCCCCCTCACGGCTATGACAAAGAAAGGGGTGGGAAATCAGAAATGGACACCTCAAGCCACTCAAGCCTTTGAGGCACTAAAACAAGCCTTTACTACTGCCCCTGTTCTCCGGCATCCAGATCCGGCTCTGCCTTTCCAATTAGAAGTTGACGCCTCCGAACTAGGTCTTGGTGCAGTCTTGTCCAAAGGGAGGCTCCTGACAAACCCTTGCATCCATGCGGCTTCTATTCTCGGAAGTTGTCCCCGGCAGAGAAGAACTATGACATTGGAAATAGAGAATTGTTAGCAGTCATCGCGGCCTTGGCTGAATGGAGATACTTATTAGAAGGGTCTAAGGACCCCATTGTTATCATAACCGACCATAAGAATCTCACGTACATTGGAGATGCCAAACGTTTAAACTCCAGACAAGCGAGATGGTCATTGTTTCTTTCAAGTTTTAATTTCGTACTCACCTATAGACCTGGGTCCAGAAACATCAAAGCAGACGCATTGTCGAGACAGTATGAGTCTTATGAACATAATATCCAAGATCAGCATCCCATTGTACCCCAGGAGAGGATTATAGCCGCTACCACGATTAGTGTTTCGTCTCCTCTAATGAAAAGGTTGCAGACCGTCCAGGGCGCAGCTCCTGGGGGAAAACCTCCTGCGAGACTCTTTGTACCTGAGAACGAAAGAGAGGAAGTACTTAACATCTATCATGATAATAAAACTTCCGGGCATATGGGTATCACCAAGACTGTGTCTAGTATCAGTAAACTCCTCTGGTGGCCCACATTGCGCCGAGATGTCAAAGATTACATTGCCGTGTGCGAAGTGTGCACAAGGCAGAAAAGTCCCAAAACAGCACCCATTGGCTTACTCCAGCCTTTGCCGATCCCCGAACGACCCTGGTCACATGTAGCCATGGATTTTATCGTAGAGTTACCTGAGTCAAGAGGGAATACAGTGATACTTACGATCATAGATCGATTTTCCAAGATGGGTCACTATGTTCCTCTTCAGAAACTACCTTCGGCAGCTGAACTGGTGCCCATATTCATTGCCAATGTGGTCCGCATTCACGGTGTCCCTCGGGAGATAGTCTCTGATAGGGGGACCCAATTCATCTCAGGATTCTGGAGAGGGTTTTGTAAGAACGTGGGGATAGACCTCTCTTTCTCTTCGGCCTATCACCCCCAGACCAACGGAGCAGCAGAACGAGCAAACCAAAACGTAGAGAAATATCTCAGGTGCTTCATCTCAGAACAACAAGATAACTGGTCAGATCTGCTACCGTGGGCAGAATATGCTATTAACAGCGCAGTAAGTGAATCCACAGGTCATTCTCCTTTCTTCACTGTTTATGGCTTTGATCCTCCCGTGCTCCCCGATACGTTTCCTGATTCCACGATTCCTGCTTTAGATAAACAACTGGCATCATTGAAAGAGACTTGGGGGAGAGTGAGACGGGCACTGGAGGAAAGTAGTGCCATCCAGAAAACTAAGGCCGACAGACACAGGAGGCAGGCACCAGTGTATCAAGTTGGGGACAGGGTTTGGCTGTCTTCACGTAACATCAAGCTCTTAGTGCCTTCCATGAAGTTGGCTCCTAGGTATATCGGCCCCTATAAGATACTACGGCGACTCAACCCTGTCTCCTATGCTTTGGCGTTACCCCCCCATTTTAAAATACACAATGTATTCCATGTGAACCTTTTGAAGCCGCTGTTATGTAACCGGTACACCAAAGTCCATGCTCCACCGCCTCCTGTCTCTGTGGAGGGCGAGGAGGAATTCGAAGTTCAGGCCATTCTGGGTGCCAGGCTGTCTAGGGGGTCCTTGCAGTATTTGGTCGATTGGGTGGGGTACGGTCCGGAGGATCGTTCTTGGTACCGGCTGCGGAAGTCCATGCTCCTAGGCTAGTGAAGGCCTTCTATTTAGCGCATCCCCGTGCCCCTGGGGGTCGTCCAGTGGCCGCCCCTGGAGGGGGGGGTTCTGTCACGGTGGCTCAGGGGATGGGGCGCCTGGCAGCAGCTTCCTCGCTGCTCGCTGGCCAGGCGCCGAATGTAAGCGCTTCCGGGCCCGCTCACGTGGGACGCCGAGGGGCGGGGCCTGGCGCTGTGACGCGGACCCGCCGGTTTAAAACCAGTCTCTCCCATACACCGGTGCCCTGACGTGGTATTCACCTCCCGCAGAGCTCTTGTGATTTTTGGCTATCTCCTGTATGATCCTTGGCATTGGCAAACGAATCCTCTGTGTATAACCTTGGCATTGGCAAACGAACCCTCCTGTGTATGATGACCTTGGCATTGGCAAACGAACCCTCCTGTGTATGACCCTTGGCATTGGCAAACGAACCCTCCTGTGTATGACCCTTGGCATTGGCAAACGAACCCTCCTGTGTATGACCCTTGGCATTGGCAAACGAACCCTCCTGTGTATGACTCCTGGCATTGGCAAACGAACCCTCCTGTGTATGACCCCTGGTATTGGCATTTACTCTGCTCTAGGTTCTGCCCTTAACGTTGGTACCGAGGTCAGTCTATGTGGCACCCTAAGCACGCATCAGACTACCTCTGCTATTACTAAAGTCCTAGGGAGGACTTGTGATCTGTTCTGTACCCCTGTCTGGTATTTCCCTTTCTTTGTCTGTTACCTGCTTCATTGTCTACATAGCTTTGCCGACCATTCAAGGATCGGAAGAGTAGAAAGGGAGCTACAGAAAGAGATATATATCTTGGTAGTCAGAAGGATTCGTGACGATACTCTATTCCATACCTCTGTCTGGTGTTACCCCTTGTCTATCTATTGTCTGGTTAATTGTCCTTCTAGTTTCGCCGACCATTCAAGGATCGGAAGGGTAGAGAGCGGTCTGCGTAAAGGGACCACACTTCTGGTAATCAGAGGGATCCGTGACAGTCTGTTGATGACCTCTCTGTAGGCTATGGTAGACATTCTGGTCCATTTGAATGCTGGTGTGAGGTTGTACAGTCCACTCTGATGGGATTTTGAGGATGGTTTGTTTGAGGATTTAATATAAAGCAGTAGTTGGCTGTGGTCTGACAGGTGTGTTTGTGGGGTGATGGTGAAGGCGTTGATGTGCGTGGAGTTCATATCTGTGACTGTATAGTCTACCACACTGTTACCTACATGGGAGCTTAATGTATACCTTCCCAGAGAGTCTCCCTTGGTGCGGCCATTAAGGATGTAGAGCCCAAGACTCCGACACAAATTCAGCAATTTTCTTCCACTCTTGTTGGTTGTATTGTCATAGCTTTTTCTTTGCGTCTGTATTGACTCCTGACAGTAGTTTGCGGCTCCCAAAATGTATAAATGTATGTGTTCCCATCTGAGGTCACATAGTCCTTTTCTCTTCCTGTCCTGGTGTTGAGATCTCCATAGAGAAGCACGTGTCCTAGGGACTGGAAGTGGGTGGTCTCACTCTGTACAACCTCATAGGTGTCTGTTTTGGAGTATGGAGACTCTGATGCTGCAATGTAAGCTGCACACCGGAAGATGTCTGACTGAGAGGTGAGGATGGAGCTACTTATTTATATCCAGATGTGGCTCTCTCCTTTCTTGATTGCTTTGATGTTCTCGTGTAGCTCCTCCTTATACCAGATTAATATCGATCCTGAATGGCGACCCTGTTTGATGCTTTTATCCTTCTGGGCGGGCTCGGAAAATTCTCTGTAGCCAATAGGTGTTTGTGAGTCATCCTGTGCCCGGCACATGTTTCCAGCAGGATTTGCATGTCCACGTTCTGCAATCTATGTTTGAAATCTGGATCGTTTACTTTGGATCCAAAGGCTGAAGCATTCAGACCCTGAATGTTCCAGCTACTGATTGTTAGTGATGTCATTTTATGTTGTTTTACCTTGTAATGAGCAAAATTACATGGGACAACCAGGTTGTGGATGATTGTCATTGTAGTACATTATGAGATCAATTCACATTAATTTGTTGTATAGTGTGCCGAGGAGTGTCCATATCTCCTCCAAGTCTCTGTTCTGTGGAGGTCTTGATGTCCATCTTGGGGCGGGTGGTTTCCGCCATTCCTGCCATCTGTTTTGTCCTGTTCTTGGGTTAAATGTGATGTTCTTGTCTTGGTTTATCGGTGCGGTTTGAGGTCGTCTTGTGGTGGTTGTTGTGTTAGTTTGGGTTTGGTTTGTGCCGGGTTTGGGGATATAGGTTCTGTTCAGTACAATGTCTTTAAATTCTCTTTGCCAGGTGACTCACCCCTTGTTTGTTGAGGTGTTTGTTATCGTAGAGGTGTTCAGGGGTTATGGAAGGGTGTTGGGCCAGATGAATGTTGGGCTTTGAGCTAGTTTTAGCCGCCAGTTCTGTGTTGATGTTCTGGATGATGTGGTTTGATATGTCCTTCCTTGGAAGTAGGCAGGATAGAATTATTTTCTAGTGGGGAACTTTTGCTGTGCAGTGTCTGTTAGTTGTGACAGTTTGTCTGCATTGCCGTTGTGTTGTGTCTGGATGTTGTTCGTACCTGTGTTTATGATGATTTGTTTGGGGTTCATGAAGTATGGACTGATGAGGACTTCCATTGTCTGTTCAATGGTAGCACAATGGATTTTGATGACTTTCTTTCCTGGGAAGAGCCTTCTTGGTTAGTACTTAAACCAATTTGAATCCATTATTATTACAATTTCAGGAGTTTGTTGTCTGGGATTTGTTGGACGGCTGGTTGTGGGTTCAGGATTTTGTGAGTGGTTTTGGCTGTCACTGATCTCTGTGTTGCTGATGTATGGAGTTTTATTTGTCTCATGTTCGATGTCAGGCACTTTGTCTATATTAATCCTTTTTGATTCTCTCTCCTGGTTGATAGGCTGTGTTTGTGTTTTAAGTTTTGTCATCTCTTCTCTCAGCTGGATATTTTCTTCTTGAGGTTGTTGGATCTTCAGTTGCATGTCCTGTAGGGCAGACCTGTGTTCAGATTTCAGGGTGTTTATTTCTTCTCTGAGTTGGTAATCTGCATTTCTGTCACCTAATTCTCTTTGAAGGTGTTCCTTGAATTGAATGAAGTCCCTTTCTAATTGGGATAAGCAGTCTCTGAGGATCTCGGGTGAGGGGAGATCTTGACTGGGGCATAATGCAGACATGTCTCTGGGGGGTTTCTTTGCTGGAATGTGTTTCTCACAGGTCTTACTAGCTGGACTTTCTAGGTCCTTGAAGTCCTTGGCTTGTTCTTTAATTTGAGGGAAGAATTGCTCAAATTCCTCTAAATTGGTCTCAGTGCCTTGTACCATGATGGTGCCATTGTGGTAAATGCAGACTCTGCATCTCCACTCCTAAGGAATTCAAGTTCAGCACACACAGCCATTCCCCAGACTCTGCATCACCACTTTGCAGTCCCGCCCTCTCACCTAGTCCCGGGTAGACATGTGCATTCGTTTTAGTACTAAAACGATTTAGTCCGAATTTTGGGATAATTTAGTTTTCGTATGACTCAAGAGAAACGAAACTGCTCAGTACAAAAAACAAAAGAAACTAAAATAAAATGCACTACATTTTAGTTTCAGTCCTTTTTGTGATATTTCATTGAGTGAAGGAGACCAGCAATGAAGAGCGCAACATCCAAAGTTCTGTACCATCCACATGCGAATGCAGTAGGATGTTCTATACAGAGAGGGGCATTAATTAATGCAGGAGGATGTTCTATACATTATACAGAAAGGGGTATTAATGCAGGAGGATGTTATACACATTATACAGAGAAATATATAAATTGAGGAGGATGTTCTATACAGAGAGGGACATTAATTCAGGAGGATGTTCTATATATTATACGGAGAGGGGTATTAATTAATGCAGGAGGATGTTCTAAACATTATACAGAGTGGATCCTTTTTTTTCAGCCCTTTAAATCCAGTGGCTGTGAGCGCGGAGATTGACTGCTTGTTACATTATCTCTCAGTACAATGTATCAGGCTCAGCTGTTACAGTAACTGACTAACAGCGCTCAGAGTTTCAGTAAAACAAGGAAATAATATTGGTCTAACCTCTTATATTTAAAAATATTATTTACTAGTTTTACTGAAACTCTGAGCACTGTGATGAGCAGCAGTCACTGTAACAGCTTTGCCTGACACGGGGCAGTATTACAATGTTGGTGCTAACTTAACCAGAGTTGTTGTAAACTGAAAACCTCCATTGGCTATAATGGCTCTGGGAAGTTTACAACAGCTATGGTTAAGTTAGCACCAACTATGTAATATGGCCCACATTGTGCTGAGAGTGAGAGATACTGTAACAAGCAGCGATCCCAGTGATCTGAGGAGCCACTACAATAGTAATTGTATCCATTGGTTTTCGGATGAATGAAATTAGTTTTCATACTAAAGAACTGAAAACGAATTTCTTTAGCAACTAAATAAATTGCATTTTTGGACTAATCCATTAGTTCAAAACAAAATTTTGTGCTGTGCACATGTCTAGTCCCGGGTTCAAATTCATTGCTTCTTTTCCAGCTGCTGGCACTTTTGTCTATTCAACCTTTAGTCTAAGCTCCTGGTCACTCCCATACAATTCTTGCTGTTTTCTCTCTGGCCACCAGATCCACACTCCTCTGCTTCCCTTTTGTTTCACTTACCCCTGTCCTTTAGATTGTAAACTCACGGGATGTCTGGCTGAGCACTTGTATAAAGTGCTTTATCAGTAGGGCAATTATCCTACGGGCAGGGTTGTCTCTCCCTTATATGTTTCTAGTATGTCTGCACTCCCTCATTGTAAGTATACTGTTCCCATTGCACAGCGCTGCAGAATATGTTGGTGCTTTATAAATAAAGGATAATAATAATCATCCAAAACACAAGCAGGGTTATTCAAAGAGAATCGAAAAGCCACTGCACGTTCGGTGGCTTTTTGTTCTCTTCAATTCGGTTCGATTCGGCGATCTCCCATTTCGGCAACCCTGCGGTGTATTCAGCAAGCACCACAGGGTCCCCGAATTGCAGGGAAAGGTCACCGCAAACCCGCCGAAAACTCACCGCAAAACAAGGGCGAATGCACACTGAAACCCGCAAAAACATCAGGATTAACCCGCCGAAAACGCCGTAAAAACGTGAGCAGGAGCTGATCACACGCAGCACAGCCGCCGGAAAAAGCCGACACCGCAGATGAATGCAGTAAATAAATTAGAAAAAACGTTTGCTTGAATGTCTGAAAAGTGAAACGCTGTTTGCAAACAAACTACTGAGTGAAAATGTCTGAAATTTACATATGAGGTCCAATGAATGATAATAAAAAGGGCTGTTACAGAAAAAAGAAGTTAAGTAAAAAAAAAAAAAATTGGAAAAATAATTTTTTTTAAAAAAAAGAAAAATGCTTAACCCTTTCGCTGCTAAGCCGTTTCACCGCTGTGTACTGAGCTCATTTTTACCGTTTTGTGCTCATCATGTTTAAATGCGATTTCAAGTTTTATTATATGACCCAGACAAATTATATATCCTTTTTTTCAGCAGACTTCGCAGATTCAAAATATATCATTATTATTATCATTATTATGTGCATAAGTAAAGAATTTTTTTAGAAAAAATTAAAAACGTGTGAAAAAAATTAAAATTTTGTTAAAATTCAGATAAACAACATTGCATATTTTTTTCTATCTACACTTTATGACCAGAACCTTTGTGGTCATATATTGCTACATTAAGTACCTTTTTAAAAATGGTGTAATGGAGAATATTTCATGTTTTTTTTTTACAAAAATATGCAGTTTTCGAAAAATCGAAAAAATCTGCTTTTTTCGTATGTCATGACTCATTGTATGTAATGCATAAAATTAGTATATCTAAGGCTAGGGTCAGACGAACGCATTTATCGCGTCCGTGAAAAAGTGCGTTTGAACGAATGGACGTATTTTTTCACGGAATCAACGATAGCGGTCGACGATGCGCATTTTCGGCCGTGATTTTGTACGGATCACCAATAAAACACTTTTTGCGTCTGGACGTTATGTGGGCCGGACATTAGCAGCGTCTGACGTCTCCTAATTATGGACACATGCCGCTAGCGGACGCAGCGCACTCTGTATGTCAATACTAGCGGTATCACGTTCTCTAAAAAATGCGTTCGTTTGCCGCTTGAGTTGCCCGGCCGAACCTTTGTGCGGCCGTACTTAGTATATTGGCCGTCACTGGCCGTCATTTGCTGCTACTACTGCCGTGATAAAGTGCGGCTGCACGCGCATTCGCTCTGTGTTCGTCTGACCCCAGCCTGAACTGATTGAAATGGAAAAGCTATATATTTTCTAAAACTAGACAAAATTCCGCAAAAAAAGAGACATTTATGACACATTTTTTAACTTATTTTGTTATTCATAACTTTATTCAAAAAACATCATATTAAATGTAAAAAAAAAAATCATAATAGGTCAAGATTTATATTGCATAATTTCATATTAATTTTTGGAGTAAAATAAAACATTTTTGCTTAACTATATAAATATATCCCTCCTATAAAATAATAGATCCAATTTGATTGCGTAGATTGAGTTTAGGCGGCGTTGGAGGTGCTAATTTGCACCTTGCTCAAAATAAATTTAGAGAAGCTAAAAAGCTTAGCTCAACAGGAAATTGAAACAGGCCACATAAAGTATATATTAGGAGAAACTAGACACCCAGACGAATCAAATGAGGGGTCACATAAAATTCTATCATAAAAATAGAGCGCGCAACAACATGTGGAATTTACATTTTATTTTTAGCACAAATCCAAATTCCACAAGTTGTTGTGGGATCAATATTTATGATAGAATAATAAGTAACCCCTCGATTGATTCATCTAGAAGTCTACTTTGTCCTGATATATACTTTATGTGGCCTATTTTAGTTTCCTGTTGATCTAGAGCCATTTAATTGCACGTATGCCTCCTTTCAAAAACCACCGTAAAAACGGTGGTTTTTGAAAGGAGGCATACGTGCAATTAAATGGCTCTAGATCAACAGGAAACTAAAATAGGCCACATAAAGTATATATCAGGACAAAGTAGACTTCTAGATGAATCAATCGAGGGGTAACTTATTATTCTATCATAAATATTGATCCCACAACAACTTGTGGAATTTGGATTTGTGCTAAAAATAAAATGTAAATTCCACATGTTGTTGCGCGCTCTATTTTTATGATAGAATTTTATGTGACCCCTCATTTGATTCGTCTGGGTGTCTAGTTTCTCCTAATATATACTTTATGTGGCCTGTTTCAATTTCCTGTTGAGCTAAAGCTATTTAATTGCAGGTATGCCTATTTAAAAAAAAAACACTCACAAAAATTTCCCCATGAATTTGTGCTCAACAATTATATAGTGTATCAACAATTGTATAGTGACTCAAAATGCTGCACAAACACACAACATTCCCGCCACACATTTTACATTCACTCAATCAGTTGGATTGGCACATGGGGCATCCAATGTGAGCAGTAACGCCACGTCAAGGCCCCAACCGGGTTACTGACCATTCACACATCTTTCACATCTGTTTTACTCACTGAATCACACACCTTTCATGCAAGAAGCTAGTAAAAAGGGAGTGGGTGACGTTAAGGGGGCAAAGAAGGGAAAAGTGGAGAAACACGGAAGGGGAGAAGAGAAAGATACAAAAGGGCAAAAGGGAAACACAATGAGGATTAGAGGGGGTGGAATAGAAACACCCCCCCCCCATTCACATCTGTTTCACTCACTGAATCACACACCATTCATGAAAGAAGAGAGGTAAGGGAAGTGGGTGAAGGGAAGGGGCAAAGAAAAGGGCAGAGACAAAGAAGTTGAAGACACACCATTAATGTCATGGAGCTGACGTGTCGCGCCACGCTTCAAACCCCAAGAGACTTTATGTTCATTTATATCGTGTGATTTTTAAATATATTTTACAGTGTTTGGTTTTAGTTTAAATTAGTTTAGTGTAAAATGGCGTAGCTTTAGTTTTAAATATACTTATATTCCTGTAGGTAAAAGTGTTTTT
Organism: Leptobrachium leishanense; assembly: GCA_009667805.1. NCBI lineage: Eukaryota > Metazoa > Chordata > Amphibia > Anura > Megophryidae > Leptobrachium > Leptobrachium leishanense. Next base: position 122,288,084 of record CM019068.1, read on the forward strand.
GTATAGCCAGTAAACAAGCTTTACTGCTGTGTAATTTATGCAACAGGGCTTTTCCCCTTATCTGGCTGCATGTTTGATTCAAGAAGTCTGGGATAGTGTTTATTGTTCTAACACATCAGATTAAAAAACAGATTATGTAAATGTTGTGTGAGCTAAAGGCTAAAGAATGTTTATTGTAAATATCTACCTGACATAATGTAATTAGCATTTTAGTGGGACGATGTGCGTCATTCATGCAAATTATGGTTGTTGGATCTCAGCATAAGTAGTGGCGTTTTTGTTCATTAAGGCTAGGGACAGATGAGCGCATTTTCTGCAGCCACCGTCAAAATGTACGTCGATGCGTGCGCACGCATTTTTTCACGGAATACGCTTAAGTGGTCAGACGATGCGCAATTCTGGACGTATTTCATGACGATGGGGTGAAAAGAAGTCTAGGGAAATCCGGCTGTTTGAACGTTATGTTGGCCGCACACTAGCAGCGTCTGACATCTCCTAATCACGCACACACGCTGCTATGCGGCCGCAGCGCACTTTGTACGTCAGTAGCAGCGGTTTCACGTTCTGATAAAAATGCGTTCATTTGCTGGTTGCGTGGTGTCGGCGCACTTTCGTACGCACGTACTGCGTATATTGGCCGTCATTGGCCGTTATGTGCTGCTACTGCCGCCGTGATTTAGTGCGCCTGCACGCGCGTTCCGACTGCCCCACTCTGACCCTAGCCTAAAGGTCAGACAGAGAGAGAATCCAGTTGGAACATACAGCCGCGTCTGGTGTCTCCTTCAGGTACGCTACACTACACACTCAACCTCAGAAGGCACAGAGCGGCCTTCTGGAAATTCCTAACGGCTCCAGGGCAGAGAAACAGAAGCAGGTGTGTCAAGATGCTCAAGGCGCTGAGGACAGCGCTCCCAGTAGCCGGGCTGACCGCAACGAAGGGGTGTCTGGAGAGTCAGGACAGGCGGAAGAGAACGGTTCCGTCACAACACCGCAGTTAAATCTGTCTTCAGAGGCTTCTTTCTATATCTGACGTACGGAAGACATCAGATTGTTGGGGATGGGGCAACCTATTTTATTGTATGTGGGGTGAATTACATTATAACTGGGGGTGGGTAGTGAACTGGGGGTGGGTAGTGAACTGTAGGTGGGTAGTGAACCGTGGTGGGTAGTGAAACGTGGTGGGTATTGAACCCTGGTGGGTAGTTTTTTTATTAACGCTTGAATTAACACTGCTATAAAATAATGGGGCTGGTTTTGTTTTGTATTTTTATTTCGGAAAATTTAGAGGAATATCACTATCCAGGAATAAATGCCAGCATTATCCGGGCAAACTCTGTCCAGATTACACTGCACTGTGTCCATCAGAATGTCATCAAAATCTGTAAAGATCTTAATGGTGCTATTGCCAGATTTATCAAGAAGCACAAAATCAGTGGCATACCTAAACCTGAACTCTATTTATTCTCAGCTGAGAAACAATTCGGTCCCGGTATGCCACTAGTAATGTGTCACTGTATGATAAATCTTAAAGCAACCAGGCACACAAAGACCTGGTTTGGAAGGACAGTCGGGGCAGTGTAGGCGGCTTTCCTTACGCCGCCCTTGCCACGCGCAAACCCGACACCTTTTACATGGGGTCACTCTTTTTTCAGTTGGTGGAATGTAGTCAGGAAAGTGGCGGCCACACAACCTAATTACATCCTCCACATCTCCAAGAACGGTTGCATTCTCTTCTGGATGGAGAAGGCACTCGATAACAGATTCCTGAAATTTTAGGAATGTTATACGTCGGGCATGAGTGGCCTGATACAAGATGAATGCGTTAAGCATTGACATCTGTATCAGATGGACTGCCAGCTTTTTGTACCATACATATGCCTTGGGAGAATCGAGATATGGTACAAGCATCTGGTCAGACTTGTCCACTCCCCCATGTATCGATTATAATCTTGAACACATAGGGGTTTCATGACAGGGGAATCTCTCCATCTGATGTGAACTGCAGATGTGCATTCATTATGTATTGTTGACTTGTAAGCAGATGCACATCCTTTTTGTCTGTGTATTTCACAGCCAGCAGTTCACTGCAGCGCACGGCAGATGTTTCTCCTCTCTTTTGTTTCCCAAACTGTTTCGTTGGAAAGCCTTTCCTATTCAAACGGATCGTGCCACGGGCTCCAGTACCATTCCTGTACAAAAATTTGTAATGCGGCACGCCCGTGTAAAAGTTATTTGTATAAATACAGTAACCTTTACCAAATAGTGGATAAGAGAGGTCCCACACTATTTTTTCAGTGGTGGAGAGAGAGGGGGGCAGTCAGGAGGGGCCAGCTGCGAGTCCTTGCCAGTGTATACACGAAAGCGATACATGTATCCACTGGAGCTTTCGCACAGCTTAAAAAGTTTTATCCCATAGCGAACTCGCTTCGAAGGGATGTACAGCTTGAAAACAAGACGTCCCTTGTAAAGCAGCAAGGACTCGTCGACTGACAAGTTTTGGCCTGGAGTGTATAATTCTTCAAATCTTGCCATCAGATGGTGAAGAAGTGGCCGCAACTTGTACAGTCGGTCGTGATCTGGGCGGTCACGGGGCAAAGCATTTGCATTATCGTTATAATGCAAATACCGCAGGAGCAATAAATATCTGTCCCTGTTCATGGTAGCAGGGAAGATAGGGGTGGTTTGGGTACTCTTTTTTTTTACCAGTATGAGGATATGCTTGGTTTTTGCACAATCCCTATCTGCAGAGTGAAGCCCCAGAACTTCCTCATCTCTGGCAAACTGGTCGGGGTCCATTTACGCGCCCTCGCACTTGGAAACAATTCTGCCCCTAGACCTTGAAAATATTGTTCAGCATACAGATTGCTCTGCTGAACAATAAATTCCAAGAACCCATCATCTAGATATAGCTGAAAAAAGTTGATGGGTTCAAAATTAGTGGTGTCCACTTGGATACCAGGATTGCCAGAAAATTGTGGCAATTCTGGCTGGACCATATTAGGGGAGGTCCAGTCAGATCCTGGTTCAGGCATTGCCACAGCCTGTGTTGCAGATACCCCTGCAATGGGCCGCTGGGCCGATGCAGGATCAGGTAGTGAAACTACAGACCATGCGGTCCCTGCACTACCACGGGAGCACCCTGGGAACTCCGTGTGGCCACGCCGTGGCTCATGACGTAGTTCTTCGTCGCTGGAACCGTCACTGTATGATGATGCTCCAGGGACAAAGTCGCTGTCTGAATCTTCAAAAGATTCATCAGCGCTGGGATCAGAGCCTGACATCATAAGGACGTCAGCTGCTTCCTCAGCGCTTAGAAACATTTTAGCCATAATTTGCTTTCTGAAAATGTATTTTCAAAAGAAAATTACGCCGTTTGATAGTATCTATATTATATATACAGTGGCAAGAAAAAGTATGTGAACCCTTTTGGGGTTACGTGGAGTTTTGCATGAATTGGTCATAAAATGTGCTCTGATCTTCATCTAAGTCACAACAATTTGAAAAACACAGTCTGCTTATAATGTTTGTGTTGTATTATTTTATTTTTTCATGTGTTTATTGAACATAACATGTAAACATTCACAGTGCAGGGTGGAAAAAGTATGTGAACCTTTGGACTTAATAACTGGTTGACCCTCCTTTGGCAGCAATAACCTCAACCAAGTGAAAAGTGTGCCGTGCAGCACAAGCTGCTCAGTGGGGGAGAGGGAGGGGGATCTCAAGCTGGGTGTAAACACTTCAGTCAGTGTATCTTTGCTGGTCTGTATGAGATGGCCCTGTGTGTGTAGCCAGAGCTGCCTCATATAGAAAGTGACATGATGCACATTTAGGTAATTCATGGAGAGAAAGCTGCCCTATATACAGTGGCAAGAAAAAATCTGTGAACCCTTTGGGATTACGTGGAGTTTTGCATGAATTGATCATAAAATGTGCTCTGATCTTCATCTAAGTCACAACAATTTGAAAAACACAGTCTGCTTAAAATAATACAACACAAACATTATATGTTTTCATGTTTTTATTGAACAGAACATGTAAACATTCACAGTGTAGGGTGGAAAAAGTATGTGAACCCCTCCACTCCCACAGGTCCCATCTGCCACCCTCTGCCGCTTCCTCCCAGCCACTGAGGAGGAAGTCAATTCCTTATTGTCCTCCTCACATCTCACCACGTGCCCGCTCGACCCCATTCCCTCACATCTAATTCCTCCCCTCTCCTCCTCCCTCACCCCTGCTCTCACACACATCTTCAACCTATCTCTCTCCACTGGCTCCTTTCCATCCGCCTTCAAACACGCGCTAGTTACCCCTTTACTAAAGAAACCATCCCTAGATCCCAACTCTCCATCCAACTACCGTCCTGTATCCCTGCTTCCCTTTACCTCTAAGCTCTTAGAAAAACTAGTCTTCAACCGCCTCTCCATCTTCCTGTCCTCCAATTCCCTACTTGACCCCCTGCAATCTGGCTTCCGTCCCCTACACTCAACTGAAACTGCCCTCACCAAAGTCACCAACGACCTCCTAACTGCTAAAAAACACGGCCACTATTCTATTCTCATCCTGCTTGACCTCTCGGCTGCTTTTGACACTGTTGACCACCCCCTCCTTCTACAGACCCTCAACTCTCTGGGTCTCGGTGACACTGCACTTGCTTGGATTGACTCCTATTTATCCAACAGGTCCTTCTGTGTGTCCTTTGCTGGTAACTCCTCCTCTTCATTGCCTCTATCTGTTGGTGTACCTCAAGGCTCTGTCCTTGGTCCTCTGCTCTTTTCCATCTACACCTCCTCCCTGGGCAAAATCATCAACAGCTTTGGCTTTAATTACCACCTCTACGCTGATGACACTCAGATCTACCTCTCTACCCCTGATCTCTCTCCCCCTGTCCTTTCCAAAGTCAGTGACTGTTTATCTGGCATCTCCTCCTGGATGGCCTCCCACCACCTAAAGATCAACATGTCAAAGACTGAGCTCCTACTTATTCCTCCCTCTAATGCTGCCCCACCTCCTGACTTCTCGATCACGTGGGGGTATCACCATCTCCCCATCAAACCAAGTTCGCTGTCTTGGAGTTACACTTGACTCTGCTCTTTCCTTCATCCCCCACATCAAGTCTCTTTCCTCCTCCTGCCGATACCAACTGCGTAATATTTACAGAATTCGGCCATTTCTTACCGCTGTCGCCACAAAACAACTCATACACGCCCTGGTAATCTCCCGACTCGACTATTGCAATAATCTCTTATCTGGCCTCCCTCTGTCCCACCTCTCCCCCCTACAATCCATCCTGAACGCCTCCGCCAGGCTAATTCACCTCACCCGCCGCTCTGTCTCTGCCGCTCCCCTCTGCGAGTCCCTTCACTGGCTCCCCATCCACTGCAGAATTAAGTTCAAAATCCTTATCCTTACCTACAAAAGCCTCACTAACTCAGCTCCCCACTACCTGTCCTCACTAATCACCAAATACACCCCAGCCCGCTCCCTAAGGTCAAACAGTGACCTGCGCCTAGCTTCTCCCCGCATCACCTCTTCCCATGATAGACTGCAGGATTTCTCACGCGCAGCCCCCACTCTCTGGAACGCTCTCCCTCGTACTGTCAGACTTTCCCCTAACTTCTCTTCCTTCAAACGCTCCCTGAAAACATTCCTATTTAGGGAAGCCTACCACCCAACTCACTGACGCAACCATCAATCACTCTCACCTTACAGTCCTCTCCTCCTGTTTCCAACCCCAACCCTCCCAGATTGTGAGTTCCTACGGGAATAGGGCCCTCATCTCCTCCTGTACTGTTTGTCAAATGTTGTTCAATGTATTGTAACCCTGTCTATACTGTGCTTATTGTACAGCGCTGCGGAATATGCTGGCGCTTTATAAATAAATAATAATAATAATAATAACTTCTCCAAGAGCTAATTGGAGCCAGGAGTGAGCCAACCTTGAGTCCAATCAGTGTGATATTATTGGATGTGTTGCTGAAAGCTGTCCTGCCCTTTAAAAACACACACCAGTTTTGGGTTTACTGGTTTCAAGAATCACTGTTTCCAATGTGAACCATGCCTCGCAGAAAAGAGCTCTAAGAAGACCTACGATCAAGAATTGTTGACTTGCATGAAGCTGGAAAGGGTTACAAAAGTATCTCCAAAAGCCTTGTTGTTCATGTGTCCACGGTAAGACAGACTGTCTACAAATGGAGAAAGTTCAGCACTGTTGCTACTCTCCCTAGGCGTGGTCGTCCTGTAAAGATGACTGCAAGAGCACAGCGCAGAATGCTTAATGAGGTAAAGAAGAATCCTAGAGTGTCAGCTAAAGACTTACAGAAATCTCTGGCACATGCTAACATTTTTGTTGACACATCTACAATAAAGAAAACATTAAACAAGAATGGAGTACATGGGAGGACACCACGGAGGAAGCCATTGCTGTCCAAAAAGAATATTGCAGCACGTTTGAAGTTTGCAAAAGAGCACCTGGATGTTCCACAGCACTACTGGCAAAATATTCTGTGGACAGATGAAACCAAAATTGAGTTGTTTGGAAAAAACACACAACACTATGTGTGGAGAAAAAAAGGCACAGCACACCAACATCAAAACCTCATCCCCACTGTAAAACATGGCGGAGGAGCATCATGGTTTGGGGCTGCTTTGCTGCCTCAGGGCCTGGACGGATTGTTGTCATTGATGGAAAAATTAATTCCAGAGTTTATCAAGACATTTTGCATGAAAACGTAAGACCATCTGTCTGCCAAATGAAGCTCCGCAGAGGATGGGTGATGCAACAGGACAATGATCCAAAGCATACAAGTAATTCAACAAAAGAATGGCTTCAACAAAACAAAATACGCCTTCTGGAGTGGCCCAGTCAGAGTCCTGACCTCAACCCGATTAAAATGCTGTGGCATGACCTTAAGAGAGCGATTCACACCAGACATCCCAAGAATATTGCTACACTTGTAGAGATTATTGACTTCTTTAATAGGTCGGGGATATATTAATTATGACGTGTATTTTTCTTATTGTAGATATAAATATATATATTATTGACAGTGCCTCCAATACCAGTGGTATAAATTGGTATTTAACCCTTAAGATAGGGATTAATAACCAATCAATGAATATACGTTTTAACAAATATATGGTGTGTTATCCCAAGTTCTCTTGATGCTATCTAGATATTTTTAGACACAATAAAATCAATAAAGATGATATGAGACTACGTAACGGTAAAACAATTCAAACCAAAATATATTCACACGTAAAGTTTCATACAATCATATGTTATCAACGGATTAGCAAGATACAATTTCACAAGTGATTATAAATCGTGATTAGTAGCGATACTGCGACACGCAATAATCTAATGGACAAATATTTTAGGTTTATAGACCGCACCACAGATATACACGCCTCAGTTCTTAAACACCAAGCTCTATTCTATTCACTTTAACCTTTCCCATTATAAACCAATCCACCACCTGGCTAAAACAAACACTGAGTTACTGGGCATCACCTGCAGCACAATTTATTATTGTGGCGGCCTATTCACTAAATGCAACTTCCTTCAGGGAGATACACAACACACTCGATAGGTAGACTATCTCTTCCACAGATCAATCACAGCACTTCATTCAATATACGTTAACCCAAAGCTTCTTATTGACTTACATGCATTCAATCGAAAGGGCTGCAAAATGGATATGGAAGGAGTTATGCTAGTTTTACTAATGGGGCTGACGGCACTTGACATATAAAAACTTTCAGCGTATCTCACCATGGGTATACAATTGTTCTTTAGATGTCCACATCCAGTATTCTTGGAATATAAATAATTTCACTAAATTATGGCTCAAGTAGGCAGCCGTAATAGTCTCTCCCTTAGCGCTCCTCTGCAGTAGAGCGGAAAGGCTGATACTATTCTACTGTTTAGGCTTCAACAGCAAAATAATTCATTTATATTCCTTTAATTTGTGATGGACATCTAAACTAAGGACTATGCAATTAGAAAATAGATATCAAGTTATTCAGGTATACTTTACCATCCGGTTAGTGAAGATAGAGTGGTGGAAGATTAGAGTGTGGTCACGTCTTATTGGGGGGCTGATGGTATCTGCCCTTTCTCCCCTCCAAGCATCCCTCAGGTCTCTCCCCAAGTTTTTCTCAGTCTGATCCTCTCTCTCTGGAGTGTCCCCTCTATATAGTGGTCTTCCGCCCAGTTTTAGATCTAGCCCATCACTATGTGGCCTCATTTGATTGGAGGATATATATATTCATTAACTCCAGGGGTCTGTCCAGGTGTTATATTACCTGGCCAGCAGATGGCGCTCTCAGATCAACAGTCAACCTTCTGCATGAATTAATTTATGTATTTGGCCAATCTTTTACTGGTTTGGGGTCGTTTTATTCCTATAACCCGGGACTCCATAGATTTTATTAATATCAATATCATTTCTATTGTTGAATCGCCGGCATACTTCGCCACGGCGTGCGTGCATTTCATACCCCCTTTACTTAAATCCACAGGTATGTGTGTATGAGAGGATTCTGCAGACATACATTAATTAATTCATTCATAATCAACAGACTTAATCTGTTTTATAAATGTTAGTACCCAAGACATTTGTTATGTAATAATCAATTAATTGTGGTATGGCCTCTGTCTTTTATAAGACACCAAGATTATCTATTTTAACTGACCACATAAATTAAATATTCAAATACCATATAGTGTTAGATCATATCGCCGATTAGTATAGCATTAAAAACAGGTTATTCAGGTCATTTAACCTTCCCTGGGTTTCTTCATATTGTGGGAGTCTTTGTAAACGGAGTTGCTTCTGGGGCTGTTTAAGCTCATACGTAAATAAACAGTTTATTTGCGGAGATACAAGGTGAGTCTTCAGTGATCTCACTGGACAAAGTGATGCTCCTTAGTGTCTGTGAGACTTAGTCAATTGGTATCAGGGGCAGATCCAGGGGGGGGGCAACGGGGCAATTGCCCCCCCGAGATTTGAGCCGGGGACCCAGATGCCGCCGGGCAGCGCGGGAGTGCCTGCCCGGTCCTGAAGAGTGCGTCCTGTTAAAGGCATGCGGCTGCGTGCAGGCGCAGCCGGTCACGTGGTCCGGCTAATCAGGTGGTACTGAGTCTCTGTACCACCTGACTGGCCGGACCGCGTGACCTGCGCACGCACGCAGCCGCATGCCTTTAACAGGACGCACTCTTCAGGACCGGGCAGGCACTCCCACGCTGCCCAGCGGCATCTGGGTCCCCTCAACCCCTGAACACCGGAGCTGGAGGCCTGGAGCAATATCCAGATGAGAGCTGGGCAAATCCATGTGTAAACTCACTGGGGGCAAATCCATGAGCTGGGGGCAAATCCATGACATGGGGGCAAATCCATGAGCTGGGGGCAAATCCATGAGCAGGGGGCAAATCCATGACATGGGGGCAAATCCATGAGCTGGGGGCAAATCCATGACATGGGGGCAAATCCATGAGCAGGGGGCAAATCCATGACCTGGGGGCAAATCCATGACCTGGGGGCAAATCCATGAGCTGGGCAAATCCATGAGCTGGGGGCAAATCCATGAGCTGGGCAAATCCATGAGCTGGGGGCAAATCCATGAGCTGGGCAAATCCATGAGCTGGGGGCAAATCCATGACCTGGGGGCAAATCCATGAGCTGAGGGCAAATCCATGAGCTGGGGGCAAATCCATGAGCTGGGGGCAAATCCATGAGCTGGGCAAATCCATGTGTGAGCTGGGGGCAAATCCATGTGTGAGCTGGGGCAAATCCATGAGCTGGGGCAAATCCATGTGTGAGCTGGGGCAAATCCATGAGCTGGGGCAAATCCATGAGCTGCGGGCAAATCCATGTGTGAGCTGGGGGCTCTCTGCTCCTCTAGATTGTAAAATCCGGGGTGCCCTCTGCTCCTCTAGATTGTAAACTCCTGGGTGTCCTCTGCTCCTCTAGATTGTAAGCTCCTGGGTGCCCTCTGCTCCTCTAGATTGTAAGCTCCTGGGTGCCCTCTGCTCCTCTAGATTGTAAAATCCTGGGTGCCCTCTGCTCCTCTAGATTGTAAGCTCCTGGGTGCCCTCTGCTTTTCTAGATTGTAAGCTCCTGTGAGCCGGGCCTCTGCTCCTCTAGATTGTAAGCTCCTGTGAGCCGGGCCCTCTGCTCCTCTAGATTGTAAGCTCCTGTGAGCCGGACCCTCTGCTCCTCTAGATTGTAAGCTCCTGTGAGCCGGACCCTCTGCTCCTCTAGATTGTAAACTCCTGTGAGCAGGGCCCTCTGCTCCTCTAGATTGTAAACTCCTGTGAGCCGGGCCCTCTGCTCCTCTAGATTGTAAACTCCTGTGAGCCGGACCCTCTGCTCCTCTAGATTGTAAACTCCTGTGAGCCGGGCCCTCTGCTCCTCTAGATTGTAAACTCCTGTGAGCCGGACCCTCTGCTCCTCTAGATTGTAAGCTCCTGTGAGCCGGACCCTCTGCTCCTCTAGATTGTAAACTCCTATGAGCCGGGCCCTCTGCTCCTCTAGATTGTAAACTCCTGTGAGCCGGGCCCTCTGTAAATTCTCGTGAGTCGGGCTCTCTGCTAAAACACCTTATTTTCTGTCAGTGCCCCTCCCGAGACTAGTCTCTGGATCCGCCCCTGATTGGTATGTATATTTCTCAATTTCCTCACGGCCTTATTTGCTCGTGGATGTCTCCATTCAGATGCCATGTAGCGCTTATCCCTAAGTAACTACGAAACCCATTGTCTTTAGGGGAAGACTTTACATCTGGATAGGTTTTTTTATCATTGATTGTCTAACAGCAAAGCTCGTTTGATCCTGCCTGTGTTGAGAATGGTCAAAAAGAAAAAAAAAAATGTAGGGCTTTGTTTTTTTTTTCTGATGTTCAATCAAATCTTGCGCGTTTTGACATTAATTTCACCATAACCAAACCTCTGACACACTGAAACAGTTTTGTGAAGAAGAGTGGTCCAAAATTACTCCAGATCCTTGTGCAGGTCTGATCTGCAACTACAGGAAACGTTTGGTTGAGGTTATTGCTGCCAAAGGAGGGTCAACCAGTTATTAAGTCCAAAGGTTCACATACTTTTTCCACCCTGCACTGTGAATGTTTACATGTTATGTTCAATAAACACATGAAAAAATAAAATAATACAACACAAACATTATAAGCAGACTGTGTTTTTCAAATTGTTGTGACTTAGATGAAGATCAGAGCACATTTTATGACCAATTCATGCAAGACTCCACGTAATCCCAAAGGGTTCACATACTTTTTCTTGCCACTGTCTATATATGCGTATATATATATGCACGTGTGCGTATATAATATATATTCCATATATATATATATATATATGTGCGTGTCCGTGTGCGTATATATGTATATATATGTGTGTGTGTGTGTATATATATATATATAATACAACGAGAGGAGAACACACCAGACAAAACAAAAGAAACCACAACAGCATCTAAATACGTTTAAACAGAGTTTATTTATATTATGTTGTCTCGAGATGCGCCCGCACTGAAAGCGTAGTTAAGGTTGAGTGCTGCCCCTCTCGTGTATTTTGTATATATATATATACAGTCAGGTCCAGAAATATTGGGACATCGACACAATTCTAACATCTTTGGCTCTATACACCACCACAATGGAGTTGGAATGAAACAAACACAATGTGCTTTAACTACAGACTGTCAGCTTTAATTTGAGGGTATGTACATCCAACTCAGGTGAACGGTGTAGGACTTACAGCAGTTTGCAGATGTGCCTCCCACTTGTTAAGGGACCAAAAGTAATGGGACAGAATAATAATCATAAATCAAACTTTCCCTTCTTAATACTTGGTTGCAAATCCTTTGCAGTCAATCACAGCCTGAAGTCTGGAACGCATAGACATCACCAGACGCTGGGTTTCATCCCTGGTGATGCTCTGCCAGGCCTCTACTGCAACTGTCTTAAATTCCTGCTTGTTCTTGGGGCATTTTCCCTTCAGTTTTGTCTTCAGCAAGTGAAATGCATGCTCAATGGGATTCAGGTCAGGTGATTGACTTGGCCATTGCATAACAATCCACTTCTGTCCCTTCAAACACTCTTTGGTTGCTTTTGCAGTATGCTTTGGGTCATTGGACGGCGCTTCGCAGTGCAGATGGACAATGAGTTCTGCAGCATTTGGCTGAATGTGAGAAGATAATATTGCCCGAAACACTTCAAAACTCATCCTGCTGCTTTTGTCAGCAGTCACATCATCAATAAATACAAGAGAGCCAGTTCCATTGGCAGCCATACATGCCCACGCCATGACACTACCACCATCATGCTTCACTGATGAGGTGGTATGCTTAGGATTATGAGCAGTTCCTTTCCTTCTCCATACTCTTCTCTTCCCATCACTCTGGTACAAGTTGATCTTGGTCTCATCTGTCCATAGGATCTTGTTCCAGAACTGTGAAGGCTTTGTTAGGTGTTGTTTGGCAAACTCTAATCTGGCCTTCCTGTTTTTGAGACTCACCAATGGTTTATATCTTGTGGTGAACCCTCTGTATTCACTCTGGTGAAGTCTTCTCTTGATTGTTGACTTTGACGCACATATACCTACCTCCCGAAGAGTATTCTTGATCTGGCCAACTGTTGTGACGGGTGTTTTCTTCACCAGAGAAAGAATTCTTCGGTCATCCACCACAATTGTTTTCCGTGGTCTCCCGGATCTTTTGGTGTTGCTGAGCTCACCGGTGTGTTCCTTCTTTTTGAGAATGTTCCAAACAGTTGTTTTGGCCACGCCTAATGTTCTTGCTATCTCTCTGATGGGTTTGTTTTGTTTCTTCAGCCTAATGATGGCTTGCTTCACCTTATAGTGACAGCTCTTTGGATCTCATCTTGAGAGTTGACAGCAACAGATTCCAAATGCAAATAGCACACTTGAAATTAACTCTGGGCCTTTTATCTGCACATTGTAATTGGGGTAATGAGGGAATATCACACACCTGGCCATGGAACAGCTGAGAAGCCAATTGTCCCATTACTTTTGGTCCCTTAACAAGTGGGAGGCACATCTGCAGACTGCTGTAAGTCCTACACCGTTCACCTGAGTTGGATGTACATACCCTCAAATTAAAGCTGACAGTCTGCAGTTAAGGCACATTGTGTTTGTTTCATTCCTACTCCATTGTGGTGGTGTAGAGAGCCAAAGATGTTAGAATTGTGTCAATGTCCCAATATTTCTGGACCTGACTGTATATGTGTGTGTATTAGCAATTTATCACCTATTTTATGGAGACAGCCTCTACGACACTGTAACACCTCGCAATCCACATGCAGACTGAGGATACAAATGTAAAATTATCAAGATTTGAAAAATTCATCCCCCATGATTGGCTGGAGGGCCAATCGCTAGGTTACGGGGTCATTTTAGGGTTACATTTGTATCCACAGTGGCCATGTTGGAGGTGGCAGTGGCAATTGTGACAGCTAAGTGATCACTGTTACTACAGTGATCACATAGCTGTAACAAGAAAATATGAAATAAAATAATAAAAAGGAAATTGTAATTTTATTAAATGTGGGGTTTGGGGGCCTCTGGGCAATTTGCATTTTTTTTTACTTCCCTTAGGTACCCACCCGTGTGTACTGTTTTTTTACTTTTGTGTGTTTATTTTATTTTATTTACTTTTTATAGTAATGAGGCACACCGTTGGAAAGCTCAGGCTCTGGGCTTTCCAGCGGTGCCTCATTTGTCCCTGCAGCCCTTACTGATGAGGAGATAGAGAGGTCCTAATGACCTCTCCCCCCTCCTCCTAAGGGCTGTCTATGCGGCCGCTGAATGTGACGTCATCACGCCAGGCGTGATGACATCACCGCGACTCCCATGATCCCACAGTGAGGGCTGACATCCCGGATGTCGTTCCCACACTGTTTGCCGCCAGGGATCAGAAGCACACCGCCGCTTCGCTGCCGGGAAGACAGGACGCGCTGAGCGCGTCCTCCGCACAGCAGCGGGAACTTCCTGGACACACTCAGCGCGTCCATAGTAGTGAAGTGGTTAAAATATCCTAAAAAATCTATAAATAAAGAGACTCTTTACTGCAGAATATTATAATGAACGGTTTATTAGATATTGAATTAAAACGGGAATATTTTTAACATTGAAGCCTATCAAGGTAATTCAAAGAGAATCGAAAAGTCACCGCACGTTCGGTGACTTTTCGTTCTCTTCAATTCGGTTCGTTTTGCCAATCCCATTTCGGCGACCCTGCGGTGTATTCAGCAAGCACCACAGGGCAGTCGAAGTGCAGGGAAAAGCAGCCGAATACCTGCCGAAAACTCACCGCAAAAACCCAGCGAATGCACGCCGAAACCCGCAAAAACATCTGGATTAACCCGCCGAAAACGCCGGAAACACTCAAACCGGAGCCGATCACACGCAGCGCAGCCTCCGGAACAACCCGACACCGCAGATGAATGCAGTGAATAAATTAGAAAAAACGTTTGCTTAAATGTTTGAAAAGTGAAACGCTGTTTGCAAAGAAACTAATGAGCGAAAATGTGTGAAATTTACATATGAGGTCCAATGAATGACAAAAAAAAGGGCTGTTACAGAAAAAATAAGTAAACTTTTTAAAAAAATCCAGAAAAATGCTTAAAATATCCTAAAAAATCTATAAATAAAGAGACTCTTTACTGCAGAATTTTATAATGAACGGTTTATTAGATATTGAATTAAAACGGGAATATTTTTAACATTGAAGGCTATGGGATTCGCCTGAATAAACCTGCCGAATTAAACCACCGAAAGGAAGGGCATTAGGGGAACCTTTCACTGCTGGTTTGTGCTCTCTGAATAGCCAAAGCAGTGCTTTTTTATGGGGATTTCACTGCCTTCGAACAGGCACCGAACAGGCACCATATGTGCAGGCAATTCACCAGGATTTGGCGAATTGCCTGCTCTCTGGATAGTCGAATGGCCAAGAAAGATAACCGAACGCTGGACTATGATACGTGGTCTGACAGAGAGCAGAAGCTACAGAGTGAGTACATTATTATTTAATTCATAATCACATGTAAATTGCATGTACAATAAAAGTAAAGGCAAACATAGGTGCCGTCACATGTTAAATGCTCCCCAGCTGCCAGGGCACCTGCCCTGCATCGCTAGTAAAATAATTAGACAGAGCATCGCGAAACCTGTTGCTGGGTCTATTCACAGCTATTATGTCATGGTTTGCATATTCATCCAGACCCGTAACTGTGAGGGTATCAGCGAAATTAAAACCATCCCTCGCACGAACATAATTATGTAGAATGCAACAGCATTTCACTATATCCACACAGAAGTCCACATTTACATCCAGCGGTCTATGAAAAATCCTCCACTTGTTGGTCAGTATGCCAAAGCTACACTCCACATACCGTCTCGCCCGCGACAGCCTGTAATTAAACACCCGCTTCCTCACAGTCAGGTGTGTCCCTGAGTAGGGCCGTAGGAGATGTGTGGATAGGCCGAATGTTTCGTCACCCACGAAGGCATAGGGGACTACCACGTCACTGCCAGGCAATGGTGCGGGTCTGGGTATGTGCAGGGTCCCACTCTCGAGCTCATTCCACAGTGTGGAGTTCCTGAACAGTGTGGAGTCAGAGTCTTTGCCGTATGAACCGACCTCCACATACACATAATCATAGTTGGCATCTGCCACCGCCAGTAGGCCAATGGAAAAGAAATGTTTATAATTTTGATACAGTGAGCCACTGTGCAGTGGCTTCACTATGCGGACATGTTTGCCATCCACGGCTCCCAGGCAGTTGGGGAAGTTCCCTCTCTCCCAAAATCCTGCTGCAATTGCTACCCATGCCTCGTCCGTGGGTGTTGGTAAACATTGCTTCTTCATGGTTTCCCATATTGTTTGTCACACCTTGCGGACGATCTCACCAGCTGTTGATCTGCCAATGCGGAAGTTGTAATGCAGATCCTTCAAACTGCATCCACTAGCAAGATACCTGGGAAATATGAATTAAATCTGTGTTATGATCACATCATGTGAACCGACCCTAATGTCACTCTCATTATGTTTTGCAGCACATGAAATTAGCAACAAGTGGCGCACTATCAGGGACAACTACACCCGGGTCCTGAAGAAGGAAGCGGCAGCTGCGCGCTCTGGAGCTGGGGCACGGAGGAAGGTGCACAGCTATCTTTACGCAGAACAATTGTCGTTCCTCAGGAGGACCCAGGAGCCAAGGCCAACTGCGAGCAGCATTGACCAGCCATCCACCTCTGGGTCACAGGAGCAACACCTGCCGGCAGGGGGTTCTGCCAGCTGGCAGGAGGAGGTTGACCAGGGTGGCACGGACTCGCAGGTGGAGGGGGAGGTGGAGACCGGACCGGTGCCAGCTGCAGCACCGAGAGACAGCACCAGACCGGCTCACAACAGGAGGAGGGGACCGCCTAGCGACTTCGAGCAGGCCATGGTCAGGTTCATGGGGTCGCACAATCCACAACCTCCACGCTGCACCATCACTGACAGTGAGGACATGTCCTTTGTCCATTCCTGTCAATCCCTGCTGGACCAGATGACCCCGGCGCAGAAGGTGGAGTACCGCCGCAGATCCCTGGACCTCATCCATGAGATCCTGTCCCGTCCAGAACAGGCTGCGGTCTACTATGGTGCGGTGCCACAACGCCATCAGGCCACTGGTTATGCCAGCCACAGCCAGGCGCCACCCACCCACCCACCCACCCATGTCCCATGTTGCTGGGCCTCCCCCAGAGTCTGGGTACCGCCGCGGATCCACACATGGTCCTCATGAGCCAGATGCTCCTCTGTACGAGGATTTGTGAGGTGTCTTGTATGTTTTTGGTTGACATGCTGTTCCTGTTGTCACTGTTATGTTTTGTCCTTCATGTTATTTTCTTTTGTACATATGTTACAAATATGTAATTCATTTATTTTCATGTTTATTACAATATATTTCTATTTACATACATTCTTGTCAGTGTCAGAGGTTTTTTTGGACGTGTCTTGGAATGTGATGCCTGCGTGTGGATGGGTATGAATGTGCTTGCGTACATGTCACTACAGACCGACAATAGGGACTCTGCACACCGAGCACATGTCTGCTAGGCTTGTGCACCTTTTATTTTTTTCGGGTCGATTATGTTCGATGTTTCGGATTTGTAAACATTTCGATTCGGCTCGTTTCTACCTATCGCTGTTTCGATTCGGTTCGGCTCGACTCGTTTGCCGTGTACTTTTTTCTCGGAATTTCGACCATGTTTCGTATTTTCGTGTCACTTAGCTCGTTTTCTGTATCGAATTTTCGTAAGTTCGGACATTCTCGTTTCTTCGGAACGTCTGTTCTCCTCGTTTCAAAGCAATAAATTTCGATTTGACTCATTTCAAGTCCATTCGAAAATTCGGTAAATATTTCGGGTCGGCTCGGACAACGTTTCGGATCTGACGTTTTCGGATCAGGTAGCCCATTGCAGCAAACACAAACACTTGCAGTGCATCCATCTTGGTGAAACGCCACCATCCACGAAATGGCTTTATATACCCCTTCACCTTAATTTTTGATTCACCTATTGATTTGGTAAATTAGATTACGCGTTTAATTGCAGATCCGTAAAAAATCACGCCCGAAAATGCGCATCGTATGACCGTTTTCGCGCACTCCGTGAAAAAATGCGTCACTTCGTTCGGACGCACTTTTTTACGTTCGCGTGTAAAAATGCTTTCGTTTGACCCTAGCCTAAATGACCTCTGTTCACAAACGGGCATAACACCAGGTGTTTTTAGTCTGGTAATCAATTTGATACATTGTACAATATAGTGAGGGGGTGGGGTGGTGTCTGCTTCTGATTGAGATTTGAGAATTAATTTCCCTAAAAAATCCTAATATGCTGCATTTAACTGGTGTTTGAAAAAAATCTAAAGCAATGTTATTTTTCACCTCGGGATTAAACATTCACAGGGTTATTCAGAGAGCGGTGAAAAGCAGGAGAATAACTGGAGAAGTGAAAATTCTAGGTCAAAATAGCCAAACCAGAAAAATTCTCCCATTTAACTCACTTTCCAAATTGGCTATTTGGTCTAGATTGTTCTCTTCTCCTGCCAGTTCTCCTGGCTTTCACCTCTCTCTCAGGGTTGTTCAGAGAAAGGTGAAAACCAGGAGAATGGCAGGAAAAGAGAACAATCTGGACCAAATAGCCGATTTGGAAAGTGAGATAAGGCTAGGGTCAGACTAACGCATTTTTCGCAACGACCGTCAAAAAGTGAGTCCGAACGCATTGCCGTATTTTTTCACGGATTGCGCGAAAACGGTCATACGATGCGCATTTTTGTGCGTGATTTTTTACGGATCCGAACCGGGAAATTTTGGGTGTCTGGACGTTATGTTGGCCGGACATGAGCAGGGTCTGACGTCTCCAAATCACGCACACACGCCGCTAGTGGATGCAGCACACTCTGTACGTCCGTACTAGCAGTTCTGCGTTCTCGAAAAAATGCGTTCATTTTCCACTTGCGTTGCGCAGCCAGAATTTCGTGCGACCGTACTTCGTATATTGGCCGTCATTGCCCGTCATTTGTTGCTAGTGTGGTCGTGATTAAGTGCGCCTAAACGCACGTTAAAAATTCGCTAGTCTGACCCTAGCCTAAATGGGAGAATTTTTCTGGTTTGGCTATTTTGACCTAGAATTTTCCATTCTCCAGTCATTCTCCTGAGTTTCACCTTTCTCTGAATAACCCTGACAGGGTTATTCAGGGAAAGGTGAAACTCAGGAGAATGACTGGAGAATGGAAAATTCTAGGTCTAAATAGCCAAACAAGAAAAATTCTCCCATTTATCTCACTTTCCAAATCGCCTTTTTGGTCTAGAAGTTTCCATTCTCCTGCTTTTCACCGCCAAAAAATCAGTAAACTTTTTCTGCGTGTCCGAAAATGTCTCCTCTTTTCATACAGACTGCCGCCCCAAGCAGTTGTTTATGGATAGATTAAAGGAAAAGCATTTACCGACATTTGAAATGTCATTTTTTGGTTTTTACATATTTCTATACATCCTAGAAATCCGCCACTTCACGGGCAGGTTATGGGGATCAACTAGGCACGATATTTGAAGGAATTTTTGGTTTTTATTTTTAACCCTTATTTCATGGAAAACTCACTGTCCCTTTAAAAACGTTTTTTTTAAAACTTTTTCTCCTTGTTTCCTGTCCCCCAGGGCACTACCCGGACCCCCATACACCTTTTATGGCATATATGTAGCATATATGCCCTCTTGGAGGGCACTCTAAAAAACCGAATTTTCAGCCCCATTGACTTGCTTGGGGGTTCGGGTTCGGGTTCGGTCCCGAACAAATGGGAAGTTCGGGTTCGGGCTCGAACCGAACTCGGGGGGTGTTCGGCTCATCCCTACCCGTCACCAGCTGTTTTCAAAAAAACTACTGAACGAAAATGTCTGGAATTAACATATAAGATCCTATGAATGATAATAAAAAGGACTGTTACAGAAAAAAACACTATTAGAAAGAAAAAAAATTTGATTTTTTTAAAAAAAATGCCTAATAGATACTAAGAAAAAAAAATCAACAAATAAAGAGACTTTTTACTACAGATTAATGGAATAAACGTTTTATTAGATATTGGGTAAAAACGGGAATATTTTTAACATTGAAACCTATGCAGGGTTGTTCAGAGAGAGGTGAAAACCTTGAGTATTTATTTATTTATAAAGGATTTTAACAGGAAGGATACATTGAGATTTATCTCGTTTTCAAGTACGTCCTGGATTCAAGAACATTAAAATGTTACAGTTGTTACAGAAATACAAAGTAATACAATGCAAGATATTAAAAAAACACATATACAGATTAACAGAAAATAAATATGTAGGAAATAGTCATTATGTTACATGTTTACAGGTGCATTCCTATTGAGGTATGTTAATAGGGAGCTCTTGAGTGACTTTAGACTGGGGGAAGATTTGATGGCGTCTGGGAGGTTATTCCATAACTGTGGTGCTCTGTAGGAAAATGAGGACCGAGCCACTGTCTTTTTGTATTGTGGTATTGCAAGTAAGGTGCTGGTCCTGGATCGGAGATATTAGGATGAGGGAACTGCTGGAGGAAGCAGTCTAATTCAGATAGGGTGGCAGCTTCCCAGAAAAGCTCTTAAACGCCAGGTTGGAAAGGTGAAGGGTGCGTGTAGACTCCAGCGACGGCCAGTTTAGCTCTTTTAACATGTCACAATGGTGGGTCATGTAATTACATTGTAGCGCAAAGCGGCAGCATGAGTTATACAATGTGGTAAGTTTCTGAAGGTGTGTTTGCGGGGCCGCTGCATACACTACATCTCCGTAATCAATAGCTGGCATAAGCATTTGTTGTACAATTTGCTTTCTTACTGTGGGGTTCAGGCAGGATTTGTTTCTGTACAGGGCACCTAGTTTGGGGTAAATTTTAGATGAGAGTTTTTCGATGTGGGGGCCAAAGGATAGATTTGGGTCTAACCACATACCTAGATATTTGAGAGAAGTGACTGTGGTCAGCGTGCCATTTGAGTTTGTCCCCACACATAGATAGGGATTTTGCAATTTATGTAGTTTTGGTGCTGTTCCAAAGAGCATCGTTACCGTTTTGTCAGTATTTAAAAAACGTTTGTTGTGTTTGATCCACTTTTCTACCTCTGTGAATTGTTCTTGCAGCACGGCCTTCAGTTGTGGGAGATTTGGTTTGCTGGTATAGATTACGGTGTCGTCTGCGTACATGTGTACAGTTGAGGCTTTGCGGATGTTAGGCAGATCAATTATGAATATTGCAAATAGCAGGGGGCCGAGTATTGAGCCTTGGGGTACACCGCAAGTGACTGGGAGGAGGAGGGATGAGCTGCCAGAAATGGACACATATTGCTATCGGTCGGATACATATGATTGAAATCAGGTTAGCGTGCGATCACCAATACCAGAGTCTTTAAGTTTTTTTAACAAGAAGACATGGTCTACTGTGTCAAAGGCCTTGGCAAAATCAAGAAAGATGGCTCCAGTTAGGTTTCCTTGTTCCATCCCAGCTTGGATATCATTGCAGACTTTTAAAAGGGCGGTTGTAGTTGAGTGATTTGGACGAAAGTCGGATTGATCCGTGGTTAAGTAGTTCCAATATTGATAATAATCGCGTAATTGTGTGTAGACACATTTTTCCAAAATTTTTGACATTACAGGGAGCAATGATATAGGACGGTAGTTGGATACAAAAGTACTGTCACCACTTTTTTTTTTTAATTCTTTATTTAGAGAATTATACATTACAGGGAATTCACGAAATCAAACGTAAAAAAAATACAGCCGTCTAGGGCTGGCCAGACTAACTACAGTCAACCAGTCAAATAATGTATCATGCAAGTAGTAATAGGTCAATAAAGGAATAATAATAAAACAAAAAGCAAGAAGTCCCAACCTCAGGTAAGGGAAAAAACACAAAAGAAACACATAAGCAGGTAGGACTATCAACATAAATGCTACAAATTGTCTTGAAATTTTTTTCTCAAAGCTAATCTAGAGATCATTGACACGTTAACAGAGTAGAAAAAAGCTGTGGGGGGTAAACAATATCGCTCAGGTCTCAGTCTGGCTGAAGTTCCGGAGGGTCCGGCGAGATGTCCGCCTCTTCAAGGTCGGACCAGGTGGCTTCAGAATCAGTGATGGTGTAGGGGACGTTATTATTTGTCACCACTAGGGATGAGCTGAACACCCCCCGAGTTCGGTTCGAGCCCGAACCCGAACTTCCCATTTGTTCGGGACCGAACCCGAACCCCCATGCAAGTCAATGGGGCTGAAAATTCGTTTTTTTAGAGTGCCCTCCAAGAGGGCATATATGCTACATATTTGCCATAAAAGGTGTATGGGGGTCCGGGTAGTGCCCTGGGGGACAGGAAACAAGGACAAAAAGTTTAAAAAGAAAACGTTTTTAAAGGGACAGTGAGTTTTCCATGAAACAAGGGTTAAATATAAAAACCAAAAATTCCTTCAAATATCGTGCCTAGGCAGTCCCCATAACCTGCCCGTGAAGTGGCGGATTTCTAGGATGTATAGAAATATGTAAAAACCAAAAAATGACATTTCAAATGACGGTAAATGCTTTTCCTTTAATCTATCCATAAACAACTGCTTGGGGCGGCAGTCTGTATGAAAAGAGGAGACATTTTCAGACACGCAGAAAAAGTTTACTGATTTTTTGGCGGTGAAAAGCAGGAGAATGGAAACTTCTAGACCAAAAATCCGATTTGGAAAGTGAGATAAATGGGAGAATTTTTCTGGTTCAGCTATTTTGACCTAGAATTTTCCATTCTCCAGTCATTCTCCTGAGTTTCACCTTTCTCTGAATAACCCTGTCAGGGTTATTCAGAGAGCGGTGAAGAGCAGGAGAATGACTGGAGAATGGAAAATTCTAGGTCAAAATAGCCAAACCAGAAAAATTCTCCCATTTAGGCTAGGGTCAGACTAGCGAATTTTTAACGTGCGTTTAGGCGCACTTAATCACGGCCGCACTAGCAGCAAATGACAGGCAATGACGGCCAATATACGAAGTACGGTCGCATGAAAGTCCGGCTGCGCAACGCAAGTGGAAAATGAACGCATTTTTTCGAGAACGCAGAACCGCTAGTACGGACGTACAGAGTGCGCTGCGTCCACTAGCGGCGTGTGTGCGTGATTTGGAGACGTCAGACCCTGCTCATGTCCGGCCAACATAACGTCCAGACACCCAAAGTTTTCTGGTTTGGATCCGTAAAAAATCACACACAAAAATGCGCATCGTATGACCGTTTTCGCGCAATCCGTGAAAAAATACGGCAATGCGTTCGGACGCACTTTTTGACGGTCGCTGCGAAAAATGCGTTAGTCTGACCCTAGCCTTATCTCACTTTCCAAATCGGCTATTTGGTCCAGATTGTTCTCTTGTCCTGCCATTCTCCTGGTTTTTACCTTTCTCTGAACAACCCCGAGAGAGAGGTGAAAGCCAGGAGAACTGGCAGGAGAAGAGAACAATCTAGACCAAATAGCCAATTTGGAAAGTGAGTAAGGCTGGGGTCAGACGAGCGTAGTGTTCACGTCCGTGATTGCGCCTAAAAGTACGTCTGTGATAGCACGACAGAAAGCCCATTGGAGCCTGACACATGAAGTACGTCTGCACTGAACTGTGGACGCACAACGGCCGCGGCCCACGGACGCAAGGCAGGCAAGAACGTACATCCCCTAGAACGGCCGCACAAAGTGCGCTGCGTCCGCAACGTCTGCATAGCTTTGTGTGTGAGTGATGGAACGTGGTCAGACGGACTGCATTTATACGTCCAGCATTTTTCACGGACAAAATGGTTTTGCTTTTTAATTTATTTTCCCTCCTACATCCGTCAAAATATACGTCAGTGAATAAACGGACTGTGTGGCCACTACTGTGTCTTCCGTACTGACGTACGTCCGTGTGCACGGACGTACAGTCCGTAGAAATCACGCTCGTCTGACCCTAGCCTTAAATGGGAGAATTTTTCTGGTTTGGCTATTTTGACCTAGAATTTTCACTTCTCCAGTTATTCTCCTGCTTTTCTCCGCTCTCTGAATAACACTGTGAATGTTTAATCCCGAGGTGAAAAATAACATTGCTTTAGATTTTTTTCAAACACCAGTTAAATGCAGCATATTAGGATGCTTTAGGGAAATTAATTCTCAAATCTCAATCAGAAGCAGACACCACCCCACCCCCACCACCCCACCCCCTCACTATACTGTACAATGTATCAAATTGATTACCAGACTAAAAACACCTGGTGTTATGCCCGTTTGTGAACAGAGGTCATTTAGAGTTGATAATCTTTCCACGTACACATTAGTTTTTAATTCAATATCTAATAAACCGTTGCTTATAATATTCTGCAGTAAAGAGTCTCTTTATTTCTAGATTTTTTTGTATTTTTTTAAGCATTTTCTATACTTTTTTCAAAATTTCTTTTTTTTTTCGAACCCGAGCCGAACACGCCCAAAAAGTTCGAAATTTGCGAACTTTCGAACTGCCAAAGTTCGGGTCGAACTCCGAACCATCCGAACCCGAACAGCTCATCCCTAGTCACCACTAATGCTCCCGCCAAGCCCCACCGATAACGGATCCCCCTCCGACGAAGAACCGCAGTCACAGGACGGAAACGCCTGCGAGCAAGTAGAGTCTGGAACGGAAGATCGTGATACAAAGCCAGCGTGGAGCCCTCAAATTTCACTGGATCTCTCGCGCCAGCAGTAGACATAAGCTTGACCTTGAATGCTACATCATGAAAGGCCACCATGACATCACGGGGTGTCCCTTTCAAAAGCGCCGCAGGCCTCCGAACCCTGAATACCGATCACATCTGGCTTGTCAGGAGGCAGTCCCACCATCCGAAGGGCCAAGCGAGATACATAAGCGGGGAGTTCATCTGACGACACAGAGTCCGGGATGCCCCTGACCCTGACATTACAACGGCGGTGTCTTGTTTCCAGCATCTCCACAGAGCGGGACAAAAGCTCGACCTGGGATCGTAGACCAGCGACCTGTCCCAACAGGTGGGTATGTTCCGTTTGCAATGCAGAGGCCTTCGTCTGCACTGCTGTCACCTGCGCACGAATTGCTGCAACCTCCTCTCAAACTGCCGCCACTTCAGGTTTCCATACCCTCCAGACCTCCCGGAGCTCGTCCAAGATCCTCCGAAGGTCTCTTTTCGTAAGAGAAAGACCATCATCCTCCTCCTACTGTCGGTTCTCAGGCTGAGTAATACGTGATTCGAGTGGGGTCGCTCCGGTTTGCTGCGGTTGGGTACCCGGTCTCAAAATGTCCTGTCGAAACGAAGCCACACTACTGTTGACTGAAAGCTGGTGTGCCTCGGCCGAGTCCCCGTCAGAGAGGCCACCAGCAGCAAGTGAGGCGCTCAAAGACGCCTGCAGCGCTGCTTTTCATTTCTTTTGCACCCGTTTTTTAGCAGCTGCAGATAGTGGTTGGGAATCTGGTTTCCAAGATTGCGGGGAGATCCAGGTCATCGCAGAGCTACCACCCGAGTGCCAGGGGTCCACGTCATCATCCGAAAAATCGTAGCCCGGGGGAAGGATGAGGAGATCGCATCTCCCTTTGAAGTGGACCCACCTCTCATGGAGTCCCGAATGTCCCTCTGTCTTGACTCCAGCTTCTGTGAGCGACCGGTGGGCATGTCACCAAAAGTGCAGGTACAAGGAGGAAAAGCGGTGAAAGGTCTCAGCAGTCTTCATCCAGGCTTCCAAAATGGCCGCAAGTATTAGGCCCCGATCATGCCGCGGGGGTTAATTTGTTCCAGAGTGCCAATTACAGGGGTAAGGCACACTCACCAAGCCCTCCAGTGCCCCCAGAGACAGTAGATCGTTTCGCAAGCTCAAGCAAGCGGCGGAAATAACTTTAAAAGCCATGTTTATCACGGAGCTCCTTCAACATGCAGTCGCTCGCTTCCTCGGCTAGCTCTGCCCCCTGTCACCACTTTTATGGATAGGTACCACTCTCGCAGTCTTCCAGAGTTTGGGTATGTATCCAGTCACCAGTGATTCATTGATTAGGGTTGTGACAGGATTCGCAATTGCCGGTGCACTCATTTTCAGCAGCATTGCTGGTATTTGATCAGGTCCAGACTGGTATTTAATTTTTTGGTTACGGAGAAGTTTAGTAATGACACTGCCAGACACTGGTCTAAAACTGAATTCCTGTCTGATACAGGGTCTTTGCACAGTTGGAGGGGCCTGATCTGCGTGTGGTCTTTCTGATTGCTAAGCTAGGAAATGACATGCAATCAGGGTGGTGGCACATCCAACAAAATAATCATTAAAGGCATTTGCTACATCTAGGGGTGTTGCAGGGTTTGGTTGTTTACTTTGACAGCAGCCGGCTGGGAGTGGACAGGGGGTACTTATGGTTTTCCAAAAGTTTCTAGGGTTTGATATGTTATTGTTTAGATTTTCATTGAAGTAATGGACTTTTGCCATTTTTGTTTGTTTTGTGCATGCATTCTGGCATTTTCGGTATTCATAGTGATCGTTCATGGAACCAATAGTCTTGAAATTTGACCACAGTGAATCTCTAAGCTGGTACATTAGTGTAAGATCAGCTGTAACCATGGGGAGATGGGTCCCTCTTACTCGCACTTTACGCAGCGGGGCATGGGAATTCCAGACTTGCAGGAGCTCGGACTGAAAGTATGCAATTGCACAGTCTAGGTCTGGGATTAGGTTTAGTCTGTACCATGGGAGCTGTTTGAGATCACTTAGGAAGGATTCAAGAATAAATTTCTTGAAAGACCTGGTGGTTATTACCTTTGGGGGAGTTTCTGTGGCCTTTATTTTACGCATGCAGTACACAAGACAGTGGTCACTAAAGCTATTAGTGAGAACTCCTGCCTCCTGTATTCTATCAGGATATGAGGAGAGAATCCAGTCCAGCAAGGTATGGTTAGGGCTTTTCATATTAATGCGAGTGGCGGAGGAGATTAATTGAGTTAGCTGCAAAGTTTTAAACAGCGAGCAGTGTTTATTGTTTTTAGGATTTAGCCAATCTGTACTAAAATCGCTGAGGACCAGCAGTTCACTTTTTTGGTTTTGTGCAAGTAGGTTATTAAGGATTTGAGTTATGTCAGAGAGGGAGTGCACTGGAGAGCTCGGTGTGCGATAGAATCCAGCAACAATGATTGATTTACTGAATGGGATCTCAATTAAACCAGAGAGGAAATCAAAGGTGGCAGGGGAGCTAGAATTCTGTAAGGGGGTGAACTTTATGGACTCCTCAACATAAATAACAATTCCCCATCCTCTCTTTGCTCTGTCCTTTCTATAACATGAATACCCCTGTATTGATATGGCAGAGTCTAGTACTTCTGGGGTTAACTATGATTCTGTGAGCACAATGATTTTGGGTTTGTAATAGCAACACCAAGCCTGAAGCTCATCCAGTTTAGGGAGTAAGCTGCGGGTGTTACAGTGCACAAATGAGAGGCCTTTTTTAGTGGGGAGACTAAAGGTTGTGTCAGCTATAGGACTGTAGAATTGAAAATTCTATGGCAAAATAGTCAAACCAGAAAAATTCTCCCATTTATCTCACTTTCCAAATTGGCTATTTGGTCTAGATTGTTCATTCTCCTGGCAATTCTCAAGGTTTTCCCCTCTCTCTGAATAGCCCTGATGGTGTTCGCCTGAATAAACCTGTCTAATGAAACCACTGAACATCAGGGCATTTCTCTGCTGTTCGATTTCTCTGAACAGTGTAGCGCTGTTTAAAACTCTGTTGCTGTAATGCTCGGGTTTGGCCACCAGAGGGAGACAAGCGCAATGTAAACTATACTGGACACAATGGGACTACGTTTTCCAGCATGCTCTGGGGCAGAGACAGGAAGTGGGTGGGGAAGGAGGAAAGGACATCCGCAGCCTCTTTAGAAGAAGAGCCAGTGTGAGCCTAGTGGTGAACAGAGTAAGACGCACGTGAGACTGTGAGCGATTGTTACCAGGCCGGAGAGCAGGCGCTGCCTTGCCGACGCTGGGGATCGATACAGTGACTTGCCAGAGACCTAGTAATCCACCGCTGAGAGGTTTTGCACAGACACAGAGTTCCAGATTGGACCCCGAGTAAGGAGACCGCAATGATCCACTGGGAGTGCAGGCGGTAGGCCGTAGATCTTGTTGTAGAAGACGGACAAGCAGGAGAAGCGGATCAGGTGGCACAGGGTCCCAGTATAATCCAGCGGAGAGACGTCCTTGATCGGGCAGCGGAACAGATTGTCTGGCGGATGGGTGAGAGGCCTTCCAGGCCACAGTCAAAGTTTAACGAAGCACGCAGCAGTATTGCTTAAATCTACAGGGCCCCAACGTGACTAGTCGAAGATTTATTAAATCCATTCACTGGCCAGTCGAATATAGTACCCGGGTACCTGAGCTCACACACACACACTTTTTGGGACATAACCTGCACGGGACTTACACTCCAGAGACGAAGTGGTTAAACTTTTCTTTTACCGCTGCGCGTTTCTCGCATTACGAAATCCTGTTTTCTATATACCGTGCTTACATTAGAATATACGTGAAATATGGACGGCACTCACGGTCTTTGTCACAAGATTTCTTGAATTTATTGTAGAAAAAGGGGGATCGACGTTTCAGTCCACTATCCGTGGACTTTCATCAGGATATACAGAACAACCATAAAACCAACATTTAAATAGAAAAATAACATACTCACCAACAAGCAGTGACTCTCCCTCCCCGTGCCAGGCGAACGCTGACTCCTCAGAGTGACATCAGAACGCCGGCGCCAATCACGTGACCACACCGTCACCATGGTAACCCGATGCTCTCCAGTGACGTCTGCTGCACTATACACGTGCGAGGAGAAATCAAAACAAAAACAGACGCGAAAAACGCTTGTAAAAGCGATGGTCACAGGGAACACCCTGCTTGACCATGCCTGCATGCCTGCCACAACGCAACAGAGATCAACAGTATAAAATCCGGTTACAGAGAGATTAAGAAATAGGCAGGAATGAGAAGGAAAACAAGAAAGAAAAACCAGAAACCAAAAAACAAAAGCAGGAATGGGAAAAAAAAGGGAGGGCATGAAAATTATTAAAAACAATTGCAAACGCTACTGGGGCATGAAGGAAACACTCCAGTGTGTCCAGTATAGAATGCATCTCCTGCAATGGTCAAAATCAGAGAAATTGGGCTCAAAAGTGCAGTGGTATACCCAAACCCTGTAATCCCTAGATGGCATAGACTAATAAATGCGACCGATAAATAGGTCTGGAATAACATGAGAAACGATTCGTCAAAAGGCACTCCTAAAAATAGGATTCAAAAAATTTAGATGTAAAAGTTCAGAATTCAAAAGGTTAGAGGTGCGAAAAATTATAACAGGGGATAGCCACAGAAATTCTTCTGCCCTGGCATCATCCACATGAACAAATCACGGCAATCCAATGGAAACTTGTCAATATAATAAGGTCTACAAAGCAAGCCATCTATACTATGGAGATTGGTCTCCAAACTATACCTTATATATGCCGCTTTATTGAGACCAGTAAAGTATATAATTTATAAAATCCACAACAGTGCTGGTGTATATTTATTCCCCAGTGCGGAGAGACTAACCTGAGGTTCAATTCAGCGGCTCCTCCAGGAGTGAGCGCTACACGTGGGGGCTCGTCCGGGATACAGTCTCTAGAAAAACCGCATTTAAAGGGTTAAATATGGATCCAGACACTGCTGCCAAATGGTGTGAGGAGCAAAGTAGTCAGATAGAGTTATGCATAGTCATGGATATTCCTGCAGACACTTGGGCCGAAGATCAGATTCGCCGGGCCGTGGCCGCGCTGACACTAGATCATCGGGGGTTAATCCTGGACATTAAAGCGAACCCAGATACCTCTCACACGTATGTTCTTTTTGAGTGGAGAAAGGGTGTTCCAGTGTGTTTTCAGGGTGCGAGCGTAAAGCTGACCGATGACGTGGAGGTTCAACTGATTCAGCCAAGTGTGCCACGTGGCGACCCCGCGAGTGTTCCCGCGCCCAGTCCACTGGCCATGATCGGGCCTGAATTTATAGTGGCTATTGGAGATTTGCTGGCTAAATGTCAAAGAACAAGCCCTCCACACACTAACTTTGGTTATCGACGGTTGAGAAATTTTACAGGAAACTTACCAACTCCGGCGGGAGAAGAAACCTTTGAAGAATGGGTAGAACAAGCGATGCAGGCTCTGGATGAGTGGGACGTCCCTGAAGCGCAGAAGAAGCAAAGAATTACTGAGAGCTTAAAGGGACCTGCATCAGAGGCTGTCAGAAACCTAAAATTGAGTAAACAAGACTGCACTGCTTTAGATTACCTAAACGAATTACAGGAAGTCTTTGGGCAAACAGAAAAGGCCGCTGAGCTCATGTACCAGTATGAACATACCTACCAACGAAAAGGTGAGAAAATGACTGAATACATGAGGCGCCTAGATAAGATTCTGCACCAGATACTTCTTAAGAAAGGGGCCAAACCAGCCACAATAGATAAAATCCGAATGCAGCAGATATTGAGGGGCGCTCAACCTCTAGATCCTGTGATGCTACAGCTGAGAACCAGAGAAGGTAACCGAGAGTTGAAATACCTGGAACTGATTCGAGCTGTTAGAGAGGAAGAGGCTCTGCTAGAAGAAAAGTCCTTAAGGAGAGGAGAAAGAGCTTATGCACAACCAGTAAGGCATAACGAATATCTGCAAACTGAAGATGATTCGTTGGACGCCTATGGATCTGAAGTTGACGGACAAGAGCATCTGCTAGTTCCTATATCCACAGAGAGTACTGCCAAAGAACCAACCTTCCCTGCATATAGTGAGTTACACAAAACCATTAAGAAGGTATAAGAAGCTCAAGCTGAGCTGAAACAAGCACACACTGATCTGTGCCGAGTACTTTTGAAGGTGGCAGAGACACAGACCGATATGCAGAAGTTCCTTACTGATATGCGGACAACAGGAGTTGCTGTGGCGTCTGGCCAGGGTCCTTCAACCGAATCACCACAAGCAAGTGCGTCTCCGTCTTCAAAGAAGAGATGTTTTAGTTGTGGGGAAATGGGTCATTTCCGAGCACAATGCAAAAGCCAAAAGTCTGAAGAAATAGGGTAGAAGAGTTCCTAAAAGCTTTGGAAGGGCTGCTATCTACCTCACAGGCGGGAAACGCCAGAGGGCCCAAGTGAAGGAGCAAACTAGGTGCCCAATGGTTGAAAACTGCTCCAAAAATCAAGCCAAAACTGAAAGACAGAACAGAAAGAGTTTTGCCAACTGCTGAGCTTACCAGGACTGAAAGAGTTACTCCCTTAGCATCCGGTCCTACGTCATGGGGAAGCAATGCACATCCAAAACTTACACGGGCCAAGAAGAAGGCCAGGGTACAGCAAACGGGGTCTAAATTTCCCGCTGCTACAACAAAGTTTCCTGACCAGCTGATAGGTCCTTCTCCCATCGTTCCAATCCAAGTAGAGGGAGTCTACACCAAAGCTCTGTTGGACTCAGGGGCTCAAGTGACATTGATCTACCGAGACTTCTATGAGAAGCACTTGAAGCACATACCTCTACAGAAATTAAAGGACCTTGAGATCTGGGGTATCGGAACTGAGAAACTTCCCTATGACGGATATCTACAGGTGAAGTTAGAGATTGGATCCGAAGTCATCGGACAGTCTGGGGGTTGTGATGCATTGGCCATTGTGTGTCCTCGGCCTTCAGGGGCCAACAGAAGTTCGATGATAGTGGGGACGAATACTGATCTGGTGCGACGTCTCCTGACTCCTATAGTAATGGAAGAAGGTTCTACCAGGGGAGTACACCCGATGTTGCGTCCAGTCTATCAGCGAATGGTCGAAGAACAGAAGGCACCTGCCGAAGTGGGGCGCCTGTGGAGATTGGGAGGAACAGAAAAGGTTCTGCAATCAGGAGAAGTGGCGAGTTTCCGGGCTTCAGTCAAGTTGAACGGATCACAACCGGGTCCCTATGTGGTACTGGAAACTGATTTCAATCATGGGAGTGAAGCCGGAGTAGAAGTAATCCCAGAAATAATCTCCACAAGAGCTTTGAAACGAACACGAGGAAGAGTCTCAGTTAGTGTATGTAATGTGTCTGATTCTCCAGTGATTCTGAAAGCACGAATGCCTATCGGGCAAGTAGCGTCCGCTACGCCTCTCTCCCCTACCGATTTAGGAGGGGAAGTGAATAAAGAGATTCCAGCTGAAAGGTTCTATCCTAAGGATGCTCCCATCTCACCTGAATGGAAGAAACGCCTTCAGTCCCAGATCCTAAAGTGGAGGGACTTGTTCTCGAAGGACGAGTTCGACGTGGGCCTAGCTAAGAGTACTGAGCATCGCATTCGACTACAGGAAGATAAGCCGATTCGAGAAAGGTCAAGACGAGTTCCGCTGGGAGACTTGGATGATCTACGAGAACAGCTGAATGAACTGCAAAGAACTAAGGTGATTCTAGAGTCCAGGAGTCCTTATGCATCTCCAATAGTGATGGTTCGGAAGAAGAATGGTTCTATCCGTCTATGTATAGACTATCGCACACTAAATCAGAGAACCATTCCGGATCAATATGCCACTCCTCGGATAGAAGATGCCTTACAGTGTTTGTCTGGAGCAAAATGGTTTAGTGTACTAGACCTGCGAAGTGGGTATCACCAGATACCAATGCATCCTAATGACAAATAAAGAATAATAATAATCTGCCCACTGGGGTTCTTTGAGTTCAACAGAATGCCTCAAGGCCTTACGGGGGCTCCAGCCACGTCCCAATGGTTAATGGAGAAGACAGTCGGGGACATGAACCTGATAGAAGTGTTAGTGTATCTAGATGACATTATTGTGTTCGGGAAGACTTTGGAAGAACATGAGCAACGGTTGGAGAAGGTCTTGAAGCGGCTCCATGAAGAGGGGTTGAAACTGTTTCTGGAGAAGTGTCAATTCTGTTTACCTTCCGTTACGTATCTGGGACATGTTGTTTTAGCAGAAGGCGTTTCGACGGATCCTCGAAAGTTGGAAGCCGTAGCTTCCTGGCCTAGACCCCGAAATGTTACTGAACTTAGATCTTTCTTGGGGTTCTGCTCCTATTACCGAAGATTCGTAGGAGGATTTGCCAAGATAGCTCAACCACTGAACAAGCTCCTACAGAAGGAAGACGCAGAAAAAGGCCACAAGGCCTCTGATCGAAATTCATCGGCTCCAGGGCCAAGGAAGACTCGAGAATCCATCCAAGAAGAATGGACTAATCAATGCGAAGGTGCTTTCATGAAGCTGAAAGAGAGTCTAACTCGAGCTCCTGTCTTGGCTTACGCTGATCCTCATAAGCCATACGAATTGCATGTGGATGCCAGCAGAGAAGGTCTAGGGGGAGTCCTATACCAGGAATATGGCGGATTGTTGAGGCCTGTAGCGTATGTGAGCCGAAGTCTTCCGCCTTCAGAAAAGAACTATCCTACCCACAAGTTGGAGTTCCTAGCCTTGAAATGGGCGGTAGTAGACAAGCTGAAAGATTATCTGTACAGAGCCGAATTTGTGATAAAGACTGATAACAATCCGCTTACCTACGTCCTTACTACTGCGAAGCTGGATGCAACGGGACATCGGTGGTTGGCCGCTCTGTCAGGGTTTCGGTTCAGCCTGAAGTATCACCCTGGAGTGAATAATCGAGATGCCGATGCTTTGTCAAGAAGACCCTACACTACAGAATGGACTCAGTTAACTCCAGATGGGGTGCAAGCTTTATGTCAAGGAGCGGAGCACCGGGTCAAGGGAGGGATTGAAGCAGAAGCCATAGGAGTTATGGCTGCGGCTGTTCCAGAGTTCTATTGTAATCCTACACAGCTGATGGATGAAAGTTTGCCTACTTTCTCGAAACAGGACCTGAGAGCCGATCAGGCTAGAGACCCTTTGATTGCATTAACCGTGAAGGCCCTAACCGCGAACCCACAGAAAAAATTAGGGCTTAGGTACCGTCTCCCTTGGTAGGTCACCGGAGAAGGGGGTCTCTTGCTATACAGCCCCAAAGAAAGCCAAAAAACAATGAATAAACTCCGAATACCGTGGTATTAATACAATGGATTTATTCCAAAATCAAGAAAAGCAGCGACGTTTCAACCACAACTGGTCTTTGTCAAGGCTTGACAAAGACCAGTTGTGGTCGAAACGTCGCTGCTTTTCTTGATTTTGGAATAAATCCATTGTATTAATACCACGGTATTCGGAGTTTATTCATTGTTTTTTGGCTAACCGCGAACCAACGGGAAATTCTACTGACAAATTCCCTAGAAGGAGCCCGATTGGTATACAAAGAGTGGGAACGGTTGAAGATGTTGGATGGGGTGGTCTACCGAAGGGGCCCCTCAAACAATGCTGAAGAGACCCAACAATTGTTCCTTCCCACCAAACACAGAGAGGGTGTGCTGCGGTCATTACACGATGACCATGGACATTTGGGTGCAGAGAGAACTTTTAAGCTAGTGAGAGACAGATTTTATTGGCCCTGTATGAGATCTGAAGTTGAAAGTTACTGTCATTCGTGTTTGAGGTGTATCCAGAGGAAAACCCTACCAACCCGAGCCGCTCCGATGAGCCACCTGCAAAGTCAAAAAAACCAATCAAAAAAAAAATTCTAGGTCAAAATAGCCAAACCAGAAAAATTCTCCCTTTCATCTCACTTTCCAAATCAGCTATTTTGACCTAGAATTTTTCATTCTCCAGTCATTCTCTAGTCATTCTCCTGCTTTTCACACTCTCTGAATAACCCTGATGATGTTCGTATGTCTCGTACTGCCTAGACAAGGCATCTGTCTTGGTATTCTTGGAACCAGGACAATAGGTAAGTACAAAGTTGAAGCTGGACAGGGACAGAGACCACCTAGCCTGTCTAGCATTCAAGCGTTTAGCATCCCCAATGTAAACCAGATTCTTATGATCCATTATAATGATTATGGGATCTTTGGAACCTTCTAGCAGATATCGCCATTCTTTCAGGGCTGCGACGACTGCAAGCAATTCCCTATTACCTATATTATAATTCTTTTCTGCAGGTGTCATCTTTCTGGAGAAAAACCCACACGGATGTAATGACTTATCAGGACTCTCTCTCTGGGATAGGACTGCGCCTATGTCAATCTCAGAGGCATCTACCTCCAGCTGGAACGGCACACCTGGCTCGGGATGTTGCAGGACTGCTGCCGTGATGAACGCCTCTTTGAGCTTATCAAAGGCCTGCATGGCTTGAGTGCTCCATTTTTGGTTCTGCGTAGGGATGGGCTGCCGGTTCGAATCTGTTCTAAGTTC
The DNA here is from genome assembly GCA_009667805.1 of Leptobrachium leishanense. Taxonomy (NCBI): domain Eukaryota; kingdom Metazoa; phylum Chordata; class Amphibia; order Anura; family Megophryidae; genus Leptobrachium; species Leptobrachium leishanense. The sequence continues at coordinate 122,322,963 of CM019068.1, forward strand.
GATTCGAACATCAGCTGTTTGAAAGTTCGCGAACTTCAAACTTTTTGGGCCGTTCGAAAAAAGTTCGACCAAAAACAAAATTCTAAAAAATTTAAAAACATGCTTAAAAGATCCTAAAAAATCTAAAAATAAAGAGACTCTGTACTGTAGAATATAATAATAAACGGTTTATTAGATATTGTATTAAAACGGGAATATTGTTAACATTGAAGCCTATGGGGCAAAACATTTCCCACACCTAGTTGTGGCTCAAAAAGAAAAGAAATAAAAATTTAAAAAAATACTTAAAAGATCCTAAAAAAATCTAAAAATAAAGAGACTCTTTAATGCAGAATATAATAATAAACGGTTTATTAGATATTGAATTATAAACGGGAATATTTTTAACATTAAAGCCTATGTGGCAAAACATTTCCCACACCTTGTGGCTAAAACACCCCTTGCGAATCGATTTCGAAATTTTGAGTCATTTGATTCAATAATTCGGATGATTCGAAATTTCGGGTCGATTCGATAAATTGGGTCGATTCGGTCGGTGATTCGGTCATTCGGTTCAGTTGTTTTTTTGTTTTATCCTGCATTAATTATACTGTAGAGGTGCTGCGCAACAGTGTGCGGATTCATATGCTGCATTAATTATACTGTCAGCCTCTGATGGCACGCTGCCAGGTGTGTCTGTTTCTGGTTATTTGCCAGTCCTGCCAGTTACTGGAGATGATCCAATCAACTATGATACTGGCAAAGAATCAGCCTTGTTTCTGTCAAGGGCTGTGGTCACTGTGCCCAAGTCCCATGGTGAATCTGGTAATACCAGGCTTCATTCTAGGTCTAAGGAAGTCTGGCACAATGTTGGAGCTACATCCAATTTAACCGGTACTAACATCTCAGATTCTAGCCCTGTACCCGAGAGTTATATACGATCTCCATGTGGGATGTTGTTCCATGAGGCACACTGGGCCATGATCAAGAAAGACCCTAATGCTTTGAGGTGTTTTGAGGAGGATTCCGATGACTCGGAAGGTCCACCGTGTATTCCTCCAGGTGAGATGTGTAGAACTAGCAAGGTGCCAATAGTTCCATGTTCTGCTGATGTGCGAATCATGCCTGGTGTGGGCGCTAAGCCCTTTCTGTCTGGTACAGGTGATGCTGGCGAGCTGCCTGTCTTGCCAGACGCCAGTGGGTTGTCAGTAAATCGCATGGCAAGCCTTAAGTCAGCGATACCCAAGTCTCACAGTGGCTCCAATAATGCTAAACCCTGCAATGGGTATAATGAATTGAAGTCTTGTGTGCTCGAGAACACAATGTCTGTCCCTACTGCAGCTATGTCATGTGGGGTTGCACCAGTTCTAGATCTCGTTCCAGGAGAAGACGTAAAAAGGTGACCAACCCTGGTCCATCTGATTCTATGTCCAGTCTGACCGATGCTGAGATCCCGTTATCCCGTCATGTCCCTGAGGGCTATGTGCAGTCGCACTTTGGACTGGTGTTCAGGAAGGAACACTGGGCTGCCATTCAAACGAACTCTCATAGACGGAGGCATCTCGGGGAGGAGGGTGACGACTCTGAGGAGTGGGACCCCAATGGATTTTGGTGACTGGTGTTCGTGATTAGGGATGAGCGGTTTGGTTCGATCAGTTCGGAGTTTGACTCGAACATTGGCAGTTCGAAAGTTCGCAAACTTAACTTTTTGGCGTGTTAGATTCGAGTTCGAAATTTTTTTTTGAAAAAAGTATAAAAAATGCTTACAAAATCTAGAAATAAAGAGACTCTTTACTGCAGATTATTATAAGCAACGGTTTATTAGATATTGAATTAAAAAACTACCCAGGGCAAGAAGGAACGCATGTGGGCGATGATTAGCAATGGACGGACTGTGTACGTCGTCAAGAAGCGGTATGTATATTAGCATAAACATGTTACATACACATAACACACATTACATACATCTACCAAAATACGTCAACACATGCTGCAGCGTAATGTATTATCTGTCAGACAAATGTGACTGTCGTAAAATTATTCTGGCTTTATTTAAAATATTTGCACACGTGTACATTTTAATGAAACTTTCACACCTCAAAATTACATGTGCTTAGAGTGCATGAGGCTTGCATAGGATTTTTTGTGCCGCCTGTGTGTTTCATCTTTAAAATGCTGCAATGGGTGATGTGGATTTTCTAGCTTACAAGGAAAGCATGCTTTACAGTCTGCCTAATGTCTAGGTGCAAAGATTCTCACCTCTAAATGACATGTGCTTACAGCAGGGCTCTCAAATGGCGTAAACAACAGGTGTTAATTAGTGTTTGGAAATAACATGTACTTCTAATTAGTCTGGTCTCATGAATTTGATACATTGCCTGCAGACTGGATGTGGCTCCTGCACATGTATGAACACTGTGCTTCTGAATTCTAAGAAGTGTTCATTTCTACTACATTTCCTCTGATATGCTGTTTAACCCCTTAAGGACCAGGGCTCTGTAAAGCCAATCATTAATGATGTAGATGTTACGTCATTTGTCATCAAGGGCTTAATAAAATCTTTATCACACTCCTTAGATTTAAACGTAATATTCCAGTATTTGTATGTCATGTACCTCTCCCGAAGGGCCTATGGGAGCATACAATTATTATTGTTAGATCTATAGTTTTGGTGCAAGCGTGGTGGAAGGGCTTGCTGCTTCTGCATTAGTAACACAACACAACGTGAAAATGTCTATCATAAAGCATACAAGCTGAGTCCCTAGAGTCTCTGACTATCCATTGTCATATATACCTTGCTTTATACATATAATACATTCCCTCATCCAACAGGATAGTAGCCAGTCCCTGTGCATTTTAACCCCTTAAGGGTGGCTAGGTGTCGTGTGTGGGTCTCTGATGGCGATGTTTCTATACATCCTTCAAATCCGCCACATCATGAGCAGGTTATGGGGACGTCCTAGGCACGATATTTGAAGGAATTTTTCGTTTTTATTTTTAACCCTTATTTCATGGAAAACTCACTGTCCCTTTTAAAAACTTTTTTTTTTTACTTTTTGTCCTTGTTTCCTGTCCCCCAGGGCACTACCCGGACCCCCATACACCTTTTATGGCAAATATCTTACATATATGCCCTCTTGCAGGGCACTCTAAAAAAAACGAACTTTTGAGTCCCATTGACTTGCATTGATTTCAGTTCGTGCTCGAGTTCGAACTCGAACTTTTGAAATTGTTCGAGTGCGAATGCGAACCGAACACAGGTGCTGCTCATCCCTATTCGTGATCTGTTTTCCTGATTCCGTCTGTCGTGTTTTCTGTTTTGGGTGCCCGGGGGTCACCCGTAAGGGAGGGGGTTATGTTACATTTTCCCTGGTTTTGGCTGCGCCCCCTGGTGGTGAAGGGTCTTCATGTCTGTTTTTCCCCTGTGGTGTGTTTGGCCGTGCTGTTTGGGGCTGTTCTGGGGTTCCGATGTGATCTCCTGGTCTGGGGTCACATGGCCCAATCACACAGACCCACTCCCTATAAATATCCCAGCAGCACAGAGCCTCATTGATGGTTTATGGAGTTTGATGGTGGTTGTGTCCTGTTAGTTTCCTGTGCTGCTGCAAAGCATTCTTGTTCTAGTGCATTCTGGTTTTGACCTTGGCTGTTTCCTAACGATCCTTTTCTGCTGACTCCTGGTACTCTGTATGCTGATCTGTTGCCAACCTTGCCTGAACGACCATTCTTATATGTTTCATGTATTTTGTTTGTCCTAGTTTAGTATAGTCTCTGAGGCCATTAAAAGGACCTCCTCAGTGCAGGTTGTTTTGTCTGTCTTGTTTATCCCTTGCCCTTCTTATTTATATTTATCTGTTAATTCTTTGTGAGGGTTTTTCTTAGAAGTATTCCTAGCTTAGGGATTCCTTTAGTTTTCTCCTAGCCCTCCTGTTCCATGTGTCACTGTCTGGTTCCTGTATCATCCTGAAGTGGTGTCCAGTTCAGGTCCTGTTTCGCCAAGTCTGTCAGTTTGTTGACTGCCCTGCAGCCTGCATAATTCATCTACTGTCATTCATTGTTTGTGTTTCTGAGCGTGTCCTGGGTATCTGTCGGTCTTGAAACCTTCGGAGCTTAGTGGCAATTCAGTCCTACTTTTGTGCTCCTTGCTTTTTGAGAAACAAGTCTGTTTTATTGATCTGTCCAGTGTCCAGTCAGTAGCTCATCTGCCTTAAGGGCTACACTCCATGTTCCAAGCCACCACGATTGCCCAAGAGGGGGCCAACCGTTACAGAACCGATTCGGAAAATCGGCTGAATACGAAGCACCGAATCGGACCGATTCGTGAAAAAAAAGATTCGGTCTGAATTGAAACGCACATCCCTACATGGCATAAAGGGTGGCTCTGGCTGGAAGTCACTTACTGGCGAACCTGGCAGCACTGTCTCCATGACCATGGCGCTAGAAAATGAAGTACTGGCTGGAGTTCTGGGTCACCCAGAGCCGCAGTGCATAGTTCAGCAGCACCTCTCCAGGCTTCAGCCACATCCTGCAGGGCACTGCCAGGCTCACATGTCAGCACAGGGATCTGCTGGAGCCAGAGGGAAGGGAGCAGGACACACTCAGCACCGTGCAGGCTGGCACTCACCACCCCCAGCGCATGGACACACACACAGGAACCTGGGAGCTAGTCATGCCAGTGTGAGATCTGACACCTCACTCAGCACCAGACCCCACTCCCCTGAGCTCAGACCAAGATTCTCAGTGACATAAGCTAACTCTCAGATCCCTCATGGGTCACCCACACCCAGGCAAGCCTCCCCACTGCCCTCCCTGCCATTCAGCCCCTTTATCCAGCTCCCTGCAACATACTGGCCTCCAATCACCCCCTCACTCAGCTCCTCATGTCTCTCTGCCGCTGTGGCTGGCCCCTCCTTCGCTGTAGCCCTTGGGACAGGAGGGGTGGATCCTGGGAAAGGAGACACTGGATCTGTTGTGGACAAGTATATATATCTGCTTTTATAATACTCAAAGGCCTAGAAAAATGCTCATTTAGGTTAAAGTTTGCTATTGCTTTAAGACGAAATTAATATAACTACATTTGCAGATAAAACCAAAATGTATCTTGCGTAATTTCGCCATCTCTGCAGTAAATAATGAACCGCAAGCAGGTGGCCCTGCAAAACACAAAAACCACAAGTAGGAAGAAGGACCATGTTTTGTATTTTGCATCCTGTTACCGAACATCTTCCAGAACATGTTCCAGACATCACAAGGTCGCCCAGGATGTAGAAGAACATTGCTGATTTTGCAGATGTCGAAATGATACTTTGACCTTTGAAATAGCGGATATTTGATTTTCATTTAATTAATAAATAAACTGTATGTCCGCAATTTTATACCGAAGTCAATCAAAATGTTAAGTTGCCTCCCATCTGCTTACGTATAAACGTACTATAAAATATATCGAACCTATTAAACAGATTCAGAGGAATCATCGGCTTTGAAGCCACATAGACTTATTCCTTGTCTGTGTGATTTCTTTATGCGCGCATATATCTGATTTCTCCACCGAATTAGAACAGAGACTGGCATCCGAGGAAGGACTACATTGTCCACTTCAATTCCTCCTGCACTGGGTACAGGCCCCACCGGATGTACACAGCAGGGTGCTCGCACAGCAGCAGGGTGTCCCCGGGCAGCTTGAAGGCGTTCCGGGTCGCCCCCACCCAGCGCTGCTGCACCCTTGAGACTTCGGCACAGGCCAGGGGTGAGGTGATGAGGTCCCTTGCGAGCACCACTCGCCTCGTCCTGCTGCTTACCACGTGACTGATGTGGTGCCGGTGCGATGTGTCACGTCAGCGTGAAGGATGAGCTGGAGCCGCTGCACGCGAAGCAGGGACATGTGCGCCCTCCCACTAGCCCCAGGATTTGCTGCTTGGAGCTCCAAATGGCTCCATGGCCTGCGCTGACGGGCCGGATCTCATTCTGCAGCAGAACTGCTCTGCTGCAGAATGAGATCTGACCCCCCACACGCACCTTAATCCTTAATTTGACTCTCGCACTTGGGTTCGGCGACCGCTGCGCTGGCCTTCAAGAGATGCCAACACGGCGGCACCGATAAAAAAAAATAGGCCCTGCCGGGAGGTGCCGGTACTAGGTACCATCACGTACTGGCTGGAAAAAAAGACCTGCAAAGAAGATGCCCCTTTCTTTCCTTTTTTTTAACATATTCGGTGAAAATACCCATTTCCATCTTTCATTTACATGTCACAGCTTTCATCAATCTGCTCCTTCCTGACGAACATGATTTTAATATTCTGCACATTTTTGGTGGTAACTTGATAAAACTCTTTGTTATTCATTACAGTTCGCTCCAAGACAAGCTTTCCATACAGTTCTTTTGACTGTACCACCAATTCCTTCAACCACACCCTTTCCGTGACTTGTGGCAAAGAAATGCCAAGAAACTTTATTATTATTATACTTTATTGATATAGTGCCAGCATATTCCACAGCGCTGAACAATGGGCACAATATACTGTAGCCAGGGTTACAATACATTGAGACTGAACAACATTTGACAAACCAGTACAGGAGGAAGCAAAGGCCCTATTCCTGTGGAAATTTATAATCTAGAAGGTTGGGGTGGAAACAGGAGGAGAGGACTGCAAGCTGAGAGTGACGGACAGGTTGGTGCATTGGGTTGTATCAGTGAGTTCGAGTCGGGTGGTAGGCTTGCCTGAATAGACGGAATAAACAATTACTGATGTGTTTTCTTTTCTTCTCTTTTTCTGCTGACTAGCACACTGCTTCTAAAACTGCTCCTGAAGACGCTTCAAGGGGAAACGCGTAGAGCAGAGTATGGAATGCTAGTTATGACTTTATGATTTCTGTATCTGCTCTCTCCTGTCTGTTATTTAGGTTCATCACTAAGATGTATCTAATAAGTAGGCACGCTCCTGTTTTTACCTCCCTGTTGCTCTGAGCCACTGGGTTTTCCCTGAAATAGCCTGCATAGCTCCTTATACAGATTATATATTGCCACTTCCTTACTTTCCTATACTGTATATAGCGAACCCACGAAGGCTCGCATTCCTACTTGCTCTTGCAATTACTAGACAGATCTGTATATACTAGCTAGAATATTTTTCCAAACAAGGCACCCAGAAAGGACTTTTCTTTCCTCTGATAGCAACAGATCCATTGATTTAGTTAGGTAGCTCTGCAGTGATGCAAGCTACACATATTGGCTTTGTGTAGATTTTTTTCTTTGTGTGTTTTCTTGTGATTTTCGTGTTCTTTCGAATCCTTTTGATTCTCTAATCAATTTTATTGTCTTATACAGGATTAAATGGTAAATTTTATTTTCTCTCAATATCTCTGAGTCCTGATCTCTTGATTGCCTGAATAGGAATGTTTTAAGGGAGCGTTTGAAGGAGGGGAAACTAGGAGTAAGTCTGACAGTACGAGGGAGAGTGTACCAGAGGAAGGGGGCTGCACGTGACCAATAATGCAATTTATCTTGCAAAGAGGTGATACAGGGAGAAGCTAGGCGCAGGTTACGGTTTGATCTTAGGGAGCGGAGTATTTGGTGATTAGTGAGGACAGAGGCGCATTCCGTTCAAGTTAGGGTTGCCACCTGTCTGGGTTTCACCCGGACAGTCCGGTTTTCGAGTCATTTGTCCAGTTTTCAGACCTCCTGCCACCCGGACACATGACTCTGCTCAGACCCGCCCCTCATCCGCTTGCCGCGGAGTCCCCCAGACCAACTGATTTATTATATGAGCAGCAGAGCAGACTTGCGCTGCCTGTCTGTTCTGCCAAGGCTCAAGCTGCAATGTTTGCTGCTTTCCTGCTTGATTCTTAGATGTTATTCACACGCAGCCGCAGGCTCCATGCGAGTGATAGACGCTCCATCACTCACCACTAACAGTGTGGGGGTGGTCTCCCGTTCATTGCCACGTGTTCGTTAGGAGAGAGGCAGCAGGGCTGAGAGGAGTTGCAGCCGGGTGCAGCTGCTGTGGTGGCTCATGTAGCTGGCTGTTGGAGGAATGGATCCTTCCATATTCCAAGAATAAAGCAGGTGACAAATTCAATCTACTCTTGCCATCCCCACTCCCCTTCTATCTGGCCGGGCAAAGAGAGGACAGAGTGCAGCTGTACAGTCTCCCTGTGTCTCCACTGTGTGCTGGCTCCACTCCCTCTATCCCGGCTGCATTGTCCTGATACACAGGCAGGTGACATCTCTTCTGCAGCCTATCTTCTTCCCCTTCTCTCTCTCCCCCTTTTTCTCTTTCCCCCCTTTTTCTTCCCCCTCTCTTTACCCCTCCTCTCCCCCTCTCTGACCCCCCCTCATTTCCCCCTCTCTTCCCCCTTCTCTTCCCCCCTCTCTTTCCCCCTCTCTTCCCCCTCTTTCCCTCTCTTCCCCCTCTTTCCCCCTTCTCTTCCCCCTCTTTCCCTTTCTCTTCCCCCTCTTTCCCCCTCTTCCCCCTCTCTTTCCCCCTCTTCCCCCTCTCTTTCCCCCTCTTCCCCCTCTCTTCCCCCTCTTTCCCCTCTCTTTCCCCCTCTTTCCCCCTTCTCTTCCCCCTTCTCTTCCCCTCCTCTCTTCCCTCTCTTCCCCATCCTCTCTTCCCCATCTCTTCCCCATCTCTTCCCCCTCCTCTCTTCTCCCCCTCTTTCCCCCTCTTTCCCCCTCTCTCTTTCCCCTCTCTCTTTCCCCTCTCTTTCCCCTCTCTTTCCCCCTCTCTTTCCCCTCTCTTTCCCCTCCTCTCTTTCCCCTCCTCTCTTCCACCCCTCCTCTCTTCCCCCTCCTCTCTTTCTGATACACAGGCAGGTGACATCTCTTCTGCAGCCTATCTTCTTCCCCTTTTCTCTCTCCCCCCTTTTCTCTCCCCCCTTTTCTTTCTCCCCCTTTTCTACCCCTTCTTCTTCCCCCCTCTTTCCCCTCTCTTTCCCCACTCTTTCCCCCTTCTCTTCCCTCTCTTTCCCCCTCTTCCCCCTCTCTTCCCCCTCCTCCCCCTCCTCTCTTCCCCTCCTCTCTTTTCCCCCTCTTTTCCCCCCTCTCTTTTTCCACCTCTCTCTTCCCCCCTCTCTCTTCCCCCTCTCTTTCCCCTCTCTCTTTCCCCTCTCTCTTCCCCCTTCTCTCTGCCCCTCCTCTCTGCCCCTCCTCTCTTCCCCCTCCTCTCTTCCCCCCTAGTCTCTTCGGCCCCATCCTCTCTTCCCCCCTCCTCTCTTTCTGATACACAGGCAGGTGACATCTCTTCTGCAGCCTTTTCTTTCTCGCCCCCTTTTCTCTCGCCCCTTTTTCTCCCCCTTTCTTCCCCAACTCTTTCCCCCTCTTTCCCCTCTCTTCCCCTCCTCTCTTCCCCTCTCTCCCCCTCCTCTCTTCCCCCCTCCTCTCTTTCTGATACACAAGCAGGTGACATCTCTTCTGCAGACTTTTCTCTCTCGCCCCCTTTTCTCTCTCGCCCCTTTTTCTCCCCCTCTCTTTCCCCTCCCTTTCCCCCCTCTTTCCCCTCTCTTCCCCCTCTCTTTCCCCACTCTCTTCCCCATCTCTCTTCCCCCCTCTCTTCCCCCTTCTCTCTTCACCCCCTCCCTCTTCCCCCTGCTCTCTTTCCCCTCCTCTCTTCCCCCTCCTCTTTTTCCCCTCCTCTCTTTCCCCTCCTCTTTCCCCCTCCTCTCTTTCCCCTCCTCTCTTCCCCCCTCCTCTCTTCTCCTTCCCCCTTCCTCCTCTTCTCCTCCCCCCTCCCCCTCCTCTCTTCCCCCTCCCCTCTTTCCCCCTCCTCTCTTCCCCCTCCCCTCTTCCCCCTCCTCTCTTTCCCCTCCTCTCTTTCCCTCCTCCTCTCTTCTCCTTCCCCCTCCTCCTCTCCTTCCCCTCCTCCTCTTCTCCTTCCCCCTCCTCCTCCTCTCCTTCCCCTCTCCTCTTCTCCTTCCCCTCCTCCTCTTCTCCTTCCCCTCCTCCTCTTCTCCTTCCCCCTCCTCCTCTTCTCCTTCCCCCTCCTCCTCCTCTTCTCCTCCCCCTCCTCCTCCTCTCCTTCCCCCTCCTCCTCTTCTCCCCCCTCCTCCTCCTCCTCTCCTTCCCCTCCTCCTCTCCTTCCCCCTCCTCCTCTCCTTCCCCCTCCTCCTCTTCTCCTTCCCCCTCCCCTTTTCCTCTCTTCTCCTCTCCCCTCCTCCTCTTCTCCTCCCCCCTCCTCCTCTCCTTCCCCCTCCATCTCTTCTCCTCCCCCTCCTCCTCTTCAACTTCCCCCTCCTTTTCCTCTCTTCCCCCTCCCATTTTCCTCTCTTCCCCCTCCCCTTTTTTCTCTGGATAAAAGGAGCTGATTTGTGGTTCGGGTTGAATAGGGTTGATTTGAGGTTCGGGGTAAATGGGGCTGAAATGGGATGTGAAAGGGAAGGACATGTACAGTGTGTGTGTGTGTATATATATAGGTGTGTGACAGCGTATACAGTACCTCTGAGCAACAAACATTCTGCCACGCAGTGCGGGAGTGTTCGGGTTTGACTTGAATTAGGGTTGCCACCTTTTCTTTAAGTGCTAAGTTAGCAACTTGACACTAAACACTGTGCTGCAGTTCAGCGGTCAGCACGGCTAACTTAGCACTTGCAGCTGAGTGTGACGTGGGAAAGATGGCTGCCTTCACAGAGCAAATAACAATCCAATATGGAAATGTTCAGTTTGACCAAAACACCAAATATTTATTGGAAACATGGTAAACATTAACAAAAAGTGGTAATATAATGCATAAAATGAAACTGAAATAATGAAAGTTATATCCCCCATTCTATTATTCCCCTATGCAGCTCTGGCTGGTGATCTAAATGTATCAAACATATGAATAAATCTCTAAATGTTCTTCAGATAACGACATCTCTCTCTATTTCATTCATAGCCATATCAGATGCCATGGCTCTCAGTTTCTCCTAATACAACAGTGGATATTACAGAAACTGCACCTTTCATTAAACAAGCCTCTGCCATTTTGGGTCAATATTCACAGCCAAAGAGTTCAGTGAGACGGCTGCAATGCAGCAATTCAGCAGCTGCTGAGGAACTGAACAGGCCTCTTGTAGTGGGGAGCTGAGTTAGTGAGAGCTTTGTAGATCATGGTAAGGACTTTGGTTGATCATCCACACATCCACAGTAGAATTAAACTCGAAGACCCTCTGCATCTGTGTATCTGCCTTGGTTTATGTTCTGTCTTTCATGTCATGCCCCTCTGTATCTAACCTATGGTTAGTTCATCCAGCTCCATTCCTGTTTCGCCCCTGTGTCTAGCTCCCTTCTAGTCTCCTCCCTGCAATCAGTTCTGTTTCTGTATTTCCCTGTATTGTGTTTTTATTAAACTTCATCTTGTGCCCCGTAACCTACTTGACCTCCTGTCTGTAATTGTCGCATACCGGACTCAAACCGCTCACCGCACCTGACACAAGGTTTTTTTTTGTCAGTATGTGCATTAGGGGTTAAATTGTTTTGGCACTTTTCTAGACCCAGTGGTGTTTCCCAATACCTTCGGTGGGTAAAAGTGTTGCTCCACTGCAGCAGAAAGGGCAGTGGAGCTACTCTTTCATCTGGTGTAGCTACTTGAAAACACCAGGGGCTAAATTACGATCCTAGCGGTAAAATGGGGGCGCTAGGGAGGAAAAATTGCACTTGCAGTTTTCCCCCTAGCGCGCCCGTTTTACCGCTAGATTACAATGCAGGCGCAAAAAATGCTGCCTGCATTGTTACCGCGCATTAATCCCCGGTATGTGCGCGGCAGCGTTAAGCGCAGCTGCGCGCATCCTCTCAATGGAGTCCATAGGACTCCATTGAAGCAGACGTCGGTGGTCACCTTGTGAGATCCGGCCGTTCAGCATAGTGATACGCAGGGGGAGACTTTTTCCCCCAGTCTCTCCCTGCTCCCGCCGGACTGAAGAGGCGGACAGAGCCGCGGTCCTCTCCGCAGGACAGGAGGGGAGTATACAATTAATTTTTTTTATTTTTTTGGCTGGTGGTAACGGGTTCTGCATCAGCGGAATCTGTTAGCACCGAGTCCTGGCTCTGGTTAACTTTTTGTTAACCGCAGCCGGACGTTAATCAGCGTTAGGACTTTGTAATCCTAACGCTGATTAACACTCTGCGCTCCCCATGTTAAGTATAGGGAGCACAAAGTACAGTAACCTTGCACAGAGAAGTGCAAGGTACCAAACGCAAATGGGTTATGTGATGGATCGTCCGCAACAGGATTTATTTAGTTTAATTTCATTCTTATTTTTTTATATTTCGTTTACCCTTTATTTATATGAACGAATTCCCCTTTTAGAATTCTAGGAACATTTTTACAATAAATCTATTTAATCATGTTTTTCCCCTGCACCGATCCTGCCAGTAACCACGGAGTACATGCTTGCTACAATGTAATAGCCCGGCTTCTAGTTTGTCTGTAATATCTCCTGTACTGTTAAAAACTCGTTCCCCTTTGTGTCTAGCTTGTACAAATGCCAATTGTACAAACAAAATATGTTATTAGTGTTCCTGCAAAGTGTACCCCAGCTTGCTTAAAATAGTGTAAGGCAGGAGGCTCCCCAGGAGATCGCGAATACTGATGGCAAGCTGCCACAACCTTACTCCTGTTCACCCGCCTGCCCTGGAGCCCCTTTTGGGCTGAGTTCGAAGAGGAAGCGCCTTCGGGAACCTCTCCGTCCGACGGTCCATAAACAGAGCGGCTGCGGCTATGGAGCGCTAAGGCGAATACACCTCATCAGCTGCTGGGCAGTTTGTATTCGCTGCCGCTCGGTCCCCCGTTCCTGGATCAGGGCGCTCTTTTGGCAGGAGTAACCAGGGGACCAGAGCTAGCCAGCAGAACCCAAAAAGTGTTGATGGTCCAGTGGAATTAACCCCAAAAGACCAGCAACACTAAGCAGAGCATTTGGCTACCTCCAGGGGAAGCAGTCGCCGCACCCAGCAGGCTCAAATAAAGCAGAAGAGCCCATGTTAAATATACTAAAGGGTTATGGCTGGAGGCAGTGCTAAAACTGGCGCCGGGATGTCTGGAGGGGCTGGGTAAAGAACAATGGCCAGCTGTGTTATCAAGATCTTGTAAATGTATAGCAACACTGTATGTTCCCATTCTGAATACACTCTGATTTTCCTTGAACCTACACTTTTGTGTCGACAAGTGATTGGGAAAGGGATACAGGGCTATTCTCACAGAGCCTCAGTACTCTCGGATCCAGGCAGAGATGAGCAGCGGATTGATGCCCTCTTAATACTGGCGTTACAGGCTCCATCCAGCAGATTGGCTTATTCTGAGCAGCCGCCTTCACTGCATCTAGGGCAGACACCTCAGCTGTCATGCTATTTCCCAGTGCTCCAAGGCAAGGACGGAGTTAACGGCGAATCTACTCACGCTGAGTAGCGGATTTCATCACAGGTTACTTAACGCATATTTCAATCCAAACGCTAACGTGTTAACTACTTGGGCTAACGTTAACGCTCACACAGGTGAGCGCTAACTAGGGGTGGACTGACAACTAATGGGGCCCCCGGGCAATAGGAGGTCATGGGGCCCCCTTGTTCTGCACCCAAAGGAGGCCACACCCATAAAAAAACACCCCCTACAACTCAACACCCACATCTACATTATTGTGCTAAAGGATTTATTTCTAAACTCCTAAAAATAACCTTTTTGAAAATCCTCTTGGACCCAGCAGCAAATTGTGCCCCCCCCTCCATACTTACAGATGGCCACCGCACTGCTGCAGCAGCCATCACCCACTCATTGCAGCTAAGGCTACACCCCGGCACAGAAGGCCCCTGTGGAAAATGTGGGAAACTGCCGATAATTTTAAAAGATACTGTACAATCCTGGCACACTGCACATTACAGAGCTCCACAGCAATAAAACTCACTGGAATGTGCAGTGTGTATGAGCGTATTACAGAGCTGCAGAGCAATAAACCTCACAGTAATGTGCAGTGTGTATGAGCGCATCACAGAGCTCCACAGCAATAAAACCCACAGTAATGTGCAGCTCACACATGGATATATATTGCCCCCAGCAGCTCACACATGTATATATATTGCCCCAGCAGCTCAAACATGGATATATATGCCCCCAGCAGCTCAACCATGGATATATATGCCCCCAGCAGCTCAAACATGGATATAAATTGGCTCCAGCACCTCACACATGGATATAAATTGCCCCCAGCAGCTCACACATGGATATATATTGCCCCTAGCAGCTCACACATGGATATATATTGCCCCCAGCAGCTCAAACATGGATATATATTGCCCCCATCAGCTCACACATGGATATATATGCCCCCAGCAGCTCAAACATGGATATAAATTGTCTCCAGCAGCTCACACTTGGATATAAATTGCCCCCAGCAGCTCAAACATGGATATATACAGTCAAGTCCAGAAATATTGGGACAACGACACAATTCTGACATCTTTGGCTCTATACACCACCACAATGGAGTTGGAATGAAACAAACACAATGTGCTTTAACTGCAGACTGTCAGCTTTAATTTGAGGGTATGTACATCCAACTCAGGTGAACGGTGTAGGACGTACATCAGTTTGCAGATGTGCCTCCCACTTGTTTAGGGACCAAAGGTAATGGGACAGAATAATAATCATAAATCAAACTTTACCTTCTTAATACTTGGTTGCAAATCCTTTGCAGTCAATCACAGCCTGAAGTCTGGAACGCATAGACATCACCAGACGCTGGGTTTCATCCCTGGTGATGCTCTGCGAGGCCTCTACTGCAACTGTCTTCAGTTCCTGCTTGTTCTTGGGGCATTTTCCCTTCAGTTTTGTCTTCAGCAAGTGAAATGCATGCTCAATGGGATTCAGGTCAGGTGATTGACTTGGTCATTGCATAACAATCCACTTCTGTCCCTTCAAACACTCTTTGGTTGCTTTTGCAGTATGCTTTGGGTCATTGGACGGCGCTTCACAGTGCAGATGGACAATGAGTTCTGCAGCATTTGGCTGAATGTGAGCAGATAATATTGACCGAAACACTTCAAAACTCATCCTGCTGTTTTTGTCAGCAGTCACATCATCAATAAATACAAGAGAACCAGTTCCATTGGCAGCCATACATGCCCACGCCATGACACTACCACCACCATGCTTCACTGAAGAGGTGGTATGTTTAGGATCATGAGCAGTTCCTTTCCTTCTCCATACTCTTCTCTTCCCATCACTCTGGTAAAAGTTTATCTTGGTCTCATCTGTCCATAGGATCTTGTTCCAGAACTGTGAAGGCTTTGTTAGGTGTTGTTTGGCAAACTCTAATCTGTCCTTCCTGTTTTTGAGGCTCACCACTGTTGTAGATCTTGTGGTGAACCCTCTGTATTCACTCTGGTGAAGTCTTCTCTTGATTGTTGACTTTGACACACATACACCTACCTTTTCTTCACCAGGGAAAGAATTCTTCAGTCATCCACCACAGTTGTTTTCCGTGGTCTCCCGGGTCTTTTGGTGTTGCTGAGCTCACCGGTCCGTTCCTTCTTTTTGAGAATGTTCCAAACTGTTGTTTTGGCGACGCCTAATGTTCTTGCTATCTCTCTGATGGGTTTGTTTTGTTTCTTCAGCCTAATGATGGCTTGCTTCACTGATAGTGACAGCTCTTTGGATCTCATCTTGAGAGTTGACAGCAACAGATTCCAAATGCAAATAGCAGACTTGAAATGAGCTCTGGGCCTTTTATCTGCACATTGTAATTGGGGTAATGAGGGAATATCACACGCTTGGCCATGGAAGAGCTGAGAAGCCAATTGTCCCATTACCTTTGGTCCCTTAACAAGTGGGAGGCACATCTGCAAACTGCTGTAAGTCCTACACCGTTCACCTGAGTTGGATGTACATACCCTCAAATTAAAGCTGTCAGTCTGCAGTTAAAGCACATTGTGCTGTATGCCCCCAGCAGCTCACACATGGATATATATTGCCCCAGCAGCTGAAACAAAATATATTGCCCCCAGCAGATATATATTCCCCCCCAGTTCTCACCGGCACTGTCTGAGGGTCCGCGGGTCGGTAGGGACCCGATTTGGGGCGACACAGTGGGCCCCCGCTGGTTTCCTCTGATGATCGTAGAAATTAAAAGGCAGCCAGCAGCGCACTCTGTAAATGCCGCGCTGGTGCCTGCAGCGTGCCCGCATCCCAGTCAACTGGAGCAGGCACGTTTCACTGGCGCTGCCCCTCACGTGACACGTCACGTGAGGGGACGACGCAGGCGCCACCGCGGCATTTACAGAGTGCGCCGCTGGCTGCCTTTTAATTTCTACGATCATCAGAGGGAAACCGGCGGGGGCCCACTGTGTTGCCCCAAACCGGGCCTCTACTGACCCGCGGGCCCTCGGGCAGTGCCCGAGTGCCCGACGGGTCAGTCCGCCCCTGGCACTAACGTTAGCACCAAGTAGTAATGTGGCCCCAGGGGTCTAGGAAAGTGCCAACAAAGTTCAAACCCTTATGCACATACTGACAACAACAAAAAAAACATTGTAGGATGGACAGCTGGACAACCAACAAACCTACAGTCACCAAGTTGTTCCTTGCATTTTTTAAGAATAAAAAATTGGAATGGGTAATTCATGACACACTCACTGGTTTGAATCAGCAAACACTGGTTCACTGTGTGTCCACAGTAGCAGGATCATCTTAGCACACAGATCTGCATTGCCTAAGCAATTCATCACTGTTATACTTTGCTCATGCATATATGTATGTTTTTTGGGCACTGTTACAATATTATGCTTGCTAAAGTTTTTAAAAAATTCTAAATAATAATTAAAATTGACAGGGAAGAACAGATGACATAACGAGAGCAACAGCAGGCAGATAGCAGGGGCAGACTGACAACTAATGGGGCACTCGGGCAATAGGAGTTTGTGGGGCCCCTTGTGCCACACCCACAGTAGGACACACCCATACAAAACCCCACTCATACAACGCACCAGTGACATGCGGTGAGGTCAGTGGCTGGTGAGGCACTGGCTAGTATCAGAGCCAGATATACACGGGTTACATAGGTTCAGGTTCAGTGCTCCCCAGGATCTGGCTGCTCTCAAGTGCTTCCCAGGATCTGGCTGCTCTCAAGTGCTCCCCAGGATCTGGCTGCTCTCAAGTGCTCGCTAGGAACTGGCTTCTCAAGTGCTCCCCAGGAACTGGCTACTCTCAAGTGCTCCCCAGGAACTGACTGCTCTCAAGTGCTCCCCAGGATCTTTTGCTGCTCTCAGGGCTCCCCATGATGTGCCTCCAGGCACACAGACCTGGAGCACGCCCCAAGACTGATGAGGACAGTCACATGACTGTCCTTGTAACGGGCGCCGTAGCGCTCACACAGGAGTAGCGAGGTCGAGATCTTTTTGGACAGAAATACCTGCTTGATTTGTACCAAATACTCGGTGTTCACAGACCTGTACTCCAAAGCCAAGGAACACAAAAGAGCAACTGATTTGCCACTAAGTTCCAAAGGTTTCAAGACCAACGGACAACTTAGAGCACATTCAGAAACACTATGATTCGTTTGACAGTCAATAAATTGTGCAGGCTGCAGGGCAGTCAACAAATGTACAGACTTAGCGTTATCTGATTAGCTCGAGTGGGTAAGAAGTACCTTACAATTATCAGAGGTGGCGGACACACATATGGGTATACAGTTGGTACAGACCTGGGTATATTTGGCGGTTAGGGTGCAATGATCATATGCGGTATTTAAACAGTATTTCTCTACCACAATTTGTATATATGCTCTTAGCAATGAAACATACACCTTGGGTCTTAAATAATAAACTGATAAGGCCACAAATGATACCCCAGAGCGAGATGGGAATAACCCCAGATAGCGAGTGAAAGCCCCAGCTGCAAACATAGGGTTAATCCACCAATGCCCAATACTAGCGATCGCTAATGGTGGAAGCAACAGAATGGTCAGAAACAAGCCGGGTCAAAATCAGGAGCAGGAATCGCAGACAGAAACGGGTCGGCAACGAAATCAGCAATGAGTATAAGCGTAGCGATGCGGGAACAGAACTCCACGTCAGGGCGACTAGGCAACTCCTCGCGGCCTGCTTTAAACCCGACGGCTCCTCGTGACCACGCCAGGCCGGCCCCCTCAGAGGCCGCTCGGTCATTACAAGGTGCTGGCACTCGACCAGCCAGTGGCATCGAACAATGCCCAGACCGCCCAGAAAGCACAACAGGGGCCGAGGATGTAACAGTCCTGTGTCAATCATTGCATGGGAGGTCTGCCTCCCATGGAGGCGTTTTTTAAATAGCTTGAGACCAATGGTGCTTTCCTTGTGGTTCACACACAGCCGGCGAACAAAAAAAAAGGGGGAGCAGAGAACTTTTTTAATCAGCAGATTTTAATTTAATAACCACTTAATGGAATGGTAGGTGAGGCTCTGCCTCACCTGCCGACCCTGACTTGCACGTCCCTGCAAGGTACAACCCACATGCACCTTGTTGTGTTTATTTATTTATTCACACAATTCAAACAATTTTTGAAATAATAATCTTAACGAGTTAATAAAATCCACTCAGGCTCCCAGCTAATTGAGGCCCCTCCAGACTTACAAACTGCCACTGCTCTGCTGCGTTAGCCATTACACACGCATGGCAGCTACGGCCGTGGCACAGTAGGTCCCTGTGGCACACGTGAGATACTGCCGAACACCTTTCAGGATTATAAGATACTGCACATTACTGACACACTTTGTACACACTGTACATTACAGAGCTCCACATCAATAAAACTGACAGTAATGTGCGGAGTGTATTAGCTTATCACAGTCACCACAGCAATAAAGCTCACAGTAATGTGCGGAGTGTATGAGCGTATCACAGTCACCACAGCAATAAAACTCACAGTAATGTGCGGAGTGTATGAGCTTATCACAGTCACCACAGCAATAAAACTCAAAGTAATGTGTAGTGTGTATGAGCGTATTACAGAGCTCCACAGCAATAAAACGTCCAGTAAACGCTGGGGTGTATGACCAGGCACATAATACACATCAATATAACTCACAGTAAACGCGGGGGTGTATGATCATCAGGCAAAGAATCCACATCAATATAACTCACAGTAAACTCCAGGGTGTATGAGCAGGCACAGAATCCACATCAGTATAACTCACAATAAACGCAGGGGTGTATGAGCAGGCACAGGGTCCATAGCAATATAACTCACAGTATATTATATTTACCACAATCTATGCAGATGTTTGGGGCCCGACCTGACTTTCCTAGGTGTCCTCCACCAGACCAGTCTCCCAGTGTGGAGAGGATGCAGGCTGGGCTGCACTCTGAACATGTGCTTGCCCTCCTCTACTGCTGCTGCGTGCCGTGCACTACATGCAGCACATGATGAAGGGGCAGCTTCATATCAGGGTGTAAGGTTCTTTTTGATGTGGGAGGCCGAGGCACGCAGTGTGAGTGAGTGACTGCAGCTGCGCTGATGTGCGCCGCAGCCACTCTCCTCAGTGAGGGCAGACAGCACAGTTCAGTGTGCTACTGTGTGGGCAGACAGCTCCGGTTTCGGACTATGAGAGTCTGAATCCAGATCTGCGGGATTGTGAAACTAGCAGGGCACACTGATGGTCCACTGAACCTGCCAAACCCGGGCCCCTGCCGACCCGCAGGCCCTCGGGCAGTGCCCGAGTGCCTGATGGGTCAGTCCGCCCCTGGCCGATAGTAGTGCTGAAGTCAACCCAATGGGCAATCTTGAAACACCCTGAAAGGCCCAGCAAATTATTCCAAAATTATTAAAATGTAGTCAGGGAATGTTTGAAAAGAGGAACAGATGGCATGACAAGGGTGGCAGCAGGCAGACAGAGAGGCTGTTGATTTGGAAACCTAACAGGCAACTTTGCAACACCCGTGAGGCCCTGCAAATCACGCAAACAAAATAATTTTTACCCTGGGAAATTTTTGGAAATTCAATCTGTTTCAAAGCCAAGAGGGGGATAACCCAACTGTGGCAGATTAAATTTTAGGAATGCCGGGGGCGTGGCTGTCCCTGCATGAGGGCAGACGTGTCTTCGTGGAGCTCTGCAGGACTCTCCTATTTAGTTTTTTTTTAGCTGGACTTCTTCTGTGGATAGCGTGCCAGTGGAGACCCTGCACGGCTGGCCATTATGGGGATTGCTCCAGGGCCCGTTATTGCCCCCCCCACCGGAGCACAGCCAGGTTATATGTGAAAACACTCTGGCGACGCCGATCGGCCGTCGGCTATTTTTAGGCCTGGATGTCTCGCCTCTTGTTCCCCTGAGGTGTACCCCTGCCGGGGGGGCTTGTTGGCTGTGGACAGCAGGAATGGAGGGCCCCAATCCTCCTGCTGCCTCTGATGTCCCCTCGGCGAGGAAACCCGGAGAGACGACCGGAGTGGTGCAGTTTGGACCACCCCCCCCACCCACTAGTGGAATGAAGGCTTGGTTCAAGGCCCTTGAGGCCTGTCTCGATCAGTTCCCGGGGGAGGAAGAGAGTCCACTTACCCGAGGTTCATGGTGGTGGCTGATGGCATTGCTATGATTTGACCGGGAAACCGGCATGTACTGGCCATTGGGACTACCTGGAGGATCCCGGTGGGCCGATGGCTCAGTGGGCCAGCCGCCTGACTGGGCCTGCCTAGTCAGGCGGCCGGCAAGCCCACTGTGAGTGAGGTTTGCTTGTCCTGTAGCAGCGTAACTGCGCCGGCATCTCTGGGAGGCCAGCGCAGTGACCACACCGAGACAAACCTCCGTACTAACTTACTGTCTGGTCGCCGCCTGCTGGCATCACCAGAGCATTGCATGAAAGGTGATGTAGTTCTAGTCTGGGTTTCTGCAGATTGCAGAAAACCAATCTCAAACTACATCTCCATCTCCCGGCATGCAATGCACAGGTGATACCAGCAGGCAGTGCCCAAATGGTGAGTTAACCGGAAGTTCAGCGCCGGCTTTCAGGTGGAGGGAACAAAGTGTGAAGGGAAGGAAGCAGGCATTGGGCAGCATGGAGGCCAGAGGGAGGACAGCTTGCAGAGGCAGAGCCTGCTGATAATATAAGGGGATCTGTGTCTGCTCCATCTCATATACTGATTTGTTTATCTGTCTGTATTTTCATGTATCCCTCGCTCTCTCCCCCCATCCGTTCATCTCACGCCCAACTCAACCTCTCTCTCCCCAATCCCCATCCTGTGCCATATTACCAGTGTGCCATAACACCAGTCTGCCATAATACCAGTGTGCCATAGGCGCAACCTACAGAGCTGTCCCTTTATATAGGGGAGCTCTGATAAGAGTGAGTTCCATATTAGGGGGGGTTGATGAGGGTGAATTGAATGCACTGTGATATTACGCAATGAGAAGTTGTCTTTGTTCCTATTTTTAAAGGGTTCAGGAGTATTTTTGAAAAAACAAAAAGACTGTTGAGATAAGTACTGTGCCAAAGACTTGTTTATCACGTGGGTGTGGTGCAGGTCTTTGATATCTAAAAACCTCCAGTTATCAGAAATTGGGTTAAAAAGGATTTTTTGTGATACTTTATCTATGCGCTCCACTAAGTAGTGTGTGTGTTAAACTGTATATGGAAGGTGTTGTATACCACCCCTTATAAGTGTGAGCAGCGTCGGAGGTAGAATATACGAAACATATACACATTGAGAAGTGCCAGACCACATTCTTCTTTTTGTAATTCTACATGTTGAATAATTGTATACAAAGGTGGTAGAGAAGCTGCTGAAAAGGACTAATATGGAGTTTCGGAGGGAATACGGTGCAAAAATAGGAGATGTTTTTAGTATTTCAAAATTTTATTTAGCAATAGACAAAAGGTCACAGACCGACCAGTCAGGTGGCCTCACAAAGGCTCACAAAGAAAGTACAGAACACATAAGGTGGGGTTCACATAGTAAACTACAGAAAATAGTGGGGGGGGGAGGTACAATAACAGGGGGGGGGTGTAGAAATGCGTCAGGAGGGTCGATCCTGCAAAAACAAAAGAGAGCGATGGAGTTCGCTGATGGGGCACCAAGGAAACAAACAAAACCAAAATAAATAAATAAATGGGGTTAAAAGGGTAGTGAGGGACTGCCAAACATATCGTGGCATTCCTGGCTCACCCCAGCAACCTAAAGGGAACCGAGGGCCATGGAAGGGGCTTTGTCGCCTGGAGATCTGGGGCCAAAAGGGTGGACAGAGCCTAGGTAGCCACCCTAGCGGCTCACCCAGGCTGCTTCCCAATGTCCCACACAAAAAAAGGGGGGATGGGGAGTCCCAGTGCTCCAACAGACGAACAACATTAACCTACAAAGTCTGTAAGCAGGACCACAAAATCGTTCAGGAGTACATAAAAAGGGGGAGGAAACAAAAATGAAAAGGGTAGGAACACAAGAATAGACAGAAATGTCCTCAAAAAAGGGGTCTCAGAGTATCAGGGGGGTATTCATCAGGGTGGGGGGTGTTGTCATGGAACTGACGTAGCGATCCCTGCGTCAAACCCCAAGACTTTTATTTCCATGGCGAAAACCCCAAAAGACATAGACTGTTGCTTTGGGGAAGACCTTACGTTCATTTATATTGTGTGGTTTTAAATGTATCGTTGTCGCGGAACCCCTTGCTCAGAGACTGTGGACTGTATTAACCCCTCGCTCCTCTGCTATTCCCCTCAGTTATGCTATTTGTCTGTTAGTGTTTCAAAGTGGTGT
Organism: Leptobrachium leishanense; assembly: GCA_009667805.1. Classification (NCBI taxonomy): domain Eukaryota; kingdom Metazoa; phylum Chordata; class Amphibia; order Anura; family Megophryidae; genus Leptobrachium; species Leptobrachium leishanense. Next base: position 122,345,616 of record CM019068.1, read on the forward strand.
TTTTATGACTCTCCCCCCCCCCTATATCAACACGTAATCAAAATGCCTTTAAGCCTGTCCCTTATGCTCACTGTGTTATCCGACACCAGGGTTAGCCTGGGATTGAAAGCATGAGCTGGGTTTGAAACCCCAGCCAATCACCACCCAAGGAGCTAGAAGGGCCAACCAATCCCATTCCTGGAATACACCTCATTGCCTGTAATGGAGCCATCTGTAGAAGCTTTAAACGTCTGCACCCCGAAAACATACTGCTCCAGTGGGGTGATATTTCAAACATGGGGTGATCCTCATGCGAGCTACCGTTGTGGTGATTTTCAGGAGGGAGCTCCATTGGGGAACCCACTTTGCTGATCCTTTCTTGACCCCAGGAGCTTAAGCAGCCCTGACCATGCGGCATCCAAGGGGGATATCTACTATATGCTGCCATTCATGCCCCTACCCCCAGATCTGGGCGCTTTTTGGACTGTGACACCCTAGGGACCCGAGCTATCAAACGGTACCCCTGGATCGCTGCTGCTCCTCTGGAATCCCCCCAAACAAGGACCTGTGCTCTGTATGACTGCAGGTACAGTTAATTATAAGGCACCACCATGTACCGTAGCGCTGTACAATGGGAAAGACAGGATAACCAATATACATGCAAGTTAAACACATAGAATAGTAACAGAAAAGCCCCTGCTTAAGAGCTTGCACTCTGAGAGGACCTGATGGGGAACTGCTGAATGACGGTGCCGTAATGTCTGGGGGCGGGAATGTTAACTGCTGTTATCTGATTCTGAACCAAATAAAAGCAGGCCAAGTGAAATGGCCAGTGTGTATCCTGTGATGAACATACAGCCTGCCTGGTGTCTGTCTCAACTACGCTACAGCTATAATCACTCTCAGAAGGCACTGAGCGGCATTCTCGAAATGCAAAGAGGCTCCAAGGCAGGCGTTCAGAGCAAGCGAGTTTGGAGCTGTGGATCAGGCTGCTCGAGGCACTGAGTTCCGAGCAACTCAGAGGCCGGGCTGATCCTGGTAAGGGGGTGTCTGGAGAGCCAGGACAGACGGGAAGAGACGGCGTCCCGTCACATTGGTGGCAGCGGTGGGATAGAGGCTCTTCAACACCAATACACCCCGAGCTGGCCAACTATTCAGCCTGCAAGCCGGACATCCTGAAGGACCTGCTGGAGAGCCGTGGATGGAACAGATACTGAAGTAAGGGTCAAAGGCACAAGTGTGGTGCAACCCGGAGCGAGTGGAGATGTGTCCCCGCTGAAAGAGACCGCAGAGGTTTTGCCTGCGGTGAAAGAAAACCATCTACAGAGGACTATAGATCAGGACAGCTCATTTATTCCGTATGAGCAGAGAATCACAGAGGATATTCAGCTGTGGAGACCCCAAGTGTTGGGGCCTCAGCCCACTGCGAGCCATGGAGAGCAGTTGGTGCACTGGCTGCGTGCCGCACTCGATCTAGAGTGCAAATACGAGGACTTGCTGCAATGTGTGAGTGAAGAGGATTGGGAAACTGACGAGAAGCCTCCCCCAGGCTATGTGTTCCGTGGTCCTGGCCCAGCATGGAACTACTTTAAGGGGGGAGACAATTATGGCAGTCCACAGGCTGCCAGACATGCAAAATTGTGCAGCATCCAGGGGCGCTACCTGGACGTGTATGAGGACTCTGCCTTTTGGCCCGTGCTGAAGGGACTCGCTGCTGAGGAATGGGCACTCGAAATAGACTTAAAAAGTTTTCAGACCGCAGCCCAGCTACAAGTCCTCGAGACCCCTGGAGGAAGCCTCCCCCCACCAGCCAGCGGTAAGAGGAAGAAAAAGAGAGGTGGCCAAGCCAAAGCAGACCAAAGCAAACCGCCATCACAGCCCGGGGATTACAGCATTAAGCCATCTTCCAGCGGGCAGTATCAGGTCACCAGAGAGACTGACACCCAGGCTGTTCCCCTCATGAGAGATGGGGCCACACAGACCATGGACGATCTGGTCAGCGTGTTACAGGCTGAATTGCTTACTGCTCGAGCACAGATAATGGCCCTGACAGAGACATTACAGAACCAGCAAAATGAGCCGCAAGATGGCCAGAGAGAGCTGGATGAGGTGAGACTATCCAGAGATGATGCAGAGGTGAATGTACAGCGCCTGGAGATGGAAATCACTGGCTTGCGGGATTTACTTACAGCTGCTGAGCGAGCCAAGGATAATGCTGCTCGAGAGCGAGAGGAGGCCATGGCCATTGGCGTTTTAAAAGTCCAGACAGCCTTGGGGGAAAAAGGTCTCCTGGAATCCCAGATTATGGAGCTGGTGGAGAAGCTGAAAGACGAGCAAAGTAACGCTGAGCGAGTAGGCGAGAATCTTAAAAAGGCCAGACTGCTGAATGACCAACTGAGAGCAGATGGAGAGGCAGAGCGAAGCAAGGCCCAGCTACTAGAGAAGTCATGTCAACAGCTGGAGGGTCAGTGCCGAGAACTAAAGGCTGAACTCCAGGCTTCTATCACTGCCTGGGAAGGAAAATGTCAAGAGCTACAGGAGCAATGTGATGCAGAGACCGAGCAACGCCATGCTATAAGTGAGCAGTTGCGACACTCTGAAAGCAGGCTGTACACTGCACAGCAACGGCTTGAAAATTAGAGGCTCCAGACAGTACTGCACCATCAGGTACAGGCTGAGCTGAAAGCTTCCATTATCGAACTGAAAGCAAAGACTTTACAGCTGAACGCCAAGATTAAACCACAGCAGGCTGTCAGCGAAGAGGCTGCGCTCCTTCCCACTGCGCAAGGGAGATACAGTACAGGTGGCCCGGATCCCCAGCTTGAGGGGACAGCGATTATGGAGCCTGTGGACTTCATTTTGTTCAAAAAGAAACCTGAGGCGCTCCCAGTGGAGTTGGCAGAAATCCTAAGGCTGGACTCTGTGCTGTCATCGGAGTGTGCCTTGTCCCCGACGACCCTGGAGACCCCTGTGGACCAAGGTGGTGCCAGAGAGGAGACCTTTTCTCATCTGCACAAGAGACCAGGAGGACTGGTGAGTGACCACCCTGGAAAGCTACCAAATTCCTGGCCCCATGAAGATTTGCACCCCTCTGGGATTGTGGGGATTGCCGTGGGCTGGGCCCTTTTTAAATGATTGGGAGGGGGGCAGCAGCAGCAGGAGAGACTGGGGACTGTGAACACAGAGTGGGTTCTGTTCCTGGGTCTGCAGAGGTGCCCTGGGGAGAGAAAGATGTGGGGAGGAATCCCAGTGTGCCCGCTAGCAAAGGTTTTATGTCTGTGGACTGTGGTGGCCTGTTACCTGGCAGACACTACTTCAGTGAATCTTTGGGCGCACTGGACCAGAGGGATGGCTCGCCTCCTCCCAACAGACTATGGACCAAGGTATGGACTATTGCTCCAATGACCCCGAGTCGACCCGTTGGGGTCAAACCGTGGCCGTCGGACTCCTTTGGGGAGGGGAGATATGTCATGGAACTGACGTAGCGATCCCGCGTCAAACCCCAAGACTTTTATTTCCATGGCGAAAACCCCAAAAGACATAGACTGTTGCTTTGGGGAAGACCTTACGTTCATTTATATTGTGTGGTTTTAAATGTATCGTTGTCGCGGAACCCCTTGCTCAGAGACTGTGGACTGTATTAACCCCTCGCTCCTCTGCTATTCCCCTCATGTTATGCTATTTGTCTGTTAGTGTTTTAAAGTGGTGTTTTTATGACTCTTCCCCCCCCCCCTATATCAGCACGTAATCAAAATGCCTTTAAGCCTGTCCCTTATGCTCACTGTGTTATCCGACACCAGGGTTAGCCTGGGATTGAAAGCATGAGCTGGGTTTGAAACCCCAGCCAATCACCATCCAAGGAGCTAGAAGGGCCAACCAATCCCATTCTTGGAATACACCTCATTGCCTGTAATGGAGCCATCTGTAGAAGCTTTAAACGTCTGCACCCGAAAACATACTGCTCCAGTGGGGTGATATTTCAAACATGGGGTGATCCTCATGCGAGCTACCGTTGTGGTGATTTTCAGGAGGGAGCTCCATTGGGAACCCACTTTGCTGAGCCTTTCTTGACCCCAGGAGCTTAAGCAGCCCTGACCATGCGGCATCCAAGGGGGATATCTACTATATGCTGCCATTCGTGCCCCTACCCCCAGATCTGGGCGCTTTTTGGACTGTGACACCCTAGGGACCCGAGCTATCAAACGGTACCCCTGGATCGCTGCTGCTCCTCTGGAATCCCCCCAAACAAGGACCTGTGCTCTGTATGACTGCAGGTACAGTTAATTATAAGGCACCACCATGTACCATAGCGCTGTACAATGTGAAAGACAGGATAACCAATATACATGCAAGTTAAACACATAGAACAGTACCAGAAAAGCCCCTGCTCAAGAGCTTGCACTCTGAGAGGACCTGATGGGGAACTGCTGAATGACGGTGCCGTAATGTCTGGGGGCGGGAATGTTAACTGCTGTTATCTGATTCTGAACCAAATAAAAGTCTTGGGGTTTGACGCGGGGATCGCTACGTCAGTTCCATGACAGGTGTCATCAACATCGATGAAACAATCAAACATGAGACAGCGTCAAAGGGCTCATTTTAGCCTGCATCCAAGAACAAGGCTGGGACCTGAGTCCGCAAAGTGCCCCAGGAAAAGATGAACAGCTCCAGCAGGCCACGGTCATCATCTCACTCTCCAGCATCAAGGGACATGGTAGCCATCAGAGTCCCAGAAACAGCGGGCAGGAGGCACAGCGGGAGAAGCGCCAGGGTATCTCGGGAGGTCTTTACTTCGTGGAGAAATTTTCCAGCATGAGACAAGTCACCCATCGAAACCACGACAGCTTCGGGAGCAGACCGGTCTCTAATCGTCACATCAGCCTGGACTATATCATATCTGCCACTCAGCGCCGAATCCGCAGGAGAGGACAAGGAACCAGGGGGCCCCGCCGACCCACAACTGTCGAGGGACTGGTCATCAACTGCAGGCACAGGTAAGACCGCTGGGGAACAAGGGAGCACCACGGCAGCAGAAGTAGCCGGAGAAGGGGCGGATCCACCTGGGTTGTCAGGTCCCCTGCCATATTCATCAGGGCCCTCTGCTGCACACATCCATCCCATTTCCCGGAGGGAGGTACGCCACGCCACCCGGAGCTCAGCCAGCAGGACCACGAGGTCTCCCCTAGTCACCGGGAGAGCAGCAACATCAGACCTCTGGCGGGAAAAGAAAGACACCTCCAGAGGTGTCCCAAGCTCGGCATCCAGGCCCGAGAGCACGACCACAATGTTATCCACGGGAGGGCCAGGCATAACAGACTGCTGCCGAATAACTGCAAGGGCTGGTGAACGTAGGCCCATCTTCATCCCCGAACTCATCACACTCAGTAACACGCTGCAGGAAGGACAAGGAAGCAGCACGAGGGACAGGCAAAGAAAATGGCCACCAAGGATAGGCCACACGGGGATAGAAAGGTCAGTCCAGGATACAGCACGCGGCGGGTACCTCCAACCGCTGGACCACAGGTAAGTGTCCACTGTCGGGAAACGAGTGTGAGTGGAAATTTCAGCCAAAAAGACCTAAGTCATCAAAATTTAAAACCACAGCAACAGAGCTCTTCAGGTTTGCAGCCACTCAGCTCGACTTCCGGTCACGCCCCCGGAGATGTTTTTAGAAGGGAGGAAGTCCCGAAAGAGGGTGACCCAAGGCCCATTGAGACCTATAGAATAGATAGGAAGAAATTAGAGAGGGATTTAGAATATCATATCAAAAAGGAAATTCGGATCAAATGGGATAAATTGACCCTTGAAATGTATATTGAAGAGAAAATCACCCCTAGGGGACTAAGATGGAACAAGGAACCAGCCTCAGATCAGGATAATGAATTATTTATGAAAACCTGGACTGATATGCGAGAAAGTTTTTCGTTTACCACCATGATGAAAACTGTTGTAGAGAGGAGACAAGAGCAATTAGAGGAGATCAACAGTAAAATTTAGCAACTCTATGAAGAATTAACACGAGATCTGAAACAGGAAGAGTTAGAGGAATATCAAGGGAAGCTGAAAAGGATTGCCAGTCATACAGAGAAAGAAGTTATGGAGACTTAAAGGAAGAAATGTCTTAGGGACACGGAGGATTATAAGAGGAATAGAGTATGGATCTTTCAAAACCAAAGGAATATGAGAATAAATGGAGAAAAAAGGAACCCACGGAACCAAAAGCTGGTAGGAACACAGAGGATAGATAGAGAGACTGTGAAAAGGAGATATTCCAACCGAGAAAATATACAGGACCAAAGGAGAAAGAACGCCCCAACCCCGGGGAGAGGATTAAGAGAAGGAGGTTGGAAAGAGAATATCCTAGCAAAAACTACAAGTGTGCAGATAAGGAAACCATATAGTATGTTTGAAGGGGGAGGAAGAAGTGATGTTAATGTTAATGATAGGGAGGTGCCTAAAGAAGAAAGAACATCAAGGAGTGGAAAAGGAGACTAGAAAGCGGAGGGGCATCAAGAAATGAGGGATGGGAGACTCGTAATCGGTTTCAACCCCTACAGGAACTGCCAGAGGTTTTTCAGGAAGGGGGGGGGGTGAAATTCAAAGAGAAGAGATATCACTTGAGAGGGGCAGAAGGGGAAACACTCAGAGAAAACCGAAAGGTTGGAGAATTGGGAAGATCGACGTGCAAGAGAATAGAAAGAGAAGAGGACGAGGAGGAGGAAAAACGGGTACAAAGAAAAGAGAGGGAGACGGTAAATTCAGAAGGAATTTTCAATTTGAGTAGTAAGGTCCTAACGAGAGGACAAGTTTTAAAGAAAGGATTGAAATTTGAACCCTCAAAACCACTTAATGTATTCGACTTTTATATTGATCTCCAGAAGTTTAAGCGTAACATTAGCCTGAATTTTTTTTTTATGAAGACACCCATGGAGAACCAGGTGGTCAGTAGCCAGGAATTTGTCCATACTACCCTGAAAACTAAATCAACTTTTTTCCAAAACAGATGATCTCCAGAGAAATGGAGACGTTTGAAACTATGGTCATGACAGACATACGGAAATTGGAAGGAAAGAGGAATTTCCTCAAATTGACAGCACTAGAAAAGAAAAGCCTCAAAGAATTACAGGAGGACAACAATATTGTTTTGAAGCCAGCGGACAAAGGAGGAGGGGTGGTTCTACAGAATAGATCTGATTACGACAAGGAAGCCTACCGACAGTTGAATGATAACCAAGTTTACGTTCAAGAGAGAGACTAATTAGGATTGAGCAAGGTTTAAGAATTATCCCTGTATTACACAAGAGTAAAGGGAGTGAGTTCCCTTTGTTCTATGGGATCAGGCATGGGGTTTTTTTTGCTTGATGAGCTGAAGCATGGCCGATTTGTGATTGGATGCAATAGGGAGAGGAACAATGGGAGGGAGGGGGAAGGGGGGTATAAAAGACAAGGCGTGGGGGCAGTTGTGTATTGCAGTTAATTTTCTTTTACTAAGAACTTCAGAGACAGGGCGGCGGCGATCTCCATTTAGCATCACCATCATCGTATGAAAACCAATGACTGGATAAGTATTGCTTGCAGTATCTATCTGTTATGCATACTCTATTATCATAAGTCTGCTATATATATATATATTCCTAGTTCCATTATTTATTGGAGGGATAGGTGTGGGTTTCCCATTGTACGGATCTGTAGGTTTATTTAGTGGATGCTTGTTTATGTTTATTTCAATTTGCAATACTGTATTCCTTGTTCATTTGGTGTCCAGCTGCGTGATAGTAATTTCTAATGGGTTGTTGGTCTGGGATAACTCTGCCAGAATTCAGTGATTTGTTGTTTTGTATGTTATTAGGGGCATTGGGATTTCCAGTGGTTTTGCTTTGGCTGTTTGTGGACTGCTGTGCCTTATTAGTTTGGGTGCTCAGTATAGCGCATGACTGACTGTCCAATTTCAGTATCATCCATGGCTGCAGCCAAAATCATAATAAGCAACCCATATAAACACCGTAAACAAACACAGGGCCTCCCTATACACGCATGTGCCCTCACCATACACACAGTAGGAACTCACTATACATAGTGAAATCACACGTAGGACCTCGGTATAACACACAAAGTCACACTAATGATGTAGCTATCATACACCCTGAAATCACGAAATTCCTCTCTATAACACACTGAAATCACTAATGTAGTATAACACTAAGAGAAATAAAAAAAATTATTATATATATATATATATAATAAACATAAAAGTAAAATAAAAACTTGCTATAACACGCCGTAATCACACAATAGAAACACACAGAAACCAAGCCATAAAACAAAGGGAGACCCCACAAGGACCTAGCCATAGCACAGGGAGACAACACAAAGGGAATGTAATCACACATAGGAACTTGATATAACAGACTGAATCACTGCACATTAGTCACTATAACTCTATAGTGTGCCGAATGAGAAAAGCACCATACGTGCATTGCTGAGTAACACCTTTAGTGGATTCTCAAGCAGCTTCACATGCTGACCTTTTATGTGGGTTATGATTTACAGGGTTATTCAAAAAGCTGTGTGTTTTAAACAATGTTGGAGTAACCCCAAGGGCTAAGCAATAAGTTGATGAACAAATTAATTTGTATACTGTATTTAAGTTCACTATTCTAATTGTTGCAATTTTTAAAGTGACACAGCAGCAATGTACAATCTTTTGTTTTGAGCACTTGCTACAGTTGAGTAAATAATTATTTAGAACGGTAACTTTGACTTTATTGAGGGAGAGGAGAGATTTATTTCAGGAATAGAGGAAACATGAGCAGTAACTCACTCATATTTCACACTTGTACCATCATCATAATAAAGCCTGCGAGTGGATAAGTATTAAGTGTATTAATTCAGTGAATTTGTCGCTATGTTGATAATATACTATATGCGTGTGTGGGTAATCTATTGGGTTAAATACACGCTAATTTATCCGTTCTAGTGATTTGCATTGTTAGGTAGAATATGCTCGTTGATATTTGCTTCACTTTGTAATACTTGATCAAACCTTATTATTTGTATAGTCTGTATGATCTTATAAACATAGGTAGTCAGTGACCGCATGGCTGGCAGCCATCTTAAACCTCAAAAAGTCACATGTGCTTCTGCCAATGAGGAAGTGCTGCAGCAGTAACTGTACAATCTGTTTAAGCTTACATTTGCGCAACTAAATTAATCCAGATTGGTTCTGCCAGATTTATGAATATATAACAATTAATAACCAAATACACATCTAAATGTGTCTGTTATAATTTCTGAAGAGGCTTATCAACTAAACAGTGATTCTGTATGTTAGCAAATGCTGTGTCATTAGGTTAGTTCGGTTGGTTTAACTTTGGGTCTATAGATTAATATACTAAACAAGAATCAGTTTCATTGTGGACGGAGGTTAAAGGCTTTCACATGTGCAGCTTGGTTCTATTGATAAGGGATTCCAGGGCTGAGGACTCATACAATGCAGCCACTTATGTACAGAACATCTTTGCTCTTTCTCACCTCAAAATGGAGACGGCGTTATTTACATTTCGCAAGGGGACACACAATGGAGGGGGAAGGTGCACAAACAATGGAGTCACTCTCAGATGCGAACAATGGATCAGATAACAGTGAGCTGGTGACCTTAGTTGCTGGGGGGAGGGGAGGGGCTGATGGAAGCATGTGAAAACAAAAGGAATTCATTACTTACAGGGGGGTGTACACTATACAAAGACTGGATCGTAATACAGAGGTTACGCTATACAGAGGGAATACAATACTCTACATGATACACAGAGCAAGGGAATGTAAGGAAAATACATACATAAACATTGGGGCGGCCGTTTCTTTGCAGAGGCAATAAGTAGGGAAGATGTTTCTGTTAGCTACCATTCATTCAATCAGGTGGTGATTTTGGTAAGGGTAGCTGGCGAGGGGACAGAGTTACCTATGCTTGATCTAGAGGCAGCCTTCAGGCCGTACCGCTGTGTCCAGGGGGTTTACTTTTAATGGGGTGTAAATTCGATGGGTAATTTTACATCGATATCTGTTTACCGATTGGGGTGGGCAATATCCCGTGCTCCCTTTTTAAAGGCTTCCTACTTTTTTGCATTGCTTAGTGGAGAAGAGAGCGGGGAGGAGACGTATATTACATTACTTGGACGATTTCATGGTAGCGGGTTCCAAAGGGACTGGAGAATGAGGTAGGATCGGGGGGGTAACAATATAAGTTTAGTTGATCGGGGAGAATTGTAGGTGGTTTGGGGGGAATGCCCAGACAATAAGATCAAATGGTCTAGTGTAATTTCAAATGGTGAGCAGGCAAATGGCCCAGGAGTGGATTCAATGGATGGGTGCAAAGCTTGGTGTTTCTGGAATTTTTTATTTTCCAATTGTCGGGGCAATACCACTGTGGGGGATAGAATAAAAAAAAAAAAAAAAAAAGATTTAGAAAAAAAATTCAAAACAAAAAAAACATCCCTCCCCCCTTTTTTTATTTTTGGGTCTGATATTCAAGGTGTGGTGCAAGTGCTGAATAACATGTCTGCATCATCACCGCAGGTTGTAGCCTATGTCAGGTATTTGGTGTTGATATGTTGTCTGCATCATCACCGCAGAATGTAGCCTATGTCAGGTATTTGGTGTTGATATGTTTGAAAAGCAATATTAATTTCACGGCAAATCACATACCGGGGGTAAGGAAGGTGGTGGCGGATACATTGTCCAGTTTCAGGTGGGATGTGTTCCGACATTTGGCACAGGGAGGGGGGAGGAGGAAAGAAAGAAAAAATTTTTTTTTTTTATAATAATAAAAAATAAAAGAAAAAATTAAAAATTTCCAGGGTGAGCACTGCCCTCCATTTCTTTGCCAGATGGGGAGCAGTTAGAGGGCATCAATGATTTGGTGAGGAGATTGTTGTTGCAGAAGACATGGACACCGTAGAGCAAGCAGTGAAAGGGTTGGATCGAGTTTTAAAGGGACAGAGGAGGTAGGGCAGAATGTTGTTTTCAAATAGCTACTGAAGTTCGGCGGTAAGTCAATAAAGGACAGCTTGGAACTATTTAGTGGTATTTCATACTTTGCTCGGTTAAAGGAAGAGGAGGACTGGGCTAAACAATTCGTGGTGAGGAAGATCTTGACAGCAGAGTACAAGTAGGAGATAAGATGGAGCTGATAACAATCTTTGTAGGGCAGCATTTGTTTTAGTTTTACAGCTGCCCTAAGGATTGAGGAAACAATTGCTCTAGGTGCCCATGGTGGGGAAGTATGCCCAGTGGTATGTATGAGGGCATACTTGGAGGCGACTCCTTCAAACGGTCGCATGTTCTGGGGGCACAAGGGTGGTACTAACTTGTCCGGGTATCAATTCAAAAATGGTTCCGCAGCAGGCCACGGAGGGGCTTAGTTGAAAGGGGAGTTACATTTGCCCCCATTCTTTCAGGATAGGAGCTGCTGGTACTGAGGCAGAATTGGGTTACCCAAAGGACCGAATTAAAAAGATGGGGAGATGGAAATGGGAAGTGTATAGGAGATATGTGAGGACATTAAAGAAATGAAGGGAAAACTTATGGGGAACAATTGTTTTGGTTTAATAATAATAATTTGTTTCCTTGTTTCTTTTGGTTTCTTTTCAGTTCGGGCAGTGGTGGAAGTACCAGGGTCGCAGCAGTCGCAGTTGCGACTGGGCCCTGGCATTCCGCCACTGGAGGGGGGCCCGGCGCCGCCCGCCAGATTCCGGCAATCAGCGCCGGAATCTGGGAGCCGCGCGCTGGCCGTCCCTCTCCCTGCGAGCGGCCACTGACATGCAGCTTGGCCGCTCACGTGGGATAGGAACCACCTGACCAGCGCACGAGATCCTCTCGCGAGACCTCTGCGCTGATCAGGTGGTTTCCGCGAGCGGCCAAGACGCATGTTTCCAGCGGCCGCTCGCCAAGGAGAAGAACACCTGGGGCCAGTAGAGGTAAGAGCTGGGGGGCTCTTATACCCATGAGCTGGGGGGCCCTTATACCCATGAGCTGGGGGGCATATCCATGAGCTGGGGGGCATATCCATGAGCTGGGGGCATATCCATGTGAGAGCTGGGGGGCATATCCATGAGCTGGGGGACATATCCATGTGAGAGCTGGGGGGCAGTATCCATGAGCTGGGGGTGCATATCCATGAGCTGGGGGTGCATATCCATGAGCTGGGGGGCATATCCATGTGAGAGCTGGGGGGCATATTCATGAGCTGGGGGGCATATCCATGAGCTGGGGGGCATACCCATGTGAGAGCTGGGGGGCATATCCATGAGCTGGGGGGCATACCCATGTGAGAACTGGGGGGCATATCCATGAGCTGGGGGGCAATATCCATGTGTGAGCTGGGGCATATCCATGAGCTGGGGCAAATCCATGTGTGAGCTGGGGCAATATCCATGTGTGAGCTGGGGCAAATCCATGAGCTGGGGCAGTATGAATATATATATATATCGGGGGGATATACAGTTGTGTTCAAAATTATTCAACCCCCACTGAAATTGAGTGTTTTGGCCAGTTTGACATTGATTTTGATCATTCAGTCATCTTGCTTACAATTAAATCAAAGAGGCACGTGTAGGTCAGACAAATATAACATAACATTTATAATGAAATAGCCACAAATGTCTTTTCTGTGCTCACATCATTATCAGTTTTATTCAACCCCCAAGTGACATTCAATCTTAGCACTTAGTACAACATCCTTTTACAGTTATAACAGCTTTTAAACGTGAAGCATAGCTTGACACAAGTGTCTTGCAGCGATCTACGGGTATCTTCGCCCATTCGTCATGGGCAAAAGCCTCCAGTTCAGTCACATTCTTAGGCTTGCACACTGCAACTGCTTTCTTTAAGTCCCACCAGAGGTTCTCAATCGGAATTAAGTCAGGTGACTGCGATGGCCACTCCAAAATGTTCCAACCTTTAATCTGCAACCATGCTCTAGTGGACTTGGAGGTATGCTTGGGATCATTGTCCTGTTGAAAGGTCCAACGTTTCCCAAGCCTCAGGTTTGTGACGGACTGCATCACATTGTCATCCAATATCTCCTGGTACTGAAGAGAATTCATGGTACCTTGCACACGCTGAAGCTTGCCTGTACCTGCAGAAGCAAAACAGCCCCAAAGCATGATTGACCCCCCCCGCCATGCTTCACAGTAGGCAAGGTGTTCTTTTCTTCATAGGCCTTGTTCTTCCTCCTCCAAACATAGCGTTGATCCATGGGCCCAAACAGTTCTAATTTTGTTTCATCAGTCCACAGAACACTATCCCAAAACTTCTGTGGTTTGTCCACATGACTTTTGGCATACTGCAGTCGACTCTTCTTATTCTTTGGAGACAGCAAGGGGGTGCGCCTGGGAGTTCTGGCATAGAGGCCTTCATTACGCAGTGTGCGCCGTATTGTCTGAGCTGAAACTTCAGTACCCACATCTGACAAATCTTTTCTCAGTTCCTCAGCAGTCACACGGGGACTTTTCTCCACTCTACGCTTCAGGTAGCGCACAGCAGTCGAAGTCAGCATCTTCTTTCTGCCACGACCAGGTAGCGTTTCAACAGTGCCCTTTGCCTTGAATTTGCGAATGATGCTTCCTATGGTCTCTCTTGGTATGTTTAACATCTTTGCAATCTTCTTATAGCCATTGCCCTTCCTGTGAAGAGTAATCACCTCTTCTCTTGTCTTCCTGGACCATTCTCTTGACTTCACCATGTTTGTAACCACACCAGTAAATGTCTAGAAGGAGCTGAGTATCACAGTCATTTTAAAGCTGCCTAATTGGTGCTTATTATGCTTTATTGCTGCTCCGTGACATCCACAGGTGTTTTCAATACCTGATTGAAAAACACTTGAATGAACCTCTGTTCTTCAGAGTGGTAGTCTTTAAGGGGTTGAATAATTGTGTCAATGAAGAATTCACAAAAGAAACATTTACTACTGTATTACAAAACCAATTGATGTCATTTTAGTTGCATATGGTTCTTTAAAAAGTCCTTGTAGGATTTCATTCTGAATACAATTACAAATGTACACTAAATTCCCTAAAACCCTTTACAGCATTGGGGGTTGAATAATTTTGAACACAACTGTACATGTGAGCTGGGGGCATTTTTATATGGTCTGTTCTTATTGGAAAGCGTCACATGACATTAAAGAAAAGTATCGGTACTCGGTATCGGTGAGTACTTTTAAAAAGTATCGGTACTCGCACTCGGTCTTAAAAAAGTGGTATCGGTGCATCCCTAGGCAATACTATCTTTGTTTTATTTTGCAGTGAAAAATAAGTAAAAATACATAGATTTTTTTTTGGGGGGGGGCCCTTCGTGGATTCTTGCACCGGGGCCCTCAGGTTTCTAGTTACGCCACTGAGTTCGGGTACACTGTGTGTGTGTGTGCATTACAGTTAATAGTTTACATTTTGGTTATTTGCAGGACGTGCAATGAGAGTGCGGATCCTGGGACACTCCTATGTGCACTGGATGGAGAGTCAAGCTGCTGGCACCAAGAGAGGAGCAACCCCGGGGTGCAGCGTAATTGAAGTAGGGATTAGATGGATAGGGAAGCAAGGTAGGGGGTGGGGCAGTTATTGGGAATAGCAAAGACATCCAGGAGAAAGAGAGGTAAGCCAGATATTATGGTACTACATTTAGGGGACAGCTAGAGAAGAGATAGGTATTGTGAGTGGTGAAATAGCGGCCTGGCACGTGGGGATGCAATGGTAGGGGGAGGGTCTGCAGGGTACGGGGTGAGTGTGGTTTCATACGGCCAAGCTCAGGTGCCTTCCTGGTTTGCAGATCCTCTCGGCCTGCTATTTGCGATATAAAGAGACCCCTGAGTAGACGCGTGGTCACGCTACTTAGCCACGTGGGGCCGCTATTTCTGAGCAATATGTGTGGAGCATTTCATTTGCCGATGTTATCTGGCAATGGTTTTGGAGCACCCCGAAATAGGAGCAAGAAGTGAGGAGTTCATTGAAGGAGTGATAAGGCTAGGAACACACTCGTCATTGAAGGCGCGATAAGGAGCCTTTTGTGGGGTAAGAGGAAAGGTCACAGTTTTTTATTGGTGGCAGTAAAAAGAGGGTCCTCGTTTTTGGTGGCGGTGAAATAGGTGGCCTGGCACGTGGAGGGCAATAGGGGGGGGAGGGTCTGCAGTGTACAGGGTGAGTTGTGGTTTCATACGGCCAGGCTCAGGTGCCTTCCTGGTTTGCAGATCCTCTCGGCCTGCTATCTGCCATAAAAATACACTGAGCAGACGTGTGGTCATCCTGCTTAGCCACGTGGGGCGCTATTTCTGGGCAATGCTTGTGGTGCATTGCAGTTGCCAGTGTTATCTGACTGCCAGTGTTATCTGGTGTAGCGTATTTGGCATACGAGGATCGATAATAATAATTCTGCCTTAGAGGCAAAGAATTTGGCCTTAAGTAATGAAAGACGTGACCTTTTCAAAATGCCAATACTTTGTTGTGTTTTCATTTACGGGAAAAGGGAGGGGGAGGGGGGGTTAGTTGGTATTAAGAAGGTAACTTACATGGGAGAAGTTGTAAGAAGAGAATAGGGGTATAATTCTTAGTTTGAGAGAGAGACTAATTAGGATTGAGCAAGGTTTAAGAATTATCCCTGTATTACACAAGAGTAAAGGGAGTGAGTTCCCTTTGTTCTATGGGATCAGGCATGGGGGCTTTTTTGCTTGATGAGCTGAAGCATGGCCGATTTGTGATTGGATGCAATAGGGAGAGGAACAATGGGAGGGAGGGGGAAGGGGGGATATAAAAGACAAGGCGTGGGGGCAGTTGTGTATTGCAGTTAATTTTCTTTTACTCCCACCCAACCCACCCTGTTTGTTTCTCTTTCATAGACAACAACAACGGAAAGGTTACACATCAGAAGCGCCACGGATAGGGGCAATGCAGTGGTGATTTCACCACTCATTCAAGACCGCCCGTGGTTTCCCATATGGAAATATGCCATGTTGCATGAACCCGGTTCATGGTTTATACGGCCATGTCTGGGGGATTGTCTAAATATGGACATGGTTAGTCTACCTATTCCATTAAGTTATACACCATGTTACATGAAGCCAGCCTGTGGTTTTTGAACGGCCAGGGTTGGGGGATTGTTCTTTGATTAAAAGCATGGTTTAGAGCAATTATTATCGATCAGATAGTATCCCAAGTAGCTTGAAGCCAGTTGGTGTTTTTTTACGGCCACAACTGGGTGGATGGCGCTTAAATTGGGTACTTTACCATGTGGCAGGAAGCCAGCTGGTGGTTTGAACAGCCACAGCTGGGGGATTGCGCTTTAAGATGGACATGGTTTAGGTTAGGGAGGAGCGGTGAAATAGGCGGCCTGGCACGTGGAGGGCGATAGTGGGGGGAGGGTCTGCAGGGTACGGGGTGAGTTGTGGTTTCATACGGCCAGGCTCAGGTGCCTTCCTGGTTTGCAGATCCTCTCGGCCTGCTATCTGCCATAACAATACACTGAGCAGACGTGTGGTCATCCTGCTTAGCCACGTGGGGCGCTATTTCTGGGCAATGCTTGTGGTGCATTGCAGTTGCCAGTGTTATCTGGCTGCCAGTGTTATCTGGTGTAGCGTATTTGGCATACGAGGATCGATAATAATAATTCTGCCTTAGAGGCAAAGAATTTGGCCTTAATTAATAAAAGACGTGACCTTTTCAAAATGCCAATACTTTGTTGTGTTTTCATTTACGGGAAAAGGGAGGGGGGAGGGGGGGTTAGTTGGTATTAAGAAGGTAACTTACATGGGAGAAGTTGTAAGAAGAGAATAGGGGTATAATTCTTAATCAAACTAAGAGGAAATCCCTTAGAAGGAATATATAAGAAGTTTGATGAATATTGGAAAAAGGGAAGAGATTCGGGCATATTAAACAGCAAAGAATATGAGCATTTACTTGTGGATCATCCCAAGATCTCAGTTATATATTTTTTGCCATAAATTCACAAGAGATTGGAAAATCCACCAGGACGACCAATAGTGCCAGGAATCAATAGTATACCGAACCGTACATCTGAGTATTTGGATCACCAATTACAGCCAGTAGTAATGGAAGTTAAGGCATACTTGAGAGACACTATTCATGTGATCCAGGAACTGGAAAAAATTAACTGGAAGGAAGATATGATTTTGATGACAGCTGATGTGAATTCATTATATATAGTAATACCCCACGATAAAGGTGAGGCAATTGTTAACTCGGTGGGAAAAAATGGAGATTGAACAGATCGAATATATAGTGGAAGGAATTGAATTAATCCTGACCAATAATTACTTTTGGTTTGATGGCAATTACTTCCTATAAATGGTAAGTACAGCTATGGGCACCAGGTTCTCGGCTGCCGCTCTTTCAACACTCCCTGGACATGGGGAAGAAGACACAGGGGCAGCAACCACTCAGGTCAGGGAGCCCCAGACAGACGGACATAAGGGATTCTCTGCGGGGTGGTCGCCTTTCTGGGGTAGCAGCCCCCTCCTCCACTCTTCCCCTGGGATATGGCTCTTCTGGGGAGGACGATGCGCCCTGGCCGTTGGGTGGCGAACCAGGAATTGACAGGCTTGCTCCAACCCCCCAGACGCAGGATGGGGTAAAACTGAGCTCGGCGGCTCAAAAAAGGAGGACGAAGGCCCTGGCAGCGGCCTACCTTGAGACGTCTGTGACCGCATCCGACCCCTCTACAGAGGGCTCAGAAGACGGACTACCGCATTCCGAAGAAGGGGACCTGTACCAACGATCTGCCTGCCATTCTAACATCGGGAATCTGAACCAGCTGTCTCCGGGTATCTCTGAGAGACTGGGGATCTCGCATACTACTGGGGAACCCCCCACCACACTGTGCACTGGAATCTGTTGCAGCCTCGGATGACGCTCGCCCCATTAACATGGGGGATTATAGACGATTCATTGCTGAAATCAAAACCCTCTGGTCCACTGCTTTATCGGGAGTTCGTGCTGAAGTGGAGGAGGTCCGCTCCCAGGTTGTGGCAGTCCAAGCCCAGACAGCGGATTTGGCGGGAGAACAAGCGGTCCTGTCCTCACAGGTGAGCGCCCTCCAAACTCAGGTGGACTTGCTTACTCGCTCAGTAGAGGCTCTGGAATCCCGCCACCGCCGACGCAACGTCCGTATACGAGGGGTCCCGGAGTCGGTCCCCACGGCAGACCTGCTTAAATACGTGAACCGTGTGGCGTGTCACGTTTTGGATACTCCTCCTGATTCACCGGACCTGTTTGGTGTGGTCTACCGGATCCGAAAAGCTGCGGCAGCCCCTGCTGGCACCCCACGGGATGTCATTGCGGTTGCTGGTGATGCGGCCACCAAATCACGACTTCTGGCAGCTCCGGCAGCCTTGAAGTGACTCAGCTCCAGCTATATCAAGCTGACCCTGATGGCACGACGACGCTTCAGAGAAGTGACGTCTTTCCTCAGGCGCAAAGGGGTCCGTTACTGGCGGGGCGTGGCTGGCTCTCCGTGGTGACACATAAGAATATTCCCTCCATTATCTCGGACCCGGCGGAAACTTGGCCGATACTCTCTGGCATGGGACTCGCTCCTGACCAAGTACCGTACTCTCCGGGATGAGGGTTTTCGCATGTAGACCGCCACCTTTCTCTTTGCCGGTTCCCGATTTGATACGTTGTCTTCTCCCACACCGGACTCCATGACTCTGGGCTCTTCTCCCGTTTCCACCTTTGAAGTTTGACCCATGAGACCCCCTCAGTTGACCCACCCCTCTATCCATGTTCCCCCCCTCTCCCCCTTTTTTTATTTTATTATTATTTCTACGACACACTGTTGGTGGAGGCTGGTCTTTTTTTACCTGGTTTTCCTATCCGAAGTCGATTGACCTTGGTCTACCACTACTTTTTTTGCTGAGACTTGCTATAACAGAATTATTATTTTTACTTCCTCTCTTCTCTTCCTCTCCCGCTTTTATGTCTTTTTTGCCTATGGGCTTATATGGACGTTCCACAAGTGTTCTTATCTACTGTGTATGTTTATCCTTTGACAGTTGATGCGGCAGCCCTACGAGGCTGTGTGTATATCGGTCGTATTGTGACCTTGTTTCCATTTTTCAAAAATAAAGAATGAAATAATAAAACATCAAAAAAATAAAAAGAACTAACTAGAGAAAAGATAAAGCAACGAGATAGGAAGGAATTAATTAAATATAAGGGGAAATTGAAGGAAAGGGGGATAGATTGTGAGTTCCTACGGGAATAGGGCCCTCATCTCCTCCTGTACTGTTTGTCAAATGTTGTTCAATGTATTGTATCCCTGTCTATACTGTGCTTATTGTACAGCGCTGCGGAATATGCTGGCGCTTTATAAATAAAGAATAATAATAATAATAAAAGGAGGTACCCTTTATTTATGACTTCAATATACAAGATTGGAGAATTAAAAAAGTTATCAAGAGGTATTGGCATATATTACACCGAGACCCAGCAATAGGGGAAATTTTAGGAACAACTCCGAAATTTGTATGTAGAGGAGCAAATACAATAAAAAATAAATTAGTAAAGAGCTATTTGAGGGACATACCACGTTGCTCGACGGAGCAAAAGGATTTTTTGGATGTGGTTCTTGTTTGAACTGCATCGAAAAAAACCTAAAAAAAACATATAGAAAAATTTCAAGGAACTTATAATAATGGAAGGAGGTACCGAATCCACGACTTTATTATGTGTAGATCAAAACAAGTAATATATATGATAATATGCCCATGTGGATACATATACATAGGAAAAACGAAAAGAACAATATATGTCCGAATCAGGGAACATATTAACAATATTAAACGGTGTTTCAAAAAACACAGTGTATCCCTCCATTTCAAAGAACTCCATCAAAGCAACCCGGAGGGTTTGAAATTTATGTGAATTAAAAGGGTAAAAGGCCACTGGAGGGGGGGAATATAGATAAAGAACTGGCCCGGGAGGAAATGAAGTGGATTTTTCAGTTAGGGACATTGATCCCACAAGGTCTGAATGAAGCGTTTGAATTAATATATTTCTTGTAGTTGGGGAATTAGGAGGGAAAAGAATGAGTCGTTCGTGAAATGTTTGGCAATAAAAGAATCCCTTTTTTCAGTATAGAGGTCGGCACCGAATGGAAATGAAAGTGAAATTACTTTTGTACGCATGCGCAGAACTAAAAGGAAGAGCATCAATGAAAAGAGAAAGTGAAAGGATACGGTACGCAAGTGCCGATTTGCAAGGAGAAGGATGAACGGAAGTGACGTCAGTGGATGTACCACTACGCGGAAGTGGCAACGACGGGAATAATTGAAAACAGCGGAAGATAATTTGTCTGGAATGGACGGACTATATAAGAGACAGAGAGGGGGAGAAGGTTATTCTAAACCAGCCAACTGATGAAGTCGGGTGTGTGACCAACGAAACCTGTCTTGGCGAATTAGTTATGGAATTTTTTATTATGTTCTAACCTTTTATGGTAATAAAGTTAGGTTTTATTTTGGATACTGCTGTTTTTCTATTGATTGTTATTCCTTACTTGGTCAAGGATACCGGTTTGGAAAGAGCAGAAAAAGAAGGGAAGTAGGGAACCCTGTGAATATCCCTAAAAGAGATTTTCAACAGGAGAGCCACTGTTACCTCGGGCTCAAGAAAAAGTGAGTACGATACCTATGAGTGTGCTGGGAAATAATTTAAGAAGAGACAATCTGCACTATGTGATCTATCTTTTCCATATACAATCGTGAGGAACTGTTCCAGGTTGGAAGAGGGAGAGCCCCATCCTTTATGAAAAGAGGGCAAGGCGCAACCTACAGAGCTATCCCTTTATATAGTTCCATATTAGGAGGGGTTGATGAGGGGGAATTGAATGCACTGTGATATTACGCAATGAGAAGTTGTCCTATTTTTAAAGGGTCCAGGAGTATTTTCAAAAAACAAAAAGACTGTTGAGATAAGTACTGTGCCAAAGACTTGTTTATCACGTGGGTGTGGTGCAGATCTTTGATATATAAAAACCTCCAGTTATCAGAAATTGGGTTGAAAAGGATTTTTTGTGATACTTTATCTATACGCTCCACTAAGTTGTGTGTGTGTTAAACTGTATATGGAAGGTGTTGTATACCACCCCTTATAAGTGTGAGCAGCGCCGGAGGTAGAATATACGAAACATATAGACATTAAGAAGCGCCAGACCACATTCTTCTTTTTGCCATAATACGAGTCTGCCATATTACCAGTCTGCCATAATACCGGTGTGTCATAATACCAGTGTGCCATATTACCAGACTGCCATAATACTGTAGAATATGTGTGTTGCATATATACATAGCTGTGTGGCGACATGGAGGTGGAGACAGGAAGTGTAAGGGTCTTAGAAGAAACAGGAAGTAGAGGCTCACACACACAGATTGCCAGGACAATAGAGCAGTTCTTCATAAAGCTTACTCGGTGACTCCATCATCGTTTGTGCAGATCTACAAATACCAGTTTGCCATAACACCAGTGTACCATATTACCAGTCTGCCATAATACCAGTGTGCCATATTACCAGTCTGCCATAAAACCATTGGGCCATAACACCAGTGTGCCATGCATAGCGTTGTGCCATAATACTAGTCTGACATGCATAGCAGTGTGCCATATTACCAGTGTGCCATAACACCAGTCTGCCATATTGCCAGTCTGCCATAATACCGGTGTGCCATATTACCAGACTGCCATAATACGGTAGAATATGTGTGTTGCATATATACATAGCTGTGTGGAGACATAGAGGTGGAGACAGGAAGTGTAAGGGTCTTAGAAGAAACAGGAAGTAGAGGCTCACACACACAGAATGCCAGGAGAATAAAGCAGTTCTTCATAAAGCTTACTCGGTGACCCCATCGTTGATTGTGCAGATCTACATGGTATCAGAAGTGAGATTGCTGAGGAATCATGGCTCAAAATCGAAGGCGCATAGAAGCACTTGTCTTTGATAAAGACATTGCTAACAACTGGCTGAAATTCAGGAGAGAATGGGACGTGTACAGCAAAGCAGGGCTTTCAGAAAAATCAAAAAAGGTACAAGCTTACACTTCTCTAAATTTGGCTGGTTCAGATGCACTGGATAAATATGAATCATTTCACTTTCAAGAGGGTGAGGACAAAGAGGACCCTGATGTGTTAATCAAGAAATTTGATGACATCTGTCTACCTGAACGGAATGTGATAATGGACAGACATGCATTTAACATGATGGCTCAAAAATCTGATGAAGGAATTCAATCCTATGTGGCCACATTGAGACTGCTGGCTAAAAGATGTGATTTTGGTGCATTAACCGATGAACTAATACATGACAGAATTGTCTGTGGAATTCACAATGATGCAGTTCGTGATCAGTTATTGCGGGAAAAAGACCTGACACTGGACTCAGCTATCAGAACATGTATGTTATTTGAGTGTTCTGACAAGGCTACTAAGGAACTATAAAAAGAGACAGAAGTATTTGTGGTGCAGCAGCATGAACATCAATGTGGTAACTGTGGTGGCGAGCATGGCACTGAGCGCAACAAGTGCCCAGCTTTTAATAAATGCTGTAACCTGTGCAACAAATGGAATCATTTTGCGAAGTGCTGTAGATCCAAGCCTCCAATTACAGGTGCGTGGATCCCGCCATTTCGTGCAAATAAAAAGAAATATGTACACAGAATAAATGAAGTGGAAAGTGATGATTCCCGAGATGGTTTTCATTGTGAAAGTGTGGACCTACTTGCAAATAAAGGAGAAATATTCACCACCCTGTCAACCACATGTAACACGCAGGTTAAGCTGAAAATTGACACTGGTGCTAAATGTAATGTCATGTCCCTATCCACACTGCAAAGCATTGACCCTCGTGCCCAAATTGACCAGTCAAATAAAGTAAACCTAATAGCTTATGTGCGGACAAACAATTCAGACATTGGGCACTACTACCTTGGATCTTTCAGGAGGCACGTTGTTATTCCATATAGTGAATAGAAATGTTAAAAGCCTGTTAGGCTTGCCAGACAGCATCCGGTTAAATCTCATCCAACTCAGCTCAGAGGTACATGCTGTACAACAACAGGCTTCTGAGATGACTGATTACGAGGACCTATTTCGTACTGACACTATTGGCAAGCTTCCAGTCACGTATCACATGCGCCTGGATGAATCCGTGCACCCGACAGTGTGTGTCCCCCCGACGGATCCCGTTAGCTATGAAAGACAAAGTTGTCAATGAACTGGAAAGGATAATTAGACTGGGCATCATCAGTGGAGGAGGCTACCCCTTGGGTGTCTGTTATGGCAGCTGCAGTAAAGAAGGATGGCACGGTACGCATATGTATTGATCCTGTGCACCTTAATAAGACTCTCCTGAGTCCTCACCACCCATTAAAGACAGTGGAACAAGTAATTGCTGATATGCCGCAGGCAAAGGTCTTTAGTATTTTAGATTCGAAGTGTGGATTCTGGCAAATTCCCCTGGATGAGGAATCATCAACACTCCCAACATTCATTAGTCCATTTGGAAGATACAAATAATTATGGCCATATGGGATTTCCACAGGAAGTGAAGTCTTTCGAAGATGCATGGAACAGCTTTTTGCCGGACAACCATGTGGAATAGTTGTGGATGATATCTTAATTTGGGGCTCTTCTGTTGAGGAACATGACAAACGGCTTAAATGTATCCTAGATCGTGCCAGAGCCATTAATCTACAGCTCAACCCCACTAAATGTCGCTTTAGAGTTTCAGAGGTGCCGTATATAGGCCACCTTCTCACAGATAAAGGTGTTAAGCCTGACCCAGAAAAAAACAAGGCCATTCACCAAATGCCTGTCCCAGAGGACAAACATGCGTTACAGAAGTTTCTTGGCATGACCTCTCAAAATTAATTTACCGCTACAGTGAGATAACGTCTCCTCTCTGTCAGCTCCTGCGCCAAGATGCTGACTGGTGTTGGAATGAACAACATGCTGCTGCTGTGGACACACTCAAAGCACATCTGACAAGTCCACCTGTCCTACATTATTTTGATGTACACAAACCAGTGATTTTGTCTGCTGACACCTCGCAGCATGGTCTTGGTGCAGTCTGTCTTCAAGATGACAGGCCTGTGGCATTCACATCAACAGCTCTTACTGAGACTGAAGCTCATTATGCACAGATTGAGAAAAAATTATTGGGACTAGTTTTCGATTGTATGAAATTCCATGTTTATATCTATGGCCGCCCAGTGACTGTAGAAACGGACCATCAGCCACTCATAACAATACTGAGAAAGCCGTTGCACACGGCATCTGCACGCATTCAGCGCATGATGCTCAAGCTTCAGCGATACTACCTGAATGTTGTCTATAAACGAGGCCGTGAACTATATGTTGCTGATGCTCTTTCGCGTGCACACCTCCCCACCACTGAGAACCCTGGAGCTGTTGAGGATTATGATGTGTTAGCTTTGGATGAAGTGTTGTCGTCCAGAAGAATTGAGGAGCTTAAGCAGAGCACTCAGGCAGATGCTACCTGCCAGCGTCTTGCAGGCACCATTGTCACGGTGGCCCAGGGGATGGGGCGCCTGGCAGCAGCTTCCTCGCTGCTCGCTGGCCAGGCGCCGAATGTAAGCGCTTCCGGGCCCGCTCACGTGGGACGCCGAGGGGCGGGGCCTGGCGCTGTGACGCGGACCCGCCGGGTTTAAAACCCAGTCTCTCCCATACACCGGTGCCCTGACGTGGTATTCACCTCCCGCAGAGCTCTTGTGATTTTTGGCTATCTCCTGTGTATGATCCTTGGCATTGGCAAACGAATCCTCTTGTGTATAACCCTTGGCATTGGCAAACGAACCCTCCTGTGTATGACCCTTGGCATTGGCAAACGAACCCTCCTGTGTATGACCCTTGGCATTGGCAAACGAACCCTCCTGTGTATGACTCCTGGTATTGGCAAACGAACCCTCCTGTGTATGACTCCTGGTATTGGCAAACGAACCCTCCTGTGTATGACCCCTGGTATTGGCATTTACTCTGCTCTAGGTTCTGCCCTTAACGTTGGTACTGAGGTCAGTCTATGTGGCATCCTAAGCACGCATCAGATTACCTCTGCTATTACTAAAGTCCTAGGGAGGACTTGTGATCTGTTCTGTACCCCTGTCTGGTATTTCCCTTTCTTTATCTGTTACCTGCTTCATTGTCTACATAGCTTTGCCGACCATTCAAGGATCGGAAGAGTAGAAAGGGAGCTACAGAAAGAGATATATATCTTGGTAGTCAGAAAGATTCGTGACGATACTCTATTCCTTCTCTCTGTCTGGTGTTACCCCTTGTCTATCTATTGTCTGGTTAATTGTCTTGCCGACCATTCAAGGATCGGAAGGGTAGAGAGCGGTCTGCGTAAAGGGACCACACTTTTGGTAATCAGGGGGATCCGTGACAACCATGCTCAATGGGTGACCTGACTCGTTCAAGGAAATTCCGCATGACATCCGACCATTTTACGCTATGAGGGGTGAATTGACTGTGGATGATGGTTTAATTTTGCGTGGTCAGAGATATGTAATCCCTCACTCTCTCCAGAAATCTTACTTGTCACAGCTCCATCAAGGTCACCCTGGCATTGAGTCCACTAAGCGTAGGGCGCGTGAAACAATGTTCTGGCCCACTGTATATAGTGACATTGAAAGAGAAGTTTCCAAATGTGCCCCATGTAATGCTCTACGACAGCATCAAATGAGAGAACCCTTGCATCTGCACTCCATCCCTGACAAACCGTGGTCCATCAGAGCAGCTGATGTGTTTGAGTGGGAAGGCAAGCATTACTTGGTCTTAGTGGATTCGTACTCTGGCTGGTGGGAGTTTGACGTCCTTCCAAACCTTTCCTGCACCACTGTGATCACAACATTGAAGCGGCACTTTTCTACACATGGGATTCCCCAACAGTTGATGACTGACAATGCGCCATCGTTTTCAAGCAGAGAATTCAGGACCTTTGCCCACCAGTGGGATTTTCACCATGTCAAGAAGCAGTCCCCACTACCCGAAATTGAATGGTCTAGCAGAGTGTGGTGTCCGGTCTGCCAAGCAGCTCCTAGCAAAATGTGCCCGTGATGGTTCTGACATTTATGCAGCACTACTCAACCTCCGCAACACACCACGGAATGGAATGCCTTCTCCGGCACGTTTACTGTCACGTCGCACCAGGACTTTGATCCCTGTCGTTGCGACACAGCTACTGCCTAAAGTTGAGACTGATGTTCAGGCTGCTTCATTTTGGCTCCGAACGAAAGGGAAGATAAGCCATGACAAGTCGGCCAGGCGTCTTTCACCTCTGGAGCCAGGGCAGGTAGTACAGATGGAGACTTCCCGTGGGTTTGACAAACTGGCTACAGTTCATGGAAAGGCCTACCAACCCAACAGCTATGTTGTCCACTCTGATGGCAGGACCTATGTAAGAAACCACCGTCACCTCCTACAAGTCCCTGAATCATACAGTCCCATCCCTGCCTCATTTGCTCCTGTGGTCTCTTCAGAACCTCAAGCACAGCTATCTGCTACGGTGCCAAATGACACTCCAAACAATTAATGTAATGCACCATTTCAAAAATAATGATGATTTCAGGCAACAGATTTCAGATTCAGAAACCCCACTGGTTGTTACTCAATCGGGAAGAATGTGCAAACCTAACCCAAAGTTTAACGACTTTCTCACATGCTGATTTCTTACAGCATTTCGTGTTTTCTGTTACATGTTTTTACGGTTCATTGTTATGCTGCACTCTGGTCTAGTTTCATGCATGTCATATATATGTTTTCTTTTAAAGGGGAAATATGTAGAATATGTGTGTTGCATATATACATAGCTGTGTGGAGCCATGGGGGTGGACACAGGAAGTGTAAGAGTCTTAGAAGAAACGGGAAGTAGAGGCTCTCACAAACACACAGAATGCCAGGAGAATAAAGCAGTTCTTCATAAAGCTTACTTGGTGACTCCATCGTCGTTTGTGCAGATCTACAAATACCAGTGTGCCATAACACCAGTGTACCATATTACCAGTCTGCCATAATACCAATGTGTCATAATACCAGTGTGCCATATTACCAGTCTGCTATAATACCAGTGTGCCATAACACCAGTGTACCATATTTCCAGTCTGCCATAATACCAGTGTGCCATATTACCAGTCTGCCATATTACCAGTCTGCCATAATACCAATGTGTCATAATACCAGTGTGCCATATTACCAGTCTGCCATAATACCAGTGTGCCATAACACCAGCCTGCCATAATACCAGTATGCCATAACACCAGTGTACCGTATTACCAGTCTGCCATAATACCAGTCTGCTATATTACCAGTCTGCCATAACACCAGGTGTGCCATGCATACCGGTGTGCTATGCATACCGGTGTGCCATAATACTAGTCTGACATGCATAGCAGTGTGTCGTAATACCAGTCTGAGTCTGATATGTAATACCAGTCTGTCATACATTCCACTGCCAATTTTCCTTGCCTCTAAACCACACATACAGTAAAAAAATTGCCACCCAACATTAGAGTCCACGGGTTTTGCTTGAAGAAAAGGCTGGCAACCCTACCCACAGGAGACCACGAGTAGGGATGAAGCCGAACACCCCTGTGTTCGGTTCGCATTCGAATTCGAACAATTTCAAAAGTTCGAGTTCGAACGCGAACACGAACTGAACTCAATGCAAGTCGGGATATGTCACAGACGAAAAGTCGGCAGGATAAAATAAAGTAAAATTTATTGCAGCACTAACGCGTTTCGACCTAATTGGTCTTTATCAAAGTGCAGAAAAATATACCTATTATATTTAGTATATTTTTCTGCACTTTGATAAAGACCAATTAGGTCGAAATGCGTTAGTGCTGCAATAAATTTTACTTTATTTTATCCTGCCGACTTTTCGTCTGTGACATATCCCGGGGATCCAATATTTCATCTATGGACCAGGTTATCACCACGGATGGTTGCTGGTAGGACGGGCTGGTGAGATCATATCCACAGATATATGCCTATATAGTCCAGAGCCGACTTTATGGGGCTCAGAAAAAAGTGAGTTGAATACTTTCTCTCTGGAAACCAGGTGTCATAAGGATGTACTGCGCAATGTATGTCTCCTATTATGTTTTCTAGATTATCTTGAAGTATTACTCACTGGACACTTGGCGTAAGCGCGAGGACTCTGCCCATTATTTTATGTGTTGACATATGTTGGTAGATGTATGTAATGTGTGTTATGTGTATGTAACATATTTATGCTAAAAATACATACCCCTTCTTGACGACGTACACAGTCCGTCCATTGCTAATCATCGCCCACATGCATGCCTTCTTGCCCTGGGTAGTTTTTTAATTCAATATCTAATAAACCGTTGCTTATAATATTCTGCAGTAAAGAGTCTTTTTAGTATTTTTTAAGCATTTTTTATACTTTTTTCAAATTTTTTTTTCAAACTCGAACCGAACACGCCAAAAAGTTCGAAGTTCGCGAACTTTCGAACTGCCAATGTTCGAGTTGAACTCCGAACTGATCGAACCGAACAGCTCATCCCTAACTATGAGGAGTTGGGGCTGCACTGACTTCAGGGTCTGGCACCGGCACTTGGAATTACTGAAGAGCGACGAAATGCAGGGAAACCCAATGCACAGAACTTGCACAGAATTTAAAATAATATATAAAATATAGTTTCATTTCAATAACCCTTTCGCTGCTGAGGCATTTCACGCCTCTGTGCTGAGCTCATTTTTACCTGTTTCGCTCATCTTGTTTAAACGTGTTTTGAAGGCTTATTTTAGTATATGACCCAGAAATATTATATATTGTTCTTTCCGTCAGACTCGGCAGATTCATAATATGTCATTATTATATGTATACGTCATGTCCTGTCTGTATATTATAACAAAAAATGCAATAAAATATAAATTTTTAATTATTTACAATGTGTAAAGTGGTTTTTTTTAACATGCGAGCAATTGCGGTTATATTTTGTATGGGGTGCGCTTGTTAAAAAAATTAGAAATGGGGCCTCGTTACATTTTTTTTTGGGGAAAATTACGCGATTTTTAACAAACGCACCGCATACAAAAATCGTTAGTGCAGCATCATTGTTCACATTCTAATTGAAATGGGAACAATATTGCTGCATTAACAAACCAAAAAAAAGAAAAAAAACTTGTTTATTTATTTTTTTATAATTTTTTTAAAATATGTTTTTATTTTTATTTTTTTATTTTTTTTAAATTTCATGTTCATGTTTTGTATCGTTGGAACGGCCATGCTCTGGCCGATCCAACAGTACCAAACATTAACCCCTAGCTGCCACGGATTGGGAGATAGGGGGTTCATTGGAACCCCCTATCTCCACCATTGGTGACAGTTAGGGGTTAACTCCAGGACTGGCGTCATCGTGCTATGCACGATGACGCCAGTCCTCAGGAGGTATTCCCGGAAGCTTGGCCGACATCCAAGATGTCGGCCAGCTCCGGGAAGGGATCACGAACCGGCGTTTTCGGCGCCGATTCGTGATCCGGCCCCCATGGGGTTAATGCCAGGTACCGTTAGGAAGAGCAGGCTATTCCCTTCCAAACGGTGCCTGGATTAACCCTCTGCACCCTGGCGATCGGGAGGGAGAGAGGTCCGATGACATCTAATTCGGACCTCCCCCCCTCCCTTTCAGGCGCCTCCTCTGCACACGCGGGGGGAGCCTGAATTAGATGTCATCGCGCCGCCGCATTGACATCTAATTGTGCCGGCGGCGGTTCCGGGTGCTGGGCTGACATTGAGGATGTCAGCCCGCACCGGGGGCACAGCGATCGGCCGGAATCCGGCCGATCGCTGGCCCCAAAGGGAGGACGCGCTCAGCGCGTCCTCCGCATGGAACCCTACCTGCGGGTGGATGCGTTGAGCGCGTCCTCCTCAGCGAAAGGGCTAAATGCCACAAAATACAAAAATCTTTAGCTCCCGCCCATAGAAATCTTATTCCGGCCCTGTGTGTTTGCATAATCGAAGTGGACCACTCTCGTGGACGAGGTCCAGGGCCAATTTTTTGTCCTAGTCCAGTCCTGCAGGGAGACTGAGGACCTGAAGGAAGAGGTCTGGAGGGATGCTGAATCTGACGGATGTCTGGATGGAAATGCTGATCTGCGGAGTGGTGGGCTAGGCGGCCCGGACCACGGACTGCGCCTGTCATCTACGTATCGGAGGGTGAGCGTGGACAAGACACAGTGGCGTAGCGTGGGGGGGGCTGGGGGGGCCGTGGCCCCGGGCGCAGTTTTGTTAGGGGCGCATAATTTCAAAAGAAACTTGTGGCCCGACTGACCCGCCGGGCCCTCGGGCGCCGCCCAAGGGCCCGCGGGTTGAGGGGACCCAGATGCCGGGCAGCGGGAGTGCCTGCCGGCTGCCCGGTCCTGAACAGTGAGTCCGTCCTGTTGATTGAAGGGGAGGCGGCTGCGTGCAGGCGCAGGTCACGTGGTCCATCTAATCAGGTGGTACTGAGTCTCTGTACCACCTGACTGGCCGGACCGCGTGACCTGCGCACGCACGCAGCCGACTCCCCTTCAACAGGACGGACTCGCACGCTGTTCAGGACCGGGGCGGGCAGGCACTCCCGCTTCCCGGGAGCAGGGGCAATATCCAGGTGAGAGCTGGGGCATATCCATGAGCTGGGGCAAATCCATGAGCTGGGGCAAATCCATGTGCTGGGGCATATCCACGTGCTGGGGCAAATCCATGTGCTGGGGCAAATCCATGAGCTGGGGCAAATCCATGTGCTGGGGCAAATCCATGAGCTGGGGGGCAAATCCATGTGCTGGGGCAAATCCATGAGCTGGGGCATATCCATGTGCTGGGGCAAATCCATGTGCTGGGGCAAATCCATGTGCTGGGGCATATCCATGTGCTGGGGCAAATCCATGTGCTGGGGCAAATCCATGTGCTGGGGCAAATCCATGTGCTGGGGCAAATCCATGAGCTGGGGCAAATCCATGAGCTGGGGCATATCCATGTGCTGGGGCAAATCCATGTGCTGGGGCAAATCCGTGTGCTGGGGCAAATGTGTGAGCTGGGGCAAATCCGTGAGCTGGGGCAAATCCATGAGCTGGGGCAAATCCATGTGTGAGCTGGGGCAAATCCATGTGTGAGCTGGGGCAATATCCATGTGAGAGCTGGGGCAATATCGATAACTTGCCCACAGGTTGGGGGGGCGCACAGTTCTTGGTTGGCCCCGGGCGCTGACAACCCACGCTACGCCACTGACAAGACACGTGTGCGAGGCTGAAGCTGCATCAAAAAAAAAATCTCATGGGGGGGGTCATCACTGCAAAGAAGGGACGGGAAATGGGAATATTTTTAACATTGAAGCTTATGGTGTTCGTCTGAATAAACCTGCCGTATGAAAACACCGAACAGCAGGGCACTTTGGCAAATTTTCAGTGCTGTTTGGTGTTCTCTGAATAGATTAACCATTGCTTTTATATGGGGGATTTCACTGCCTTCGAACAGGCACCGCATTTGCTGGCAGTTTTCCAAAATTTGGCGAACTGCCTGCTCTCTGAATAGCGAATGGCCACCAAATATCACTATACAGGGAAATTCCCTGTTCGTGCCATTTCGGGGCCAGATTGACCCTCTGAATAACCCCTGATGTGTATATATATATATATATATAACATGGTCAGGCCCCTGTAAAATTGTCTCGTCCAGGGCCCTGAAATTGCTTGTGGTGGCCCTGGTCATTTTCATATATCGTCAAATTATATTGAGCGTTGTAAATTAATAAAAAAACTTACAACATTATACATTCCTAAAACTTCTTAAGCGCTAATGTAGGCCAATCATATGAATTATTACACCCCTTTGGATGATGCCACCTGATCTTAAATGCAATTATTGTTATCAATGTATATGTTTCTAATGTAATTAATACACTTAAATAATAAAAAAAACAAAATAAAATAATAAACGTAATAATTAAATAATAAGCTATAACAGTAAGATAATAAACTTGTTTCCTAAAGAGGAGGTGAAAATATGTTACTATATACTTTCTGTATGCTTTATCAGTGTATGAGATAACATAAATATAAGGTAATAGCTTGCAGAAGAATTGAAAACAAAATTAAATACGTTTTCAAAATGGACGTGCGCCAGCCGGGACTCGAACCCGGGTCGCAAGAATGGGAATCTTGCATGATACCCCTACACCACTAGCGCAGATGAAGCAATACAGCTGCGGAAGGATTTATATGGCTCTAATAGTGTGTTGTGGGTCCACAGGGACAGTTTGTGATTTATGCACATAAAAATGCACCATATTTCAGCCATTTTAGCTTACACACAGCTTTTTGTTATACATGTAACAAATCTGTGCGGTGGTTCAAATAAAACTATGAAAACCTTTCTGGAAAAAAGCATGTGCGCCAGCCGGGACTCGAACCCGGGTCGCAAGAATGGGAATCTTGCATGATACCCCTACACCACTAGCGCTGTGAGGAAGGAGGTACCTAACTTACTGTGAAAGGGAAGAGGGCTTGTCATGTGACTGAGCAGGACATTGGCTGAATAGGAACACGTGACCAGATGCTTCCTTGTTATACTGAATTATATTGTGGATAAAGACAAAAAACCATTATTATACTGAATTATATGGTGAATAAACACAAGAAAACATCATTATACTGAATTATATTGTGGATAAACACAAGAAAGCATCAATATACTGAATTATATTGTGGATAAACACAAGAAAGCATCAATATACTGAATTATAGTAACAATGCAGAGGATATAGCATTATTTTATATTATATTAGTATATATAGTGTATTCGCTAGGGATGCTTGGCTTTAAATAAAATAATTTTTTAAATATAATATGCTTACATTGAATAATTGACAGACCATCTATATATTTATAATATCTGTATATCCCCATGTACACGTGCATAAAATGGAATCCTGGAGCACTTTAACCAGTTACAACTTGTTAAAAGGGAGTGCAGAATTGTTGTACATCACAAAACATAAAATGAGATTGAAGGCCCCAGCGAGATTTGAACTCGCGACCCCTGGTTTACAAGACCAGTGCTCTAACCCCTGAGCTATGGAGCCACACATGACGACACACTCTGACTACTGATACACATCATTACCTCACACACATTACTGCAGTTTTATGTTAGGTAATTTCACAGTGAGACAGTACATATTTTTAAAGTAATTCATATACATATATATAGCATGACGGCAGGCAGAATGTGTGTGTTTTTCAGTACATGTCATGGCATGCGGCTAAAGATAGATGGCGCAATAGCGTGCGATTGGTATTACCGGTATGTTTTATTCACAGACGTGAGCACCTCTCCAGTAAGTGTCCTTGGGCAAGACACCTAACGGTACATACTCGCCACCCAGGACATACTTGAAAAAACGAGAGAAATCTCAATGTATCCTTCCTGGTAAAATACTTTCTCAAAAAAAACAAACCACAGGGGGTTTATTCACTAAAGAGGTTATTCACTAACCTCCAAGTTGCACAAGTCGGCGAATTTCAGCGTTCGGTGCAATTTCAGGCCAATTTGTCTATTCACTAAACTGCCAATTCACCAAATATTGCAAAATACAGTGCAATTCGTATTCAGAGACCGCCGAATTGCACAGCCATCCCAGAGAAATGCCCTGATTTTCAATTTGACAGGCTGAAACAGGCAAATCCAATAGGTTTCAAAATAAAAATAAGTAACATTTTTTTTCTAACATTTTTAAAGACCGTTTATTCTTTTTTATTTTGTTGCAAAGACCTTTTCATTTTTTATAACACCTTTTTGTTATTTTTTAGATGACATTTTTGCTTATCTTAGTTTTTTCAAAGATTTTTTATTCTGTAACACACTTTTTTATTATTACTATTTATTTTTTTTGTATTTAAGATTTTTATTTTGCAAAGAAGTAAGGTCACAAACTGACCCGTAAAATTGGCCACGCAGGGCC
Organism: Leptobrachium leishanense; assembly: GCA_009667805.1. Lineage (NCBI taxonomy): Eukaryota > Metazoa > Chordata > Amphibia > Anura > Megophryidae > Leptobrachium > Leptobrachium leishanense. The sequence continues at coordinate 122,379,631 of CM019068.1, forward strand.
AAACAGCTCAATCACATATAGAATTTCAAATATAAAATATAAAACAGCTGCAAATCCTCAAAAGAAACGCATAAAATATGAGAGGGGGCCTCCATATGTAAGCCTAAAATAGCAGAAAACGGGTGGGGGGGGCAAAAATCTGAAGGAAAAATTCCACAAAATAACAATAAAGTTACTGCTAGGATGTCCCCAGCCAGGGACATACAGGTCACAAAAAATGAGCAAGAGAAAAAAGGTGTGAAAGTCCGCACAGAAAAATAGCAAATCATTTAAAATAAAAAGAAAGGGAAGCATCGAAAAGGTGGAACGGCTCGTGGAGTAGTACCCTCAGCCAGTGTCTCTTAATGGCATCAGACGTAAGACAGGCAGGGCCACGCTTTGCAGGCCAGGTTGGACAGGAAAAGCACTGTCAAAGACGGGGAGTGAGATCCGCAAAGGCCAGAAGCCCACGTGGTGGATACTCTGGACGTCTAATCCCCAAGCCGGCCTAGTGGACACGCAAGCCGAGCCGCGAGACGAAGGCCGACACTGCCTCCCTTCAGCGCAAAGCCCACCAGTCTCAGTCGGCGTCCCTGGTGCAAGCCCCGTGGCCGACATTCCCACGTCTATCGGTGCAGCAGCAACCTCATACACTTGTCTCTTGGCCATGCTCCCCCTCCAACAGGCAAATGGCAGGCGCAGTCCGTGATCTGGGCCTCCAGGCCCACCGCTCCACAGATCAGCATCTCCAGCCAGACATCTGTCAGGTTCAGCATCCCCCGGCGTCTCTTCCTTCAGGTCCTCAGGCTCCTGGTCAGCTCCCAGCAACGCTATCAGCCGCCACCATGGACGGCAGGTAAGTGGACTCTCTTCAACCCACCGGAGTCTGATTGAGACAGGCCTCGAGGGCATCAAACCAAGCCTCCATTCCACTGGCAGGCGGAGGGTGGTCCAAATTGTGCTGCTCTGGTCGCTTCTCTGGGTCCCTCGCCAGGGGGACAGCAGGTGCAGCCGGAGGATGGGGGCCCTCCATCCCTGCTGTCTGCATCCGACAAGTCCCCAGCAGAGGTGCGCCTCAGGGGAACAAAGAGCGAGATGTCCAGGTGGCAAAAAAAAAGGCCTCAAAATGGCCGACGGACGATCAGCATTACCAGAAGGCTTTCACATAAAACTCAGCTGTACTCCAGCGAGGGGGGCAATAACAGGCCCTGGAGCAATCCCCATAATGGCCAGCCGTGCAGGGTCTCCACTGGTGCGTTATACACAGAAAAAGTCAAGCAAAAAAACCCCCATAACAGGAGAGTCCTTAAGAGCTTCAAGAAGACAAGTCTGCCCTCATGCAGAGCTAGCCACGCCCCTTTATTATTTTTTAAAGGACCTTTTTTGTTATTTGGACACATTTTATTGATTTATACTCCTATCCCATTGTACAGCTACGGAATTTGTTAGCGCTTTATAAAAACATGTAACTGTATTAGCAGAATAGGACTCTTGCAGTTCGACAGAATTCGCCTTTGCTAATTCAGCGGTTATTGGTGCAATTCAACGGTTTTCGCCGACATCCAATAACTGCTTCGTCGTCTCCAATTTCGTCAAAATACGGTGACCATTCGTCATGAAGATGAGCTTTAACCAAGCTCTGATTGGTTAAAGTCTTGTGCCGACTTTAACCGATCAGAGCTTGGTTAAAGCTCTGCCCCACGCCTCATCTTCATGCTGAGCTCTGATTGGGCAAAGTCCTGCACCTGACTTGGACTTTAATTCAATATTGAACCCTGATTGGGTAGAGCCCTGATTGGGCAAAGTCCAGGTCAGGCGCAGGACTTTGTCCAATCAGATCATTCAGCATGAAGACGTTGGGCAGAGGAGCCGCAGCCAGACAGACCGGAGGAGCTGACGGACCGGGGAACAGGAGGCCGGGACAGCTGCAGGACAGGTGAGTTACGGGGGCCGGGGGCCGCAGCCACAGGTCTCCTAAATGTACCGGCAGCCACCGGTACATTTAGGAGAACTGTGAACACATTTTGTGTGTTCGGCCCGCATTGATTAACATTGTGTTCGAGTTCGTATTCGAACATTTCGGCCATTCGGCTGTTCGGATACGATCCGAACACAGGGGTGTTCGGCTCATCACTAATAGACACACACTCATTGACATACACTCAAAAGATGCATACATAGCTATATACACATTCATATATACACACCTGATACACAGATAACCACACATACACACAAGCTTGGGTATACAGTATACACACTATGGAAGTTTATATAATTTGATTGTATCCAGGAAATAGCCTTGTCAAGTGAACTACATCTATAGCTACATCTCCTCCCTTATTCGCAGGTAAACCCCTTCCCGACCACTTCGCTCGGCCAATGATCTGATGCTATAAGTTCCTCGTACCTGCACCCCCAACTCCTGCCTTCAGTACTTCTCCCAAACTGCCCCCTTTTTATGGAACTCCTTCCCCCTGCAACATTAGACTCTCCTCGTCTCTCCAGTCCTTCAAGAAGCCTCTGAAAACACATCAGTTTAGAAAAGCCTATTGGCTCACTCTATAATCCCCCACTGTACATCTCTTGCTCCATCTTCCCAATCAGCCCACATGCACTCCGCTACTATACATAATCAGGTACCCTCACCTACTGTGTCACCCCTCTCCTCTTAGATTGTAAGCTCTCGAGCAGGGTCCCTCCCTCCTACTGTTCGGTGTGTGTGTGTGTGTGTGTGTGTGTAACGTTTATGTACAGTGGCGTCGTAACGTGGGGGCGGGGGGTGCGGCCCGCACCAGGTGACACCCGCCTTTAGGGTGACACTGTCACCCTAAGGGCGGGTGTCTCACCCTCCGCCGCGTATACGCTCCCTGCGAGCATCCGAAGCATGCAGCTTCGGCGCTCGCCTGGGGGAAACACGTCACCAGCCAATCGCGACTGGTCACGTGGCTCCCCCAGGCGAGCACCCAAGCTGCGCGCCGCCGGACGCTCAGAGGGAGCGAACACGTGGCGGAGGTGAGCTGGGGCATATCCATGAGGTGCTGGGGCAAATCCATTAGGTGCTGGGGCAAATCCATGAGGTGCTGGGGCATATATCCATGAGGTGCTGGGGCATATCCATGAGGTGCTGGGGCATATCCATGAGGTGCTGGGGCAGTATCCATGAGCTGGGGGCAATATCCCATGAGCTGGGCCATTATCCATGAGCTGGGGCAGTATCCATGAGCTGGGGCAGTATCCATGAGCTGGGCCATTATCCATGAGCTGGGGCAGTATCCATGAGCTGGGCCATTATCCATGAGCTGGGGCAGTATCCATGAGGTGCTGGGGCAGTATCCATGAGCTGGGGGCAATATCCATGAGCTGGGCCATTATCCATGAGCTGGGGCAGTATCCATGAGCTGGGGGCAGTATCCATGAGCTGGGGCAGTATATCCATGAGCTGCTGAGGCAGTATATCCATGAGCTGCTGGGGCAGTATATCCTTGAGCTGGGGCAGTATATCCATGAGCTGGGGCAATATCCATGAGCTGGGGCAATATCCATGTGCTGGGGCATATCCATGAGCTGGGGGGCAAATTCATGAGCTGGGGCAATATCAATGAGAGGAGCTGGGGCAATATCAATGAGAGGAGCTGGGGCGCAATCCATGAGAGCAGCTGGGGCATTATCCATGAGAGGAGCTGGGGCAGTATATCCATGAGAGGAGCTGGGGCAAAATCCACGAGAGGAGCTGGGGCAATATCCATGAGAGGAGCTGGGGCAATATCCATGAGAGGAGCTGGGGCAATATCCATGAGAGGAGCTGGGGCAGTATCCATGAGAGCTGCTGGGGCATATCCATGAGAGCTGGGGCATATCCATGTGTGCTGGGGGCAGTATCCATGAGAGCTGGGGCAATATCCATGTGTGAGCTGGTCTGGGGCAATATATCCATGTGTGAGCTGAGGCGCAATATATCCATATGTGAGCTGAGGCGCAATATATCCATATGTGAGCTGGGGCAATATATATCCATGGGTGAGCTGCTGGGGGCAATATATAACTGTGAACTGGGGCAATATATCCATATGTGAGCTGGGGGCAATATATATCCATGGGTGAGCTGCTGGGGGCAATATATCCAGAGCTGCTGGGGGCAATATATATCCATGTGTGCTTTCACTGCCTTCGAACAGGCATCGTACTTGCTGGCATTTGGCAAAAATTTGTGTGAGCATATGAGAGAGCTCCACAGCAATAAACCTCACAGTAATGTGCGCTGTGTGTATGAGCATTCAGTGTTATATGGGAGTACTGATTTAGGTGTAAGAGTAGTTAAAAAAATCCGTAAAACTCGGAGGGGGGGGGTGACACCATAAGTTACCGCACCTGGTGACACCAACCCTAGTGACGCCACTATGTATGTGTATTCGTTTTTCTGTCTCTCTCATTGTACAGCGCTAAGGAATCTGTTGGCGCTTTATAAATGCTTGTAACTGTAACTCCAGAGGTTTGATAAATAGAAGTTAACCCCTTTGCTTCTGAACCATTTCATTTCCCATCCTGTATTTTTTTAAAGAAATACACAATTTTAACAAATTGAGAAAAAATACACTGTTTTCTCTTTATTTTTACTATGCACATTGTATATAGTCATGCTATGGTACCATTGGTAAGGCCATAATCTGGCCTCTCCAACGGCTGTAGGCTGTGCAGAACCAAAGAGACAGGGTTTCAAACGTCCAAAGGTCCCCTGTGTGACCTGTAATGGGACTGCAGCTCGGAGGGGGAGGAATTGCCCCCTGTGCCCTGTGCTCCTCTCTGGATCCACCATTGCTTCAGCGGCAGTGAAATTGTGCCATAGAAAAGTAGTGGTTAATCTATTCTGAGAATGCAGATCTGCACCGACATGTTGGCAAAACGACCAAATTTTTGGAGGTTCAGTGTCACAGATTCCCTATGGATAAGTAAATGATCCCTGCACACAGAGTTGCCCTAATATTCCGCTCCTTGTAGTGGTCGATTATAGTGACTAAGTTAGAGAACAGACTGAGACAAGAGGGTATCTATATATACAGGGGCGTAACTACCAGAGGTGCAGAGTGTACCACCGCACCCAGGCCCTTCAGTCCAGGGGCCCACACATTTACCTGCAGTGCTGGACTGGCCTACCGGGATACCGGGAGAAATCCCGGTAGGCTGCTCCATTTTTGGGCCACTGAGTATCAATTAAACTCTTCTTTTTTTTTTTTGAGTTGGTAGGGTGCCGGTTTCGGGTACACACCCAAGCATGCACTGCCGGCTGCCGCCGACTCCTTAATCCTCCGTTAGGATGGTCCAGCCTGCTGCTGCAGCGTGCCTCTCAGCTACATATCATGAGGCTGGGAACAGCCGTGGCTGTGTGCGACGCACAGTGATGTCATCATGCTGGAGGGGGCAGTGCCAGTGCAGTGTGCCGTTCCCAGCCTTGTGATATGTAGCTAGGAGGCACGCTGCAGCAGCAGGCTGGACCATAGTAACGGAGGATTAAGGAATCGGCAGCGGGCACTGCATGCTTGGGTGCAGGGATCAGCAAGGTGTTTGCAGCCCTTGCACAGTCCGCCACCACGGCCACTCATTTTGTGGTGGGCCACGGTGGTGAGTTGGTCCCAGCATCCGGAGAGGAGAAGCAGGAGTCAGGACCGATGGATTCTGTTCTTGACCCCTCCTCCTTGACCCAGCGTGCCGGCGTCGCTGCTGCTCATGGGTAGGAAGCCGTGGCAGCCTCCCGTCGGAGTGAGAAACGGGATGAGGACTGGGCGGCTGCAGTACTACAGGCTCAGCTACAGCGTGCTTCCCAGAGGAACAAAAGAATGCACCAGAGCAAGCTGGATGCAGCCGCAGGCCAGGGCAACTGCAAAAAAAAGGAGGACAGGCAGGAGGACAGGCAGAGGCAGGATGACAGAGAGCAATCTGAGTGCCGAGTTGATGGTGAGTAATAGGGATGAGCTGTTCGGGTTCAGACGGTTCGGAGTTCGACCCGAACTTTGGCAGTTCGAAAGTTCGCGAATTTCGAACTTTTTGGGCGTGTTCAGTTTGAGTTCGAAAAAAAAAAGAAATTTTGAAAAAAGTATAGAGAATGCTTAAAAAAATACTAAAAAATCTAGAAATAAAGAGACTCTTTACTGCAGAATATTATAAGCAACGGTTTATTAGATATTGAATTAAAAACTAATGTGTACGTGGAAAGATTATCAACTCTAAATGACCTCTGTTCACAAACGGGCATAACACCAGGTGTTTTTAGTCTGGTAATCAATTTGATACATTGTACAATATAGTGAGGGGGTGGGGTGGTGTCTGCTTCTGATTGAGATTTGAGAATTAATTTCCCTAAAACATCCTAATATGCTGCATTTAACCCTTTCGCTGCTGAGGCTTTTCACACCTCTGTGCTGAGGTCATTTTTACCGCTTTCGCTCATCATGTTTAACCGCGTTTTGTAGCCATATTTTAAATATGACCCAGACATATTATATATTGTTCTTTCCGGCAGACTTGGCAGATTCATAATATGTCATTATTATATGTATAAGTTATGTCATGTCTGTATATTATAACAAAACATGCAATAAAATTAGAATTTTCAATAATTTATTATGTGTAAAGTGGTTTTTTTCACATTTTAACATGCGATCGTTTGCGGTTATATTTTGTATGGGGTGCGCTTGTTAAAAAAATTAGGAATGTGGTCTCGTTTATTTATTTTTTTGGGGAAAATTTCACTTTTTTTAACAAACGCACCGCATACAAAAATCATTAGTGCAGCATTATTGTTCACATTATAATTGAAATGGGAACAATATTGCTGCATTAACAAAACAAAAACAAACAAAAAAACTTGTTTATTTCTGTTTTAGAATTTTTAAAAAAAAATATTTTTATTTTTTTATTTTTATTTTTTATTTTTTTTAAAAAACATTTTTCATGCTCATGTTTAGTATACTTGGAAAGGCCATGCTCTGGCCGATCCAACGACATCAAACATTAACCCCTAGCTGCCACGTATCAGGAGATAGGGGGTTCATTGGAACCCCTATCTCCACCATTGGTGGCAGCTAGGGGTTAACTCCAGGACTGGCGTCATCGTGCTATGCATGATGACGCCAGTCCTCAGGGGGAGTTCCTGGAGGCTTGGCCAACATCCAACTTTCGTGCGACTGTACTTCGTATATTGGCCGTTATTGCCCATCATTTGCTGCTAGTGCGGCCGTGATTAAGTGCGCCTAAACGCACGTTAAAAATTCGCTAGTCTGGCCCTAGCCTAAATGGGAGAATTTTTCTGGTTTGGCTATTTTGACCTAGAATTTTCCATTCTCCAGTCATTCTCCTGCTCTTCACCGCTCTCTGAATAACCCTGACAGAGTTATTCAGAGAAAGGTGAAACTCAGGAGAATGACTGGAGAATGGAAAATTCTAGGTCAAAATAGCCGAACCAGAAAAATTCTCCCATTTATCTCACTTTCCAAATCGGCTATTTGGTCTAGAATTTTCCATTCTCCAGTCATTCTCCTGCTTTTCACCGCCAAAAAATCAGTAAACTTTTTCTGCGTATCCGAAAATGTCTCCTCTTTTCATACAGACTGCCGCCCCAAGCAGTTGTTTATGGATAGATAAAAGGAAAAGCATTTACCATCATTTGAAATGTCATTTTTTGGTTTTTATATATTTCTATACATCCTAGAAATCTGCCACTTCACGGGCAGGTTATGGGGACCTCCTAGGCACGATATTCGAAGGAATTTTTGGTTTTTATTTTTAACCCTTATTTCATGGAAAACTCACTGTCCCTTTAAAAATGTTTTTTTTTTTACTTTTTGTCCTTGTTTCCTGTCCCCCAGGGCACTAACCGGACCCCCATACACCTTTTATGGCAAATATGTAGCATATATGCCTTCTTGGAGGGCACTCTAAAAAAACGAATTTTCAGCCCCATTGACTTGCATGGGGGTTCGGGTTCGGGTTCGGTCCTGAACAAATGGGAAGTTTGGGTTCGGGCTCGAACCGAACTCGGGGAGTGTTCGGCTCATCCCTAGTGAGTAACAGTGCCACTGAGGATTATATTTTGTTGCAGGACAGAATGGATTCCCCCCAGGCCCCTCTCATTCTTTTGACCCACCCTAGCAGGCCCCTCACATTCTTCTCCCCAACCCATTCTTTATTAGCCCCCAGCAGCTCCCTCACCTTCTTCAACCCCCCCCCCCCCGCCCACATCATCTGAAGAATGAGAGGGCCTGAGGGGGGTAGAAGAAAGTGAGGGAGCTGCTGGGGCTAATAAAGAAAGGGATAGGTAAGGGTCTGGGGGTGAGAAGAAATGTGAGGGACCTGGGGAGTGTAAAAAATGGCTTTGGAACTCTGTGATACACTCATACACACCGCATATTACTGTGAGTTCTGTTGCTGTGGAGCTCTGTGATACACCGCACATTACTGTGAGTTTTATTGCTGTGGAGCTCTGTGATACGTATCCTTTTCGTTTGCACTTATCACAATATGGGGCTGGACTAAAAAAAATTTCCAGGGCTGCTTTATATTCCCAGTCCGGCCCTGCTCACCTGCCTTGGCCTGGGGGCTTGCCTATACTTTATACTAGCTTTTGCCCGCGGCTTCGCTCGCGAGGATTTTAGGATTTGTTAAAATTGTTTTTAAAAGAAACATGAGGTTTTTTGTTAGAACCCCCCTCTCCCCCACTTGGGATTTTTGGAAAATGGTAAAACATGTGTTTTTTTTATTTTTCAAGGAGATTGTAAGTGCCAAATTTCACACCTGTAACATCTTTGGTTTTTGAAATATAGGTATACTGATAAAAGTATTCACATCCCTTTCCCCCACCCCCCTTAACTGGATTTTCAGAAAATGGTAAAACACGTTTGTTTGTTTTTGCACGAATATTGCAAATATCGAATTTCACACCTGTAACATCATTGTTTTTTTAAATATAGGTATAGTGATAAAGGTATTCAACCTCCTTTTTGCCCCCCACTGGATTTTTGGAAAATGGTAGAATACATGTTTTTTTATTTTTCAAGACGAATCTAAATACCAATTTTCACGTCTGTAACATCTTCTGTTTTTGAGATATACTGTAGGTATCCTGTTGAAAAGTATTCACCCCCTTTTTTCACCCCCCATGTTGGATTTTTGAAAAATGGTAAAACACGTGTTTTTTTTTATTTTACAAGAAGATTGTAAGTGCCAAATTTCACACCTGTAACATCTTTGGTTTTTGAAATATAGGTATACTGATAAAAGTATTAAACCCCCCTTTTGCCCCCCTCCCACTGAATTTTTGGAAAATGGTAAAATAGGTGTTTTTTGTTTTCTCAAGACAAATCTATATACCAATTTTCACATTTGTAACATCTTCTGTTTTTGAAATATAGGTATCCTGTTCAAAAGTATTCACCCCCCTTTTTTTCATCCCCCACTTGGGTTTCTTGGAAAATGGTAAAACACTTGTTTTTTTATTTTTCAAGAAGATTGTAAATACCAAATTTCACGTCTGTAACTTCTTTGGTTTTTGAAATATAGGTATACTGATAAAAGTATTCAGACCCCTTTCCCCCTACCTCCCTTAATTGGATTTGTGGAAAATGGCAAAACACATGTTTGTTTTTTTATCACGAAGATTGTAAATACCAAATTTCACACCTGTAACATCTTTGGTTTTTGAAATATAGGTATACTGATAAAAGTATTCAACCCCCCCTTTTTCCCCCACCACACTGGATTTTTGGAAAATGGTAAACCACTTGTTTTTTTGGTTTTCAAGACAAATCTAAATACCAATTTTCACATTTGTAACATCTTATTTTTTGAGATATAGGTATCCTGTTTAAAAGTATTCAGCCCCCCCTTTTTTTCACCCCCCACTTGGGATTTTTGGAAAATGGTAAAACATGTGTTTTTTATTTTCAAGAAGATTGTAACACATCTGTAACATATTTGGTTTTTGAAATATAGGTATACTGATAAAAGTATTCAGACCTCTTTCCCCCGACCCCACCTAATTGGATTTGTGGAAAAAAGCAAAACACATGTTTGGTTTTTTTTCACGAAGATTGTAAATACCAAATTTCACACGCGTAACATCTTCGGTTTTTTAAAAATATTCAACCCCCTTTTTTCACCCCCCCACTTGAATTTTTGAAAAACGGTAAAATACGTGTTTTTTTATTTTTCAAGACAAATCTAAATAACAATTTTCACGTTTGTAACATATTCTGTTTTTGAGATATAGGTATCCTTTTTAAAAGTATTCAGCCCCCCCTTTTTTCACCCCCCACTTGGGATTTTTGGAAAATGGTAAAACACATATGTTTTTATTTTTCAAGAAGATTGTAAATACCAAATTTCACATCTGTAACATATTTGGTTTTTGAAATATAGGTATAATGATAAAAGTATTCAGACCCCTTCCCCCCCTTAATTGGATTTGTGGAAAATGGCAAAACACATGTTTGTTTTTTTTCACGAAGATTGTAAATACCAAATTTCACACCCGTAACATCTTCGGTGTTTGTAATATAGGTATACTGATAAAAGTATTCAACCCCCCCGTTTTACCCCCCCCCCCCAAGGAATTTTCAGAACATGGTAAAATATGTGTTGTTTTATTTTTCAAGATGAATCTAAATACCGATTTTCATGTCTCTAACATCTTCTGTTTTTGAGATATAGGTATCCTTTTTAAAATATTTAAAATGTTCAACCCCCTTTTTTTGCCCCCCATTTTGATTTTTGAAAAACGGTAAAATACGTGTTTTTTTATTTTTCAAGGTGAAGCTAAATACCGATTTTCACGTCTGTAACATCTTCTGGTTTTGAGCTATAGGTATCCTGTTTAAAATATTCAACCCCCTTAGGGGCGGAGTTTCCAAAAATCCTTCCTTAGTGGGTGTCTACGTCATAAAAAGAGCGCACCTTCAAAATTTCACGTTCCTAGGTTAAACGGTTTCAGCTGGGCGTTGAGTCAGTCAGTCAAGACTTTCACGTTTATATATAGATATATAATTCTTTTTCTAATTTATTTTATACTTATTTGTGAGTTTTACTTTAAAGCTCTGTGATATGCACATACACACTGCATATTAGTGAGGTTTATTGTTGTGGGGCTCTGATACGCTCATACACACTGGACATTACTGAGGTTTATTGCTGTGGAGCTCTGTGGTACCTTCATACAGATTGCACATTGCTGTGGAGTTCTGTGATAAGTTCATACATGCTGCTCATCACTGTGAGATTTATTACTGTGGAGTTCTGTGATACGCTCATACACACTGCACATTGCTGTGAGATTTATTGCTGTGGAGCTCTGTGAGATACAAATAATGCACATTACATTAAAAATGGGATAGACTGAAGAGGTCACAGTGGACCTGGAAAAAAAATGTGACACTGATTGTCTGGAGTCAACATTGTGGATCTGGAGGGGACCAATGCATGTTGCCGGAGGGGGGCAAAATATGTTTTGGCCTAGGGTGGTGTAACGGAAGCTATATCGCTTCCCCAAGAGTAGCGGAGTTAAGATCCTTAAGGGCAACAATACTTACTAGATAAACACATAAATTGCATAAAATACAGGTTATAACTAAAGAACCAAGGGACTCAAAGGATTAGCTGAAGTGCCTCTAGGCTCCGAGGGTTTCGAGACCAACAGAAAGCCTAGGACACACTCAGAAACATGATACGAGGAACGACAGTTCGTGAAGTATGCAAGTATGCAGTCAGGGATGCAGAAACCAAACAGCGAGTGATCAACCCAGCAACCAGCATGGGGTTAAATCACTAAACCACGTAAACAGCGTAATACACACGATAGAGATTGAGAATAGTCAAAGCCAAGCCGGGTCAAATAACAGGAGCAGGAATCTCATACAAAGCAGGGTCGTCAACAGGAAATGCAATCAGATACAGGAAGTAGTTCGAGAGAAGGACTAATTAGGATTGAGGGAGGTTAAAGAATTATCCCTGTATTACGCAAGAGTGAAAGGGAGCGAGTTCCCTTTGTTCTATGGGATCAGGCATGGGTGCCTTTGTTCTATGAGCTTAAGCATGGCTCTTTGTGATTGGATACAATAGGGAGATAAACAGTGGGAAGGAGGGGAAGGGGGTACAAAAGGGAGTGCGTGGGACAGTTTTGTGTATTGCAGCTAATTTTCTTTTGAGAGGAGCTTCAGAGACGGAGCGGTGGCTAGCTCCAATTTGCCATCACCATCATCGTATGAAAACCAATGACTGGATGAGTATTACTTGCTGTATCAATCTGTTATGCATACTCTATTATCATAAACAAGGTGGAAAGCCTGCCCAGAGGGCAGTCTATTGTGGATATACTGCCCCTGCTCATGGATATATGCCCCAGCTCATGGATATTGCCCCAGCACGTGGATACTGCCCCAGCTCGTGGATACTGCCCCAGCTCGTGGATATTGCCCCAGCACGTGGATACTGCCCCAGCACGTGGATACTGCCCCAGCTCATGGATATTGCCGCAGCACGTGGATACTGCCCCAGCTCGTGGATATTGCCGCAGCACGTGGATACTGCCCCAGCTCGTGGATATTGCCCCAGCTCGTGGATATTGCCCCAGCATGTGGATACTGCCCCAGCTCGTGGATATTGCCCCAGCACGTGGATATTGCCCCAGCACGTGGATACTGCCCCAGCACGTGGACATTGCCCCAGCACGTGGATATTGCCCCAGCACGTGGATACTGGCCCAGCACATGGACATTGCCCCAGCTCGTGGATATTGCCCCAGCACGTGGATACTGCCCCAGCTCGTGGATATTGCCCCAGCTCGTGGATATTGCCCCAGCTCTTGGATATTGCCCCAGCACGTGGATATTGCCCCAGCACGTGGATACTGCCCCAGCTCATGGATATTGCCCCAGCTCTTGGATATTGCCCCAGCACGTGGATATTGCCCCAGCACGTGGATATACTGCCCCAGCTCGTGGATATTGCCCCAGCTCTTGGATACTGCCCCAGCTCGTGGATACTGCCCCAGCACGTGGATACTGCCCCAGCTCCTGGATATTGGCCCAGCTCATGGATATTGCCCCCCAGCTCCTGGATATTGCCCCAAGCTCCTGGATATTGCCCCAAGCTCCTGGATATTGCCCCCCAGCTCATGGATATTGCCCCCAGCTCATGGATACTGCCCCCCAGCTTATGGATATTGGCCCCCAGCTCATGGATACTGCCCCCCAGCTCATGGATATTGCCCCCCAGCTCATGGATACTGCCCCCCAGCTCATGGATTTGCCCCCCAGCTCATGGATACTGCCCCCAGCTCATGGATATTGCCCCCCAGCTCATGGATACTGCCCCCCAGCTTATGGATATTGGCCCCTAGCTCGTGGCTATTGACCCCCAGCTCGTGGATATTGACCCCCAGCTCATGGATACTGCCCCCCCGGCTCGTGGATATTGCCCCCCCAAGCTCTCATGGATATACCCCAGATCAGACCCCAGACCAGACATGGGGCGGCTGTTCGAATGCTCTATCGGCATTCGGACAGCCGCCCCATGAGCTCCGCCGTCCGCGCCATACTTACCTTTCCGAGTGGCGCCGGGGAAGTGAAAGTTTCCCCGCTTCCGGTCTTTGAAGGACCCAAGCTGCGGTCACGTGACCGGGGCTTGGGTCCTTCAAAGAGCGGAAGCGAGGGAACTTTCCCTTCGCCGCTCGGGGGTTGGATGCGCGCGGCAGCCGGGTAGAGGCTGCGAGTGCAGCCTCTACCCGGCTGCTGTGTGCATCTTGTAACCGCCGCGGCGAGCCGGCAGCCGGCTCGTGCCGCGGCGGTTGCATGCGCGTGCAACCAACCGCCGCTGGTTGCGCGCGCATGCGCAGAGTAAGGCTTGGCGACGGACACGCCAAGCCTTACTCAATTATAGTATAGATCTGCTACATATATATTCCTAGTTCCATTATTTATTAGAAGGATAGTTGTGGGTTTCCCATTGTATGGATTTGTAGGTTTTATTTAGTGGATGCTTATTTATATTTGTTTCAATTTGCAATACTGTATTCTTTGTTCATTTGGTGTAGAGCTGCGTGATAGTAATTTCTAATGGGTGTTGTTCTGGGATAACTCTGCCAGAATTCAGTGATTTGTTGTTTTGTATGTTATTAAGGGCATTGGGGTTTCCAGTAATTTTGCCTTTGGCTGTCTGTGGACTGCTGTGCCTGGTTAGTTTAAGTGCTCAGTATAGCACATGACTGACTGTCCAATTTTAGTATCATCCATGGTTGCAGCCAAAATCATACTAAGCAACCCATATAAACACAGTGAATCAAACACAGGGCCTCCCTATACACGCATATGCCCTCACCATACACACAGAAGGAACTCACTATACATAGTGAAATCACACGTAGGACCTCGGTATAACACACAAAGTCACGCTAATGATGTAGCTATCATTCACCCTGAAATCACAAAATACCTCTCTATAACACACTGAAATCACTAAGGTAGAATAACACTAAAATAAATAAAAAATAAAAATAAATAAATAATAAAATATATATATATATTAAAATAAAAACTTGCAATAACACGCCGTAATCACACAATAGAAACACACAGAAACCTAGCCATAGCACACGGAGATCCCACAAGGACCTAGCCATAGCACACGGAGACAACACAAAGGGAATGTAATCACACATAGGAACTTGATATAACAGACTGAATCACTGGACATTAGTCACTATAACTCTATAGTGTGCCGAATGAGAAAAGCACCATACGTGCATTGCTGAGTAACACCTTTAGTGGATTCTCAAGCAGCTTCACATGCTGGCCTTTTATGTGGGTTATGATTTACCGGGTTATTCAAAAAGCTGTGTGCTTTAAATAATGTTGGAGTAACCCCAAGGGCTAAGCAATAAGTTGATGAACAAATTAATTGGTATACAGTATTTAAGTTCACTATTCTAATTGTTGCAATTTTTAAAGTGACACAGCAGTAATGTACAATCTTTTGTTTTGAGCACTTGCTACAGTTGAGTAAATAATTATTTACGGTAACTTTGTCTTAATTGAGGGAGAGGAGATACTTATTTCAGGAATAGAGGAAACATGAGCAGCAACTCCCTCATATTTCCCACTTGTCCCATCATCATAATAAAGCCTGGGAGTGGATAAGTATTAAGTGTATTAATTCTGTGAATTTGTCGCTATGTTGATAATATACTATATGTGTGTGTGTGTAATCTATTGGGTTTAATACGCGCTAATTTATCCGTAATAGTGAATTGCATTTTTAGCTAGAATATGCTCGTTGATATTTGTTTCACTTTGTAATACTTGATCAAACCTTATTATTTGTATAGTCTGTATGATCTGATAAACATAGGTAATCAGTGACCGCATGGCTGGCAGCCATCTTAAACCTCAAAGTCACATGATCTGCTGTCAATGAGGAAGTGCTGCAGCAGTAACTGTACAATCTGTTTAAGCTTACATTTGCACAACTAAATTAATCCAGATTGTTTCTGCCAGATTTATGAATATATAACAATTACTAACCGAATACACATGTAAATGTGTCTGTTATAATTTCTGAAGAGGCTTATCAACTAAACAGTGATTTTGTATGTTAGCAAATGCTGTGTCATTAAGTTAGTTCGGTTGATTTAACTTCGGGTCTATAGATTAATATACTAAGCAAGAATCCGTTTCATTGTGGACAGAGTTTAAAGACTTTCACATGTGCAGCTTGGTACTATTGGTAAAGGATTCCAGGGCTGAGGACTCATAAGATGGAGGACAATGCAGCCACTAATGTACAGAACATCCTTGCTCTTTCTCAACTCAAAATGGAGACTGCGTTATTTACATTTCGCAAGAGGACACACACACACAGAGGGGGAAGGTGCAGAAACAATGGAGTCACTCTCAGATAGGAACAATGGATCAGATAACAGTGAGCTGGTGACCTTAGTTGCTGGGGGAGGGGCTGATGGAAGCATGTGAAAACAAAAGGAATTCATTACTTACAGGGGGGTGTACACTATACAAAGACTGGATCGTAATACAGAGGTTACGCTATACAGAGGGAATACAATACTCTACATGATACACAGAGCAAGGGAATGTAAGGAAAATACATACAAATAAACATTGGGATGGCTGTTTCTTTGCAGGGGCAATAAGTAGGGAATATGTTTCTGTTAGCTACCATTCAATCAGGTGGTGAATTTGGTAAGGGTAGCTGGCGAGGGGACAGAGTTAGCTAAGCTTGATCTAGAGTCAGCCTTCAGGCCGTGCCGCTGTGTCCCAGGGGTTTTCTTTTAATGGGGTGTAATTCGATGGGTAATTTTACATAGATATCTGTTTACCCATTGGGGTGGGCAATATCCCATGCTCCCTTTTTAAAGGCTTCCTACTTTTTTGCATTGGTTAGTGGAGAAGAGAGCGGGGAGGATACGTATAGTACATTACTTGGACGATTTCATGGTAACGGGTTCCAAAGGGACTGGAGAATGAGGTAGGATTGGGGGGGTAACAATATAAGTTTAGTTGATCGGGGAGAATTGTAGGTGGTTTGGGGGGGAATGGCCAGACATTAAGATCAAATGGTCTAGTGTAATTTCAAAGGGTGAGCAGGCAAATGGCCCAGGAGTGGATTCAATGGATGGGTGCAAAGCTTGGTGTTTCTGGAATTTTTTATTTTCCAATCGTCGGGGCAATACAACTGTGGGGGATAGAATTTAAAAAAAAATAATAATAAAAAAAAATACATCCCTCCCCCTTTTTTGGGTCTGATATTCAAGGTGTGGTGCAAGTGCTGAATAACATGTCTGCATCATCACCGCAGGTTGTAGCCTATGTCAGGTATTTGGTGTTGATATGTTTGAAAAGCAATATTAATTTCACAGCAAATCACATACCTGGGGTAAGGAAGGTGGTGGCGGATACATTGTCCAGTTTCAGGTAGGATGTGTTCCGACATTTGGCACCGGGAGGAGAGAAAAAAAAAAATAATAATAATAATTTTTTTTTGCAGGGTGAAGACTGCCCTCCGTTTCTTTGGCAGATGGGGAGCAGTTAGAGGGCATCAATGATTTGGTGAGGAGATTGTTGTTGCAGAGAACATGGGCATCGTAGAGCAAGCAGTGAAAGGGTTGGATCGAGTTTTAAAGGGACAGAGAAGGTAGGGCAGAATGTTGTTTTCGAAATAGCTACTGAAGTTCGGCGGTAAGTCAATAAAGAAAGGACAGCTTGGAACTATTTAGTGGTATTTCATACTTTGCTCGGTTAAAGGAAGAGGAGGACTGGGCTAAACAATTCGTGGTGAGGAAGATCTTGACAGCAGAGTACAAGTAGGAGATAAGATGGAGCTGATAACAATCTTTGTAGGGCAGCATTTGTTTTAGTTTTTCAGCTGCCCTAAGGATTGAGGAAACAATTGCTCTAGGTGCCCATGGTAGGGAAGTATGCCCAGTGGTATGTATGAGGGGATATTTGGAGGCGGCTCCTTCAAACGGTCGCATGTTCTGGGGGCACAAGGGTGGTACTAACTTGTCCGGGTATCAATTCAAAATGGTTCTGCAGCAGGTCACGGAGGGGCTGTAACGTTGGGAGCTTCCAGCCCTACCTGTGTGCTTGAGGGCAGCATGTCTGATGCTGCTCGCTGACCAAAGCCCGGTTTAAATGGAGACAGGCAGGGAGGTGGTTGCAAGAGGCGCGGCTTGAGTGGGGGGCGTGGCCTGGTGAAGGTCTTTAAAAACCCTCAGTGTATTCTCAGCAGTTGCCAGATCGTGGTTATCCATACCTGAGCTCCTTGTACCTGACTGCTATATTGAATTAACCCGTTATTGACCTCTGCTTGTTTCTGACTATTCTGCCTTCTGTTGCCCTAGACCATTTTCTTGTACTACGCTACTGCTCTGATATCGACCCGGCTATTCCATTTGACCATTCTGAACTCTGTATTCCTGATTCTGGCTCGGCTGACTACTCCCTGTGTTGTTAACCCTATCTGTCTAGCTAGTTTACCTGGCCAATTCTAAGGACCAGACAGTTAGATCTTTCACGGCTACTCTGTTGGTAGCTTCTGGGTTCTGTGGAGTGTGGGGCGTTAAGTACTGCGTGGTGGGATCTGGGAACTGTGACATTACGATCTGGCCACTATGGATCCCGCAGACTTAACACAGCACTTGGCTAACTTTGTATCCAGACAGGATGAGCAGGATCATAGGATGGATCAGTTTGCTATTGCCTTACAAACTATCCTGACTCGTACTGCTCACCTGGAACCAGCTGGGGTTGCACCCCGCTTGATATACCTGTGTCCCCTGTCGTTCAGACATCCCAGGTACACATGACCGCTCCTATGAGGTTTGACGGTACTCCCTCAGAGTGCCGGGGATTTTTGGTCCATGTGGATATTCATTTTAAATTAAATCCACAGATGTTTTTCTCTGACATTGCCAAAGTGGGGTTCATTATTAATCACCTGTCTGGCAGAGCATTGACATGGGCGACTCCGTTATGGGAGGCAGAGAAGCCTATCATACGGGATTATAAAGAATTCATAGCCGAGTTACAACGTACATTTAATCCTACCAGAAAGGCCACGGTAGCTGGCAAATCCTTGTTCCGCATACGTCAAGGGAACAGGACTGTTTCTGATTATGCCATAGAATTTAAAACCTTGATCTCTGATGTGAACTGGACAAATGAGACACTGGTTCTGGCTTTTATGGAGGGGTTATCAGAGTCATTGATGCATGAATTGGCTCCACGTAAACTACCTGAGGTATTGTGTGAACTCTTATTGTATAGATCTGGATAATCAGATAAGGGACAGAAGGACTCCAAGAGAGAAGCCCAAGAGACCGTTACCTAGGTTGGCCCCTGTCTTTCAGGCACCACCAAGAGAGTTATCTCCTCCCTCTGAGCCTATGCAACTAGGCTGTACTAGGCTTAGAGAGGGAGAGAGAACAAGGCGTTTTCGTGAGGGATTGTGCCTGTATTGTGGTTTGGGGGGACATGTACGATTTCAATGTCCTAATCGTCCTAAGATGCATGATAAGCCGGAAAACTACCGCACCTAAGGCAGCTGAGGAGACAGGCCTTGGGTGTGACGTGCATGTCTCCTGTCAAAGACACTAAACTTATGTTACCAGTATCCTTGGCTTGGGAGACCAAGACCACACAGACTACCGCTTTTTTGGATTCTGGGGCTGCTGGCAACTTTATCGATGCTAACTACGCTTCTTTCATTTCTCTACCTCTGGTTGTAAGAGAGACACCCTTAGCCGTCGAAGCCATAGATGGCAGACCGTTATCCTGCCCTAGGATTACTCACGATACGGTTACAGTGGTTCTTACCACTGGTCTCTTGCATAAAGAAGAAATCATATTTCAAGTTATCCATTCACCTTCCAATCCTGTTGTACTTGGTTTCCCTTGGTTGGTGAAACACAATCCTGTTATTGATTGGGCTAAGGGAGAGATACTGTCTTGGAGTCCTGCTTGTTTTGGGACTTGTTTAATACCCATTCAGCATGTCGGTGCCCTGAACACACCCACAGCTCCTCCATTGTCTACAGAGGTTCCTGACCAATACGCCGACCTCAGGGCTGTATTTGATAAAAGAGAGGCAGAGAAACTGCCTCCACATAGACCATATGATTGTGCCATTGATATTCATCCTGGTACCATGCCTCCTCGAGGCAAAGTATATCCTCTTTCCATAAAGGAGAACCAAATTATGGAAGAGTACATAAAGGAGAATTTGGAGAGAGGTTTTATCCGACGTTCCTCTTCTCCAGCAGGGGCTGGGTTCTTTTTTGTGTCTAAAAAAGAGGGAGATTTACGCCCGTGTATCGATTATAGGGGGCTTAACAAGATCACCATTAAGAACGTGTACCCTATCCCTCTCATATCAGAACTGTTCGACAGGTTAAGGGGGTCAGCAGTATACACAAAACTTGATTTAAGAGGAGCTTACAACCTGATACGTATAAAAGAGGGGCATGAGTGGAAAACAGCATTTAACACCAGGAGTGGGCATTATGAATACTTGGTCATGCCTTTCGGTCTTTGTAATGCTCCAGCGGTATTCCAGGATTTTATTAATGATGTGCTCAGAGATTTCTTACAACCTTTGTTATAGTATACCTAGACGATATATTGATTTACTCTCCCAATCTGAAAACCCACCATGCACATGTCAGACAGGTATTAGCAAAATTACTGGACAATGGTCTTTATTGCAAACTAGAGAAGTGTTTATGCGACATAACTACTGTGAAATTCCTTGGGTATATTATCACTCCAGAAGGTTTTGAGATGGATCCTTCTAAACTCACGGCCATCTCAGAATGGCCTCTCCCTCAAGGTCTCAAGGCCATACAGAGGTTTCTGGGGTTTTCCAACTATTATAGGAGATTTATCAAGAATTATTCCGCTGTAGCCTCCCCTATCATTAATATGACACGTAAAGGTCTGAAGAACCAGATCTGGTCTTCTCAATCCAAACAAGCATTCGACGCCCTCAAACAAGCTTTCACTTCCGCTCCCGTGTTACGGCATCCTGATCCCAGGATTCCGTTTGTTCTTGAGGTTGATGCTTCCGAGATAGGCATTGGGGCTGTCCTGTCTCAAAGAGAGTCTCCAGGAAAACCTCTACATCCTTGTGGGTTCTTTTCAAGAAAATTATCACCAGCAGAACGCAATTATGATATCGGTAACAGAGAATTGCTTGCTATTGTGTCTGCCCTATCAGAGTGGAGACATTTGTTGGAAGGTACTCTTGACCCTTTATTGATAATTACTGATCATAAGAACCTTACGTACATCGGGGATGCCAAACGTTTGAACGCGAGACAGGCCAGGTGGTCATTGCTACTGTCTCGGTTTAATTTTGTATTGACTTACAGACCAGGTGACCGCAATGTAAAGGCTGATGCCTTATCTCGTCAATATGACCCGTATGAATCTAATACACAAGACCACAATCCTATAGTTCCTCCTGAACGTATTGTGGCTTCCACAGTCTTGTCTGTCTCCTCGCCTTTCCTGGAACGCCTCCAGGCAGTTCAAGTAGGGGCTCCACCTGACAAGCCTCCAGATATGTTGTTTGTACCTGAAAAGGAAAGACAAGAATTACTCATAATGTTTCATGATTCTAAACCAGCAGGTCATCCTGGTATTACTATGACTCTTACCAGTATCTCCAGACAGTTCTGGTGGCCCACCATGCGACAGGACGTACGTCTGTTTGTTTTGGCTTGTCAAGTCTGTGCCAGAAGCAAAACCAGTAAATCCTTGCCTGTCGGTCTATTGCAGCCTTTACCCATGCCTAAGAGGCCTTGGTCTCATCTATCTATGGATTTTATTGTGGACTTGCCGAAGTCCAAGGGTCATACTGTGGTTCTGACAGTTGTAGACCGCTTCTCCAAAATGGCTCATTTTGTCCCTCTACCTAAGCTTCCTACAGCCAAAGAACTGGCAGTTGTATTTGCTAGAGAGATTGTACGAATACATGGGGTTCTGTCTGAAATAGTCTCTGACAGAGGAGCCCAGTTCGTCTCTCGTTTCTGGAGGGTTTTCTGTGCAGAGATGGGGGTGCGATTGGCCTTCTCTTCAGCATATCATCCACAAACCAATGGGGCAGCAGAAAGGGCAAATCAGGGTCTCGAGCAGTACATACGTTGCTTTACCACACAACAACAAGACAATTGGTCGGAGTTGTTGCCCTGGGCTGAGTATGCACGTAATAACGCCGTTAACGAGACCACTGGCCACTCTCCTTTTTCTGCCATCTATGGTTTTTTCCCTCCGGCTCTACCGCTTCAGTTTACTGAACAGGCCATCCCGGCTCTCGATGACCATCTCACTCAACTGCAAGAGATTTGGAGACAGATTCGAGAAAATATAGAGCGCAATGTTGCTGTCCAGAAACGCAAGGCTGACAGGCATAGGTTACAAGCTCCCTCCTATAACGTGGGGGATAGAGTTTGGTTGTCCACTAGGAACGTGAAGTTGCGGGTGCCTTCTATGAAAATGGCACCTCGGTTTATAGGTCCATATAAGATCATTCGCCGCATTAATCCTGTGGCTTATGCTCTTGCCCTTCCTAAACATCTTCGCATGCACAACGTCTTCCACACCTCCCTACTGAAGCCATTGTTGTGTAACAGGTACACGCGGGTCGTTCCTCCTCCTCCACCTATTCAGGTTGATGGTGAATCTGAGTATGAGGTTAGGAGGGTTTTGGATTCTAGGCTGTGTAGGGGCACTCTGCAGTACTTGGTCGATTGGGTGGGTTATGGTCCAGAGGACCGGTCCTGGATTCCAGCTTCCGACATGTCTGCCTCTAGGTTGGTCAGGGCGTTCCATGCCTCGCACCCCGATCGCCCTGGTGGTCGTCCTGCCGCTCGTCCTGTTGGTCGTCCGGTGGCCTCCCGTGGAGAGGGGGTACTGTAACGTTGGGAGCTTCCAGCCCTACCTGTGTGCTTGAGGGCAGCATGTCTGATGCTGCTCGCTGACCAAAGCCCGGTTTAAATGGAGACAGGCAGGGAGGTGGTTGCAAGAGGCGCGGCTTGAGTGGGGGCGTGGCCTGGTGAAGGTCTTTAAAAACCCTCAGTGTATTCTCAGCAGTTGCCAGATCGTGGTTATCCATACCTGAGCTCCTTGTACCTGACTGCTATATTGAATTAACCCGTTATTGACCTCTGCTTGTTTCTGACTATTCTGCCTTCTGTTGCCCTAGACCATTTTCTTGTACTACGCTACTGCTCTGATATCGACCCGGCTATTCCATTTGACCATTCTGAACTCTGTATTCCTGATTCTGGCTCGGCTGACTACTCCCTGTGTTGTTAACCCTATCTGTCTAGCTAGTTTACCTGGCCAATTCTAAGGACCAGACAGTTAGATCTTTCACGGCTACTCTGTTGGTAGCTTCTGGGTTCTGTGGAGTGTGGGGCGTTAAGTACTGCGTGGTGGGATCTGGGAACCGTGACAGGGGCTTGGTCGAAAGGGGAGTTGCATTTGCCCCCATTCTTTCAGGATAGGAGCTGCTAGTACTGAGGCAGAATTGGGTTACCCAAAGGACCGAATTAAAAAGATGGGGAGATGGAAACGGGAAGTATATAGGAGATTGGGGTGGGTTGAAATTAATGAAGGGTATGGGGAACAATTGTTTTTTTTAATAATAATAATTTGTTTCCTTTTGGTTTCTTTTCAGTTCGGGTACACTGGTGTGTGTGTGTACATTACAGTTAATAGTTTACATTTTGGTTATTTGCAGGACACGCAATGAGAGTGCGGATCCTGGGACACTCCTATGTGCACTGGATGGAGAGTCATGCTGCTGGCAGCAAGAGAGGAGCGACCCCAGTGTGCAGCGTAATTGAAGTAGGGATTAGATGGATAGGGAAGCAAGGTAGGGGGTGGGGCAGTTATTTGGCATAGCAAAGACATCCAGGAGAAAGTGGGGTAAGTCAGATATTATGGTACTACATTTAGGGGACAGCTAGAGAAGAGATAGGTATTGTGAGTGGTGAAATAGCTGCCTGGCCTGTGGGGATGCAATGGTAGGGGGAGGGTCTGCAGGGTACGGGGTGAGTGTTGGTTTCGTTCGACCAAATTCAGGTGCCTTCCTGGTTTGCAGATTCTCTCGGCCTGCTATTTGCAATATAAAAAGACCCCTGAGTAGACGCGTGGTCACGCTACTTAGCCACGTGGGGCCGCTATTTCTGGGCAATATGTGTGGTGCATTGCATTTGCCAGTGTTTATCTGGCCGTGCTATTTGCCGATGTTATCTGGCCATGGTTTAATGGTTTTGGAGCACCCAGAAATAGGAGCAAGAAGTGAGGAGTTCATTGAAGGAGTGATAAGGCTGGGAACACACTCTTCATTGAAGGTGCGATAAGGAGCCTTTTGTGGGGTAAGAGGAAAGGTCACGGGTTTTTATTGGTGGCAGTAAGAAGAGGGTCCTCGTTTTTGGTGGTGGTGAAATAGGCGGCTTGGCACGTGGAGAGGCGATAGTGGGGGGAGGGTCTGCAGGGTACGGGGTGAGTGTGGTTTCGTTCGGCCAAGCTCAGGTGCCTTCCTGGTTTGCAGATCCTCTCGGCCTGCTATCTGCCATAAAAAATACCCTGAGCAGGCGTGTGGTCATCCTGCTTAGCCACGTGGGGCCGCTATTTCTGGGCAATGCTTGTGGTGCATTGCAGTTGCCAGTGTTATCTGGCTGCCAGTGTTATCTGGTGTAGCGTATTTGGCATATGAGGATCGATAATAATAAATCTGCCTTAGAGGCAAAGAATTTGGTCTTAATTAATAAATGACGTGACCTTTTCAAAATGCCAATACTTTGTGTTTTCATTTATGGGAGGGAGGGGGCGGGCGGGGGTATACTTGGGGTTAGAAGGTAACTTACATGGGAGAAGTTGTAAGAAGAGAATAGGGGTATAATACTTAGCGGTGCGTCAGCTAAACTCCACAACAGGGCGATGAGGCAATTCCTCAAGCCCTGTTTTAAAGCCTGTGGCTCCTGGTAACCACACCTGACCCTGCCCCCTCAGATGCCGCTCTGCCAGCAGAAAGTGCTGGCACCCGGCCACCCAGCGGTCCCCCTTCTTGCCAGACCCCCCCAGGGGGCACAGCGGGGGGCTGAGGATGTAACAGGTGGGGGGGCATCGTGCTTCCTGCACCTGGGCCCTGAGGTTTCTAGTTACGCCTCTGTATAAACGCAAAAAGTCCTGACTGACTCATCAACGCCCAGCTGAAACCGTTTAACCTAGGAACGTGAAATTTTGAAGGTGCACTGTATTTAATGACGTAGGCACCCACTAAGGAAGGATTTTTGGAACCGTGCCCCTAAGGGAGAGAAAAAGGGGGTTGAATATTTTAAACAGGATACCTATAACACAAAAACAGAAGATGTCACAGACATGATATATAGTAAAACAATTTCCAACTCACGTGGACAGGAGCCAGTGATGTTATCAGGCTCACTCTTTTGCACCTTTCTGGCCCATATAGGTGGCCAGAGTCCCTTCTTTGTCCTCCTCTTTCCCCATCTGCTGCAGTGGTTAGTCTGCTGGGCTGAAGTCCTCCCAGTGGGTATGCTGAATGCTTCCTGGGGGTCTCGGTGGCTGACAAGCGCTGAGCAGTAGTCACAGGATGCGGGAGTATAAAGTAAAAATGGGGATTTTATTTCTACAAGTAAATGTCAGTAAATAAGGTAAAATCAAATAAGGGGATATCCAGAACGCGTTTCGCCGTTGTGGCCTCTTCAGCTGGATCATCTGGTTTTTAAATCACCATGATGGCTGATTAGCCGACTCATAGGATAGGATTATAACTAATGCTTGCTTCAGGGTGGCCCCTAAAAGGTATGTCTTTGTACTGGTTTTTGACATGGCCCCTGGTAATGCATGTTATATTGCTGAGGTCTGAAAATGCCCGATCTCAAATTAATCCTTGCAGTACTCCTAAATTACCTAAAGTAATACACCTGAGGCTGGCCCAATTAAGTGGGCTTTGCTGGACTGTATAGGTGACTACATCTCTATGGAGAGGATCACTCTTGATAAAGACCGTTGAGGTTGAAACGCGTTGAGTGTGCTCTGTTTTTTTTTTAAAATTCTTTAGAGAGTTATACATAACAGGAAATTCACGAAATCAAACGTAGAAAAAGACAGCCGTCTAGGGCTGGCCAAACTAACTACGGTCAGCCAGTCAGACAATGTATGATGCAAGTAGTAACAAGTCAATAAGGGAATAATAAAAAACAAAAAACAAAAAGCAAGAAGTCCCAACCTCAGGGAAGAGAGAACACGAAAGAAACACATAAGCATGTAGGACTATCAACGTAAATGCCACAAATTGTCCTGATAGATTATACTCAGAGCTTATCTATAGACCAGTGACACGTAAACAGAGAAGAAAAAAGCTGGGGGGGATAAACAATATCGCTCAGGTTTCCGTCTGGCTGAAGTTCCGGAGGGTCCGGCGAGATGCCCGCCGCTTCAAGGTCGGACCAGGCGGCTTCAGGATCAGTGATGGTGTAGGGGACATTATTATGTGTCACCACCAATGCTCCCGCCAAGCCCCACCGATAACGGATCCCCCTCCGATGAAGAACCGCAGTCACAGGACGAACCGCCTGCGAGCAAGCAGAGTCTGGAATGGAAGATCGTGATACAAAGCCAACGTGGAGCCCTCAAACTTCACTGGATCTCTCGCGCCAGGAGCAGACATAAGCTTGACCTTAAATGCTACGTCACGAAAGGCCACCACGACATCACAGGGTGTCCCCTTCAAAAGCGCCGCAGGCCTCCGAACTCTGAATACCGATCCGATCACATCTGGCTTGTCAGGAGGAAGTCCCGCCATCCGAAGGGCCAAACGAGACACATAAGCTGGGAGTTCATCCAACGACACAGAGTCCGGGATGCTCCTGACCCTGACGTTACGACAGCGGTGTCTTGTTTCCAGCATCTCCAGAG
Organism: Leptobrachium leishanense; assembly: GCA_009667805.1. NCBI lineage: Eukaryota > Metazoa > Chordata > Amphibia > Anura > Megophryidae > Leptobrachium > Leptobrachium leishanense. The sequence continues at coordinate 122,406,117 of CM019068.1, forward strand.
CGGGACAAAAGCTCGACCTGGGATCTTAGACCAGCGACCTGTCCCAACAGGTGAGTATGTTCCGATAGCACTGTAGAGGTCGTCGCCTGCACTGCTGTCACCTGCGCACGAATTGCTGCAACCTCTTCTCGAACCGCTGCCACTTCAGGCTTCCATACCCCCCGGATCTCCCGGAGTTCGTCCAAGATCCTCCGAAGGTCTCTTTTCGTAAGAGGAAGATCATCATCCTCCTCCTGCCGTCGTTCCCCAGGCTGTGTCATACGTGTTTTGAGGGAGGTTGCTCTCGTTTGTTGCGGTTGGGCACCCGGTCTCAAAACGTCCTGTCTTAACGAAGCCACACTACTGCTGGCTGAAAGCTGGTGTTCCTCGGCCAAATCCCCGTCAGAGAGGCCACCAGCAGCAAGTGAGGCACTCAAAGACGCCGTCAGCGCTGCTTTTCGTTTTTTTTGCAGCCCGTTTTTTTGCTGCTGCAGATAGTGGTTGGGAATGTGGTTTCCGAGATTGTGGGGAGATCCAGGTCATCGCAGAGCTACCACCCAAGTGCCAGGGGTCCTCTTCATCTTCCGAAAAGTCGTAGCCCAGGGGGAGGGATGAAGAGATCGCATCTCCTTTCGAAGTGGACCCACCTCTCATGGAGTCCCGAATGTCCCTCTGTCTGGACCCCAGCTTCTGTGAGCGACCGGTGGGCATGTCACCAAAAGCGCAGGCACAAGGAGGAAGAGCGGAAAAAGGTCTTAGCAATCTCCTTCCAGGCTTCCAAAATGGCTGCTAGTACTAGGCCCTGATTGTGCCGCGGGGGTTAATCCGCTCCGGAGCGTCAATTTCGGGGGTAAAGCAATCTCACCGAGTCCCCCAGTGCCCCCAGAGACAGTAGAGCGTTTCTCAAGTTCGAGCAAGTGGCGGAAATAACTTTAAAAGCCGTGTTTATCACGGAGCTCCTTCAACATGCAGCCGCTCGCTTCCTCGGCTAGCTCCGCCCCTTAACAGTGTATTTTTACTAAGATAGCAACCAATAATATGGATGAGCTGATTTGACTGGAATATGTTTCTAACCAATTAATGAAATCTGCATGGCTGCCTATAATGAGATACGGTACTGTTAGGTACCAGTGCAGTTTTTGCCTTTTACCAATTTCTAGGCTGCATTTAGCTATATGAGATTGACCTAATTTATATTAGCCCTGTATAGGTTCCACGCTGTTGTGGTCTTGGTATGCAATGGTGCTGTGCTTCATTTATATAGTAATAAGCAGTGCTTTTTTCTGGAAAAACAGGTGGGGGTACTCTCAAGTCCGGGGAAAAGCTGATTATTATGACTATTTTCATGTTCTAATAAACAATAGTTGTAGCTCACTTAAAGGAAGTCACTATAAAAGGGAACCATATTTTTTAATACTGTGTTCCTTTAAATTAACTACAACTATTGTTGTAACCCTATGGGGGTTATCCACTAAGTCCCTCTGTTGCAAGAAAAATCTGTATTGCAGTTCAGTTAGCTGGGTTTTTTGTTTTTTTGCAACGCTGGCACTGACTGGATAATCCCCTAGAATTTGTGAGCACCACAGTGTCACGGTTCCCGGATCCCACCACGCAGCCCTTAAAGCCCAACACTCCACAGAGCCAAAAAGCTACCAACAGAGTAGCCGTAGAACGATCCCTAACTGTCTGGTCCTTAAAAATTGGCCAGGAATAAGTATACTAGCTAGACAGAAAGGGTTAATCAAAGACAATGTCGTAATACAAAACCAGGTCAGCAACACGGGGTAGTCAGACGAGCCAGAATCAGGAATACAGAGTATAGAATAGTCAAATGGAATAGCCGGGTCGATATCAGTGCAGTAGCGTAGTACAAGGAAAATAGTCTAGGGCAACGGAAGGCAGAATGGTCAGAAAACAAGCAGAGGTCAATAACAGGTTAAATCATGAGAGAATTCAGGTACAGGGAGCTCTGGTATGGATAACCATGATCTGGCACTGCTTAGAAGGAACTGTGGGTTTTTAAAAGACCTTCACCAGACCGTGCCCCTCTCTCAAGCCGCGCCTCATGCAGCCACCTCCCTGCCTGTCTCTATTTAAACCGGGCGTTGGTCAGCGAGCAGCATCAGACATGCTGCCTTCAAGCACACTGGAGAGGCTGGAAGCCCCCAACGTTACAGTACCCCCCTCTCCAAGGGAGGCCACCGGACGACCACCAGGGCGAGTGGCAGGACGACCACCAGGGCGAGTGGCAGGACGACCACCAGGGCGAGTGGCAGGACGACCACCAGGGCGAGTGGCAGGACGACCACCAGGGCGATCAGGGTGCGAGGCATGGAACACCCTGACCAACCTAAAGGCAGACATGTTGGAAGCCGGAATCCAGGACCGGTCCTCCGGACCATAACCCACCCAATCGACCAAGTACTGCATAGCACCCCTGAACAGCCTAGAATCCAGAACTTTCCTAACCTCATACTCTGTTTCTCCATCAACCTGAAGAGGTGGAGGAGGAGGAACGACCCACGTGTACCTGTTACACAACAAAGGCTTCAGTAGGGAGGTGTGGAAGACGTTGTGCAAGCGAAGATGTTTAGGAAGGGCAAGAGCATAAGCCGCAGGGTTAACGCGGCGAATGATCTTGTATGGACCTATAAACCGAGGTGCCATTTTCATAGAAGGCACCCGCAACTTCACATTCCTAGTGGACAACCAAACTCTATCGCCCACGTTATAGGAAGGAGCTTGTAACCTATGCCTGTCAGCCTTGCGTTTCTGGACAGCAACATTGCACTCTATGTTTTCGCGAATCTGTCTCCAAATCTCTTATAGTTGTGTGAGATGTTTCTTCGAGAGCCGGGATGGCCTGCTCAGCAAACTGAATCGGTAGAGCCGGAGGGAAAAAACCATAGATGTCAGAAAAAGGAGAGTGGCCAGTGGTCTCATTAACGGCGTTATTACGTGCATACTCAGCCCAGGGCAACAACTCCGACCAATTGTCTTGTTGTTGTGTGGTAAAGCAACGTATGTACTGCTCGAGACCCTGATTTGCCCTCTCTGCTGCCCCATTGGTTTGTGGATGATATGCTGAAGAGAAGGCCAATCGCACCCCCATCTCCGCACAGAAATCCCTCCAGAAACGAGAGACGAACTGAGCTCCTCTGTCAGAGACTACTTCAGATGGAACCCCATGTATTCGTACAATCTCTCTAGCAAAGACAACCGCCAGTTCTTTGGCTGTAGGAAGCTTAGGTAAAGGAACAAAATGAGCCATTTTGGAGAAGCGTTCTACAACTGTCAGAACCACAGTGTGACCCTTGAACTACGACAAGTCCACAATAAAATCCATAGATAGATGAGACCAAGGCCTCTTAGGCGTGGGTAAAGGCTGCAATAGACCGACAGGCAAGGTTTTACTGGTTTTGCTTCTTGCACAGACTTGACAAGCCAAAACAAACAGACGTACGTCCTGTCGCATGGTGGGCCACCAGAACTGTATGGAGATACTGGTAAGAGTCTTAGTAATACCAGGATGACCTGCTGGTTTAGAATCATGAAACATTATGAGTAATTCTTGTCTTTCCTTTTCAGGCACAAACAACATATCTGGAGGCTTGTTAGGTGGAGCCCCCATTTGAGCTGCTTGGAGGCATTCCAGGAAAGGCGAAGAAACAGACAAGACCGTGGAAGCCACAATACATTCAGGAGGAAGTATAGGATTGTGGTCTTGTGTATTTGATTCATACGGGTCATATTGATGAGATAAGGCATCAGCCTTTACATTGCGGTCACCTGGTCTGTAAGTCAACACAAAATTAAACCGAGACAGTAGTAATGACCACCTGGCCTGTCTCGAGTTCAAACGTTTAGCATCCCCGATGTACGTAAGGTTCTTATGATCAGTGATTATCAACAAAAGGTCAAGAGTACCTTCCAACAAATGTCTCCACTCCGACAGGGCAGACACAATAGCAAGCAATTCTGTTACCGATATCATAATTGCATTCTGCTGGTGATAATTTTCTTGAACCCACAAGGATGTAGAGGCTTCCCTGGAGACTCTCTTTGAGATAGGACAGCCCCTATGCCTATCTCGGAAGCATCAACCTCAAGAACAAATGGAATTCTGGTATCAGGATGCCATAACACGGGAGTGGAAGTGAAAGCCTGTTTGAGAGCTTCGAATGCCTGTTTGGATTGTGAAGACCAGACCAGGTTCTTCAGACCTTTAGGTGTCATATTAATGATAGGAGAAGCTACAGCAGAATAATTCTTGGTAAATCTCCTATAATAGTTGGAAAACCCCAGAAACCTCTGTATGGCTTTGAGGCCTTGAGGGAGAGGCCATTCTGAGATGGCCATGAGTTTGGAGGGATCCATCTCAAAACCTTCTGGAGTGATAATGTACCCAAGAAATTTTACAGTAGTAATGTTGAATAAACACTTCTCCAGTTTGCAATAAAGTCCATTGTCTAGTAATTTTGCTAATACCTGTCTGACATGTTCATGGTGGGTTTTCAGATCGGGAGAGTAAATCAGTATATCGTCTAGGTATACTATAACAAAGGATTGCAAAAAATCTCTGAGCACATTATTAATAAAATCTTGGAATACAGCTGGAGCATTACAAAGCCGAAAGGCATAACCAGATATTCATAATGCCCACTCCTGGTGTTAATGCTGTTTTCCACTCATGCCCTTCTTTTATACGTATCAGGTTGTAAGCCCCTCTGAAATCGAGTTTTGTGTATACTGCTGATCCCCTTAACCTGTCGAACAGTTCTGATATAAGAGGGATAGGGTACACATTCTTGATGGTGATCTTGTTAAGCCCCCTATAATCGATACACGGGCGTAAATCTCCTTTTTTAGACACAAAAAAGAACCCAGCCCCTGCTGGAGAAGAGGAACGTCTGATAAAACTAGGGATGAGCTGTTCGGTTCGGACGGTTCAGAGTTCGGACCGAACTTAGCCTGTTCGGTCTGCTCGCGAACTCCTAACATTTCCGGGTGTTCGGCGCATGTTCGACCACAATGGACCACAATGCATTTTCCCATTAATTAATCTTTATACCAGAGTTGATTCAGAGTTCTGTATATATTTAATCTATATATCACTCACCATGTCTGAAAGAACAAAAGACAGGCAGACGCTCCCAGACACAGATAAGAGGGCAAGCAACCCCTGTGTCGGGAGGCTGTGCCTCTGGTCGTGGTGGACGTGGTACATCCTCTGCAGGGGCATGCTTGTCCTTTCTAACTGGTGCTGGCCGTCTTAAGCAGCAGCAACATACAGAGGACTTGGTGGATTGGCTAACCAGGCCATCCTCATCCTCCGAGTCCTCTGCCAGCCAGGCTTGTAGTGCTTTACAGTCCACCTCAGCTGCCAAAGCATCTAATGCAGCCTCCATGTCCACAGCTACTCCTGCCGTAGCCTCGCTATCACACACGGAGGAGTCAGCTGAATTGTTTGACTACAATGACAGTGACATGCTGCTTGAGGATGCACAGCAAGTACAGTGCTCTGATTCAATCTCTGAGGTTGAAGAGGGAGTATAATCAACCTAGAGGAAGGGGGTGCCAGTGATGACACACAAATAACTGGCACTCATGTTGCCCCAGCAACTGCAGCATACTGCCAAGTTGGCTCCAGTGATGAGGAGATAGGGGATAATGATGACAATGATGATGAGGTCACTGACTCCACCTGGGTGCCTGATCGAACAGAGGAATCAAGTGAGGAAGAGGGGGAGGGGGAGGAGGAGGCACAGAAAACACGAGGCACAACATCCTCTATGACCAACCGTAGCACTAGCCAGTCCAAGGCATCACATGTCAGAGCTGCTCCGGTGCCGAGCGCTGTTGTCTCAAAGCACACATGCAGGAACTCTGCTGTCTGGGAGTTCTTTAAGAAATGTGCAGCAGAGTGCACCGTTGCTATTTGTAATCTATGTCAGATGAGGCTTAAGCGTGGGAAAGACACTGGACACTTGGGTACCACGTGCTTGAGGCGACATATGACCACCTGCCACACATCCCGTTGGTGCAAAACTTTGCGTAGGTCCTCCTCCTCCTCATCTGTCTCTACCCCCACTGTATGTCCTTCCATGTCATTGCCTACAACCTCCACTGACAGGGATGATGCTACAGTAATGGATGTACCAGCTCCTTCCTCACAATGTGACAGCTGGAGCATTACAAAGCCGAAAGGCATAACCAGATATTCATAATGCCCACTCCTGGTGTTAATGCTGTTTTCCACTCATGCCCTTCTTTTATACGTATCAGGTTGTAAGCCCCTCTGAAATCGAGTTTTGTGTATACTGCTGATCCCCTTAACCTGTCGAACAGTTCTGATATAAGAGGGATAGGGTACACATTCTTGATGGTGATCTTGTTAAGCCCCCTATAATCGATACACGGGCGTAAATCTCCTTTTTTAGACACAAAAAAGAACCCAGCCCCTGCTGGAGAAGAGGAACGTCTGATAAAACTAGGGATGAGCTGTTCGGTTCGGACGGTTCAGAGTTCGGACCGAACTTAGCCTGTTCGGTCTGCTCGCGAACTCCTAACATTTCCGGGTGTTCGGCGCATGTTCGACCACAATGGACCACAATGCATTTTCCCACTGGCCTGAAGCTCGTAATTGGCTACAGCCTTGCACCTGACCACAGGTCTGGTGCAAGACAGGTTCAACAGTATGCCAATCACGGCTCAGAGTCCTGATTGGGCAAATTTTGCCCAATCATGGGCTCACAGAGCTAAGTCCCACAGCACACTATATAAGGTTTCCACGCACAGCTTCACCATGCATTTGAGAGGAGATTTCATAGGAGATTGTTGTTGTGTGTTCTTACTGACGGTCTGCCACGCTACTGGGTGGGGTCTGTGGGGGTCTCATTTCTACAAAACATTTGGGAATTGAGGTGATCTGTGTCTTGTCACTGCCAGCAAGTATTTCAGGGGGTCTCACAAATTTCCAAAAAACATTTGGGCTTTGAGGTGATCTGTGTCTTGTCACTGCCAGCAAGTATTTTGGGGTCTCAAAAATTTCTACAAAACATTTGGGAATTGAGGTGAACTGTGTCTTGTCACTGCCAGCAAGTATTTTGGGGGTCTCACAAATTTCTACAAAACATTTGGGAATTGAGGTGATCTATGTCTTGTCACTGGCAGCAAGTATTTTGGGGATCTCACAAATTTCCACAGAACATTTGGGAATTGAGGTGATCTGTGTCTTGTCACTGCCAGCAAGTATTTTGGGGGTCTCACAAATTTCTACAAAACATTTGGGAATTGAGGTGATCTGTGTCTTGTCACACAGCCAGTGCCACGCAGTATTTTGGGGGTCACTAAATTTTACTAAATATCTGGGAATTGAGGTGATCTGTCTCTTGTCACTGCCAGCAAGTATTTTGGGGGTCACTAATTTCTACAAAATATTTGGGAATTGTTATAATCCGTGTGTTCTCACTGGCTGACACCCATCAGGGGGTCTCACTGATTTATAGGAGGTTTCTGAGACTTGTAATCTGTGCCTTCTCACTGCCACCTATCAAGGGGTCACACTGATTTATAGGAGGTTTCTGAAACTTGTAATCTGTGTCTTCTCACTGCCACCCATCAGGGGGTCTCACTGATTTATAGGAGGGAATTGTAATCTGTGTCTTGTCACTGGCTGCCAGCTATCGGGGTGTCTCACTGAGTTATACCAGAGTTCTGTAAATCTTTAACCACTTCACTGCGGGGGACGCACTCAGTGCGTCCACCCGCAGTATCGTTCCTTGCAGAGGACGCGCTGAGCGCGTCCTCCCTTTGGGGCCAGCGTTCGGCCGGGTTCCGGCCAATCGCTGGCCCCCCCGGTGCGGGCTGACATCCTCGATGTCAGCCCAGCACCCGGAACTGCCACCGGAGTAATGTGCATGTGCGGAGGAGGCGCCTGAAAGGTTAGGGGAGGAGGTCCTCCGGACCTCTCTCCCTCCCGATCGGCGGCATGCAGGGGGTTAACCCAGGCACCGTTTGGAAGGGCACAGCCTGCCCTTCCAAATGGTACCTGGCATTAACCCCATGGGGGCCGGATCACGAATCGGCGCCGAAAAGCACCGGTTCGTGATCCTTTCCCGGAGCTGGCCGACATCTTGGATGTCGACCAAGCTTCCGGGAATGCCCCCTGAGGACTGGCGTCATCGTGCATAGCACGATGACGCCAGTCCTGGAGTTAACCCCTAACTGCCACCAATGGTGGAGATAGGGGGTTCCAATGATCCCCTTTTCTCCCGATCCGTGGCAGTTAGGGGGTTAATGTTTGGTATTGTTGGATCGGCCAGAGCATGGTCATTCCAACGATACCAAACATGAGTATGAAAAAAGTTTAAAAAAAATAAAAAATTATAAAAAAAAATAAACAACTTTTTTTTTTCTTCTTTTGGTTCGTTAATGCAGCAATATTGTTCCCATTTCAATTATAATGTGAACAATAATGCTGCACTAACGATTTTTGTATGCGTGCGTTTGTTAAAAATCACATAATTTTCCCCAAAAAAAAATGCAACGAGACCCCATCTCTAATTTTTTTAACAAGCACACCCATACAAAATATAACCGCAATTGCTCGCATGTTAAAATGTGAAAAAAAACACTTTACACGTTGTAAATTATTGAAAATTCATATTTTATTGCATTTTCTGTTATAATATACAGACTGGTCATGACGTATACTTATAATAATGACATATTATGAATCTGCCGAGTCTGACGGAAAGAACGATATATAATATGTCTGGCTCATATACTAAAATAAGCCTTCAAAACACGTTTAAACATGATGAGCAAAATCGGTAAAAATGACCTCAGCACAGAGGCGAGAAATGCCTCAGCAGCGAAAGGGTTAATCTTTATACCAGAGTTGATTCAGAGTTCTGTATATATTTAATCTATATATCACTCACCATGTCTGAAAGAACAAAAGACAGGCAGACGCTCCCAGACACAGATAAGAGGGCAAGCAACCCCTGTGTCGGGAGGCTGTGCCTCTGGTCGTGGTGGACGTGGTACATCCTCTGCAGGGGCATGCTTGTCCTTTCTAACTGGTGCTGGCCGTCTTAAGCAGCAGCAACATACAGAGGACTTGGTGGATTGGCTAACCAGGCCATCCTCATCCTCCGAGTCCTCTGCCAGCCAGGCTTGTAGTGCTTTACAGTCCACCTCAGCTGCCAAAGCATCTAATGCAGCCTCCATGTCCACAGCTACTCCTGCCGTAGCCTCGCTATCACACACGGAGGAGTCAGCTGAATTGTTTGACTACAATGACAGTGACATGCTGCTTGAGGATGCACAGCAAGTACAGTGCTCTGATTCAATCTCTGAGGTTGAAGAAGGGAGTATAATCAACCTAGAGGAAGGGGGTGCCAGTGATGACACACAAATAACTGGCACTCATGTTGCCCCAGCAACTGCAGCATACTGCCAAGTTGGCTCCAGTGATGAGGAGATAGGGGATAATGATGACAATGATGATGAGGTCACTGACTCCACCTGGGTGCCTGATCGAACAGAGGAATCAAGTGAGGAAGAGGGGGAGGGGGAGGAGGAGGCACAGAAAACACGAGGCACAACATCCTCTATGACCAACCGTAGCACTAGCCAGTCCAAGGCATCACATGTCAGAGCTGCTCCGGTGCCGAGCGCTGTTGTCTCAAAGCACACATGCAGGAACTCTGCTGTCTGGGAGTTCTTTAAGAAATGTGCAGCAGAGTGCACCGTTGCTATTTGTAATCTATGTCAGATGAGGCTTAAGCGTGGGAAAGACACTGGACACTTGGGTACCACGTGCTTGAGGCGACATATGACCACCTGCCACACATCCCGTTGGTGCAAAACTTTGCGTAGGTCCTCCTCCTCCTCATCTGTCTCTACCCCCACTGTATGTCCTTCCATGTCATTGCCTACAACCTCCACTGACAGGGATGATGCTACAGTAATGGATGTACCAGCTCCTTCCTCACAATGTGACATCATCCCATCAGCTGACGATTTACGCAGTCAGATTACGTTGCCGCAGCTGCTGCAGCGTAAGAAAAAAATCTAGTCCCAACCATCCCCAAGCACAGCGTCTAAATGCCAGCTTAGCAAAATTACTCGCATTGCAGCTGCTGCCTTTCCAGCTGGTGGACTCTGCTCCTTTCCGTGAATTTGCTGAATGTGCTGTACCACAATGGCAGGTTCCAAAATGCCATTACTTTTCACGCAATGCAATTCCAACACTATACCAGCACGTGGAAGACAATGTTATCCAGTCATTGGGAAAGGCAGTCAGCAGCAAGGTGCATGTGACTTTAGACACGTGGTCCAGCAAGCATGGACAGGGTCGTTACATTTCCTTCACGGCACACTGGGTAATTCTGATTGCAGCTGGGAGGGATCCAAGACGGGGCTCTGTGCTGGAGCCTGTTCATCCACCACGCCTCCAGAAAGCTGCTTGTATGAGGTCTGTCTGCTCCACCACCTCTTCCTCCTCCTCCTTCTCTGTCTCTGAAGTGGCAGTTAAACCGACGCGTGGCAGGGGCTACGCAATGGCTCAAGCAAAAAGATGCCATACTGTGCTTGAGCTGGTTTGTTTAGGGGACAGGAGCCACATCAGGCCAGAAATTCTGTCAGCTCTGCAGGGCCAGGCCACGCCAGCTTCAGCTGGGAATGATCGTCTGCGATAATGGCAGCAACCTTCTCTCCGCCCTAAGCAAGGGTAAATTGATGCATGTACCATGCCTAGCAAACGTCCTAAATCTAGTGGTACAGCGTTTCCTAACCAAGTACCCAGGGCTGCCAGAGCTTCTCAGCCAGGCCAGAAAAGTCTGCAGCCACTTCAGACGGTCATTCCCAGCAAGCGTTCGCCTGGCAGAAATTCAAAGAGAATTCCACCTTCCCACAAACTGTCTGATCTGTGACATGCCCACCAGGTGGAACTCGACATTAGCAATGCTGCAGCATCTGCACAAGCAGCAGAGGGCCATCAACGAGTACCTGTGTGAGTATGGCACAAGGACAGGTTCAGGTCAACTTGTTTTTTTTTTCCCCCGCAGTGGCTGATGATCAAGGATGCATGCACTGTACTGTCACCATTTGAGGAGGCAACGAGGATGGTGAGCAGGGACAGTGCATACATCAGTGACACAATTCCTTTAGTGTTCCTGCTGGAGCACACTCTGCGGGGAATTATACTGTAGATGTGGCTCTAGAGGCAGAGCAACGGGAGGAAGAGGAGGCCTTCCCTAGCTCTCAAGGCCCCAGTCTTTCCGCAGACAGCATTCCAGCGGGTCCTACTCAGATCAGACAGGAGGAGGATGAGGCGGAGGAATATTTAAGAAGTGGGGGCATTGAAGGTGGGGATTCCTCAATGGAGGGTTTTGTGTGCCCAGAAACACAAGGGCTAGGATGTGGCTGGGAGGAGGAAGTGCACGATACGGTCATCCTCATTGACCAGGAAGACTCGGAAGCTAATGCCACCTCCAACCTATGCTGCATGGGCTCCCTTATGATGCAAAGCCTGCTAAAGGACCCCAGGATTCGTGCTATCAAGGAGAGGGATCATTACTGGTTGGCAACCCTTCTTGATCCACGATACAAGGGTAAAGTTGCAGAGCTCATCCTGCCCGCACAGTGGGAGCACAGGATGAAAAAACTTGAGGACGCTCTAAAGCGACACTTGTGTAACACCTTTCCAGGCACTAGTAGGTTACCAAGTGATGACACACGTGCTTCTGAGGCTGCGGATGATCAGAGGAATAGTGGTGAAGGCCAGGGCCGCTTGACTGATGCATTTTTAATTTTTTTTAGTCCACGACCCCCAGGGACGTCAAATGTTGGCACCCATTGCCAGCGTCTTCACCATATGGTGCAGGACTACCTAGGGGCAAGGGCAGACCTGGATACCTTTCCAGCAGATGATCCACTGGCTTACTGGGTGTTGAGATTGGATCACTGGCCAGAACTTAGCCAATATGCTATGCAGCTACTAGGTTGCCCTTCATCCAGCGTGCTTTCTGAAAGGACGTTCAGTGCCGCTGGAGGTTTTGTCACAGACAAAAGAGTGCGTCTGTCCACCGACTCTGTAGACCGGCTGACATTTATAAAAATGAATCAGTCCTGGATCAGCAGTTATCAATCCCCTGATGCTGACGTAACGGAATAGATCGGGGATGTCTTCTGCATGCACAAAACCTCCAGCACTGAACTCTTCCACAATACCACAAAAGGGTTACGGTGTGAATGCACTTGCTGCCATGAAAGGCACAATATCTGGCTGCACTGATGCCTGTGCCAGATTTATATCATTTAAATATAGGACCACATGGTCCACCCGTGCATTCTTCCACAATACTACAGAGGGGTTACTGTATGATGATACTTGCAGGCCTGGCACCAAAAGCACAATATTTGGGTGCACTGCCACTGACGCCTGTATCAGATTCATATCCTCAGAGGGGTTACGGTGTGACGGCACTGTTGCCGATGCTAAAGGCCCAACTCTAAAGCACCTATTGTTACTTTCATCCAAAGCCTGCATAAGTTTCACAACTATTTAGCCAAAAAATCACTAAACTTTTTCTACGTGTCCGAAAATGTCTCCTCTTTTCATACAGACTGCCGCCCCAAGCAGTTGTTTATGGATAGATTAAAGGAAAAGCATTTACCGTCATTTGAAACGTCATTTTTTTGTTTTCAATTGTTTCTATACATCCTAGAAATCCGCCACTTCACGGGCAGGTTATGGGGACCTCCTAGGCACGATATTTGAAGGAATTTTTGTTTGTATTTTTAACCCTTATTTCATGGAAAACTCTCTGTCCCTTTAAAAATGTTTTTTTTAAAACTTTTTGTCCTTGTTTCCTGTCTCCCAGGGCACTACCCGGACCCCCATACACCTTTTATGGCAAATATCTAGCATATATGCCCTCTTGGAGGGCACTCTAAAAACCGAATTTTCAGCCCCATTGACTCGTATTGGGTTCGGATTCGAACATTTGGAATGTTCGGGTTCGGGTACGAACCCGAACTCGGGCGTGTTCGGCTCATCACTAGATAAAACCTCTCTCCAAATTCTCCTTTATGTACTCCATGATTTGGTTCTCTGTTATGGATAAAGGATATACTTTGCCTCGAGGAGGCATGGTACCTGGATGAATATCTATGGCGCAATCATATGGTCTATGTGGAGGTAGTTTCTCTGCCTCTATTTTATCAAATACAGCCCTGAGGTCGGCATACCGGTCAGGAACCAGTCAGGTGTGTTCAGGGCACCATTATGTTGAATGGGTATTAAACAAGTCCCAAAACAAGTAGGACTCCAAGATAGTATCTCTCCCTTAGCCCAATCAATAACAGGATTATGTTCCACCAACCAAGGAAAACCAAGCACAACAGGATTGGAAGGTGAACGGATAACCTGAAATATGATCTCTTCTTTATGGAAGAGACCAGTGGTAAGAACCACTGTAACCGTATCGTGAGTAATCCTAGGGCAGGATAACGGCCTACCGTCTATGGCTTAGATGGCTAAGGGTGTCTCTCTTACAACCAGAGGGAGAGAAATCGAAGAAGCGTATTCAACATCGATAACATTACCAGCAGCCCCAGAATCAACAAAAGCGGTAGTATGCGTGGTCTTGGTCTCCCAAGCCACGGATACTGGTAACAAAAGTTTAGTTTAGTTTAGACAGGAGACATGCATGTCACACCCAAGGCCTGTCTCCTCAGCTGCCTTAGGTGCGATAGTTTTCCGACTTATCATGCATTCTAGGGTGAGTGGAACATTGAAGTTGTAAATGTCCTTTTAAACCACAATACAGGCACAATCCCTCACGAAGACGCCTTGTTCTCTCTTCCTCTGTAAGCCTAGTATGGCCTAGTTGCATAGGCTCAGAGGGAGGAGATAACTCTCTGGGTGGTGCCTGAAAGACAGGGGCCAACCTTGGTAACGGTCTCTTGGGTTGCTCTCTTGGAGTTCTTCTGTCCCTTATCTGATCATCCAGATCTATACAATAATCAATGAGTTCACTCAATACCTCAGGTAATTTACGAGGAGCCAATTCATGCATCAATGACTCTGATAACCCCTCCATAAAAGCCAGAACCAGAGCCTCATTAGTCCAGTTCAAGCCAGAAACCAACGTTTTAAATTCTATGGCATATTCAGACACAGTCCTGTTCCCTTGACGTATGTGGAACAAGGATTTGCCAGCTACCTTGGCCTTTCTGGTAGGATTAAATGTACGTTTTAACTCGGCTATGAATTCTTTATAGTTCCGTACGATAGGCTTCTCTGCCGCCCATAAAGGATTCGCCCATGTCAAAGCTCTGCCAGACAGATGGTTAATAATGAACCCCACTTTGGCTATGTCAGTGATAAACATTTGTGGAATTAACTTTAAAATGAATATCCACATGGACCAAAAATCCCCGGCACTCTGAGGGAGTACTGGTCAAACCTCATAGGAGTGGTCATGTGTACCTGGGATGTTTGAATGACAGGGGACACAGGTATAGCAGGCGGAGGTGCAACCCCAGCTGGTTCCAGGTGAGCCGTACGAGTCAGGATAGTTTGTAAGGCGAGAGCAAACTGATCCATCCTATGGTCCTGCTCGTCCTGTCTGGATACAAAGGTACTCAAATGCTGTGTTAAGTCTGCGGGATCCATTTGGCCAGATCGTAATGTCACAGTTCCCGGATCCCACCACGCAGCCCTTAAAGCCCAACAGTCCACAGAGCCAAAAAGCTACCAACAGAGTAGCCGTAGAACAATCCGTGCAAACAAAAAATGTGCTCTTTCCCAAGACAGTAAACAAACGGTAGTAAATAACCTTATAGATCTCTGAATCGTCTCCTCCAAGCGACGTACAGTAAAACAATACAGAAAAAAAGTAGAGATCTATAGGAAACAAAAATAGTAAACGAACATAGTGTTATACTGTAAACAGTAGTGTATTTAGGTTTTGTGCTGCCCTAGGCCTGACTAAACTCGTGCACCCCCTAATTTAAATTTGACGCACCCCTTCCTGTCAAGGGCACACCTCTTCCTGGGTAATCCCCACCCTTCCTCTTTAAGCTCCACCTTTTCCTCTTTGAGCTCCGCCTTTTCCTCTCTTGATATTAAAAGTGGATACCAAGTGCCTACTTGTATATTTTGTATACCATTTCAAATGTATCTATTGAGATAAATAAAATTATGAAATGTTTAAATTGAAGCATTTTTACAAAGAACAGCCACGCATGTCAAGTAAACGGGATCACAGCCGCTCTAATTGGTTGAACAATAAAATCCACAGAAACGTGCACTGCATATGAGCGTATCACAGAGCTGCACAGCAATAAAACCCACAGAAATGGGCAATGTGTATGAGCATATCAGAGCTGCACAGCAATAAAACCCACAGAAATGTGCAGTGTGTATGAGCATATCACAGAACTACACAGCAATAAAACTCACAGTAATGTGCAGTGTGTATGAGCGTATCCCAGAGCTCCAGGGCAATAAAACTCACAGTAATATGCAGTGTGTATCACAGAATCCACAGCAATAAAACTCCCAGCAATGCAATGTTTGGTGTGTGTCAGCGTATCAGAATCCACAGCAATAAAACTCCCAGCAATGCAATGTGTGGTGTGTGTCAGCGTATCAGAATCCACAGCAATAAAACTCCCTGCAATGCAATGTGCGGTGTGTATGAGTGCATCAAAATCCACTGCAATAAAACTCCCAGCAAACCAAGTGTATATGAGCACACAGCAATTATGCTGTGGAGCCATCTTGTCAGCAGTGGGGTGCCACTGCCAGAGAGTGCACTGTAGCTTTGATTCCCTTCCCGGTGGGTGTTCAGTCCAGAATAGAGTCTGTGTTAACGAAAGGGCGGGCAGCTGCCCGCGTGCGTTTCACGTGGTTCAGCCAGTAATGTGGTACTGAGACTCAGAGTCTCATGGCAGTGAAATGCCCTGATGTTCGGTGGTTTCAATCTGCAGGTTTATTCAGGCGAACCCCATAGGTTTCAATGTTAAAAATATTCCCGTTTTTATGCAATATCTAATAAATCATTTATTATTTTAATCTGCAGTAAAAAGTCTTTACTTATTGATTTTTTTTAGTACCTTTTAGTCATTTTTCAGATTTTTTTTGGGCAAAATTCCCCCCTTTTTTTAATAGCAGTTTTTCTTTTTTCTGTAACAGAACTTTTTATTATCAATCATAGGATCTTATATATAAATTCCAGACATTTTCGTTCAGTAGTTCTTTTGAAAACAGCAGGCCACGGGTTTGCGGTGGCAGCATTCAGCGGCCGACTCCATGCACTTTGGGGACCCTGCGGTGAATGGTGAATTCACTTCAGGGTGGGGAAATTTTATTCTCCTAAATGCAGGGAACTACAGAACACCAAAAAGTTGGCGTCATTTCGGTGCTCTGTGAGTAACCCATTTAGTGGTGAGGTTTTTTGCTGCCCCCCGGAAAGTGAAATTGAAAGTGTAAATTAGTGAAATCTCAATGTATCCTTCCTGGTAAAATACTTTGCAAAAGTAAAAAAAAAAAAAAAAATTTTTTTTTTTAGGGGTGGAGCCACCCAGTGCGGGCCGCCGCCCCCTGGAAAGTGCCGCCCTAGGCCTGGGCCTAGTCGGCCTAGGCCAAAATACACCAGTGACTGTAAAGACAGTGTTTATAACACGCAGCCCCTGCTGGAATCTCACTCACAGGGTTTAAGAAGCTTCAGCGCACATAGCGTTACCCCTCCTTTGGATACTTTGTTAGTAGAAAGCCCAGGGTGCTGTCCTGTGGGCAGATACTTCCACCAGGTTCCATATAGCTCCACTGCTCCTTAGATGAATGCCAGGGCTCCACTCAGAGAAGGGTTCAACAAAAGATTCAGCCAGGAATCAGGGATCAGGTATAAAAAAATTATTCAGACCATACATCCAACGCGTTTTATCAGCCCTAGGGCCAACTTCATCAGGGATAAAGATACACATACCCCCCTCCCTTCTTTTATAGTCCCCTTATCCCCAGGACATCACATCTCCCTCCAATCGCCGTTCTGTTCCGCCGATATCACCACTTCCGGTTTGGAGTCTTGCGGCGACTTCCGATGACCTTCTTCCTGGTATCCGCCATCTTAGTGCAGGCGCATTCTCATTTACTTTCCGGTGACCTTCTTCCTGGCATCCACCATCTTAGTACAGGCTTAGTTCTATTCCACTTCCTGTGACCACCTCCTATTCCGATTTTACTCCTTCATGCTTTAAAACTCCGCTTGCACAGCGGGTGTGATGTAGTTACATGGTTCAAAGGGGACAAATTTTTGTTTCCTATAGATCTCTACTTTTTTTCTGTATTGTAGAACAATCCCTAACTGTCTGGTCCTTAAAAATTGGCCAGGTATAAGTATACTAGCTAGACAGAAAGGGTTAATCAAAGACAATGTCGTAATACAAAACCAGGTCAGCAACACGGGGGTAGTCAGACGAGCCAGAATCAGGAATACAGAGTATAGAATAGTCAAATGGAATAGCCGGGTCGATATCAGTGCAGTAGCGTAGTACAAGGAAAATAGTCTAGGACAACGGAAGGCAGAATGGTCAGAAAACAAGCAGAGGTCAATAACAGGTTAAATCACGAGAGAATTCAGGTACAGGGAGCTCTGGTATGGATAACCATGATCTGGCACTGCTTAGAAGGAACTGTGGGTTTTTAAAAGACCTTCACCAGACCACGCCCCCCTCTCAAGCCGCGCCTCATGCAGCCACCTCCCTGCCTGTCTCTATTTAAACCGGGCGTTGGTCAGCGAGCAGCATCAGACATGCTGCCTTCAAGCACACTGGAGAGGCTGGAAGCCCCCAACGTCACACACAGCAATGAAACTCAGTTTTGCTGAGTATGTATGAGCTCCACAGCAATGAAACTCACAGTAATGCACAGTGTTTATGAGCTCCACAGCAATGAAACTCACAGTAATGCGCAGTGTGTATGAACTCCACAGCAATAAAACTCCACTATCCACCAAGTACTGTTTGAATAATATTGGACTCCAATGAGAGGGTGTTTGACCTTGAGAACACCCCCACATGGTGGTAACAGCAGGACCAGGTGAACATACCTGTGTTGCCAGAGCTGATATTTTTAAATGCTGTTTTGAAGTGTATTTGGAAGCAGCAGTTTTTTGCTTTGTTCTGAGGCCTGCCTGTCACTGAGTCCCTGCAGAGCAATGCAGCCAGGACTTAAATTTCTACCTTCTCACCTTCCAGCGTGTACCTGGCACGCACTGTCTGGAACTGCTGGGGAGACTGGGGAAAGGCGGCAGTGTAGACTTCAGAGGGGGCAAGGCACCAGCAAGGAGGAAGGACAAGGAGGAGAGAGTGTGGAGGCTTCAGTTTCCAGCACTGCAGGGGAGTCTGCTCTCTGACCTGGCAGATACAATGCAGCTCGCTGGGCACTGGCTGCCTCTTAGAGGAGGAGCAGCAGGGACACAGCACCAGGCAGATAGTTTAAAAATTTGGATCTCTTTCAAGGCAAGTGACCAGGGATTCAAATTTGTTTTTGCACCCCCCTCCTGGTCTTGCACTCTTAGGTGGCCACCTGTACTGCCTTACAGTGCTAGCTCCTCTGGTCACACCGCTTGCCTGACAATCTGCAGCTCTGGCAGATATGTGTAAATATGCTGCAACCCCCCTCCCCATGCTGTTCAAAGTTTCAGCGGCTGCAGAGAGGGGAGGGTGCAGCATGGTTACACACATCTGCCAGAGCTGGGGCACTGAAGAAACAGAGGGGAGATTTTATTTAACCAGCAACACCTTGTCACTGTGACGGAGGGCCTGACCTGACATGACACAGAAGGGGTGTGAGCTACTTGAGCAGTTAACAGACATGACCTATAGAAGTATAAACAAAACAAGGGATTTACTTACAACAGTACTATATACAGCAAGGGACCAGAACACCACAATGAAACAAAAAACCTGAGCACTAGAATAAAACCATAGACCTGAACTAAATAAATTGATGAACAACCAAGGACCTGGGAAACTATAGGCAGAAAGACATAAGAGAACTAAACACTAGAGTAACATGAGTGAAAACATAAACCTGTTTAAACCTAGAGAATAAACATGAAATGCAAACAAATACAAAACAGGAACCATATGAACAAAACAGAATGAATAACCAAGGACCTGGGAGATTATAAACAGATGTAAACACAGAACTGGCGGAGGAGTAAACCCAAAACCTGAAAGTAAAGTAATAAAGGGTAACTTGAACACATACAGGAGAACCTGAGTAACAGATCCCTACCAGAACTGCAAGGTATGTGAATAAGGATCAAGGAGAACAAGGCTTGGAACAAAGGAGACTGAAACATCAGAATGAGGCAGCGCCCTTCTTAGGGTGATGCCTGCTTATATAGCACATACTAAATGAGAACAATCAGTCCAGGTGAGCTCCAGGCTTGGACGTGAACCAAATGTCCAGAACTAAAAGCAATGTCCATTGAAGCCAGAGGGGGCGCCAGAGACCCAGGACGTGACAGTCACTTCCTGGGAGAGGAGGGGGGTTATCGGTCCCTACATACGCTCCTGACAATCGGAAGCGTTCAGTAGCAATATGAGCTGCCGAGCGCTTCTGTTTCTCTGGCTGCCACTGCAGGAGGAGGGAGGAGCATCATTGTTACGTCCTGCGCCCCCTCTGGCTGAGGTGGACATAGCCAGTGAAGTTCTGGACTTTAAGTGTATCTGGCGCCACCTCTGGCTTCTTCGAACTGTGCATCTTAGTTCTGGACATTGTCACTTCCTGACGTCAAGCCTGGATACACACACCTGGACTGAATTGCTAATGAACTTATGTGCTTAAAAGCAGGCAGCGCCCAAAGAAGGAGGCTGCCTCATTTTGTTCTGGAGCTCATCGTGTTAGGAACTCTTTCTGATCCAAGCCTCCTAGTGATTCATAGTCTAGTCTAGTCTAGGTTGTTCTGTTCTGTATTCTGTGTTATTATCAGTCTGATCTGTGCTCTCAGTTTAAGCCATTTCCTCATTGTGTCCTAGCTTTATCCTGTCTGTCTCCTGGTCTCCTCCATGTCTCGTATTTCCCCTGTTGAGTTCAGTTTAACCCTTCCATCCTGCATTGCTTTTGTTTTCAGTAATTGGGTTTCTGCTTAGGTTTTGCTCAGTTCCCTGATTTCTGATTTCATGTATATTTTGTTCTGAAAACCTGCTGTCTGTTTTTTCTGGTTCCTCGTTGTTTATTTACTTTCTGTTCTCGGTTCATGTTTGTGCATTGCAATAGAGCTCACACCCTCCTGTTCCATGTCTAGCCAGGTCCCCCCCAGTCGTTACAATCATGCTCTCTCCTGTTAGTTCGGGTGGTGGTGAGGTGCCGGTACTGAGTACCGGTGAGTACCCCCTGATAAAAAGCCCTGCTGATATGAAATTAGGTCTGCTTAGTAAATTGGTCTGTGATAGTAATTACTGTGCTATCCGTGCTTCTCATTTTTCATCATTTATGTTGTGTACATACAGTTGTGTTCAAAATTATTCAACCCCCAATACTGTAAAGGGTTTTAGGGAATTTAGTGTACATTTGCAATTGTATTCAGAATGAAATCCTACAAGGACTTTTTAAAGAACCATATGCAACTAAAATGACATCAATTGGTTTTGTAATACAGTAGTAAATGTTTCTTTTGTGAATTCTTCATTGACACAATTATTCAACCCCTTAAAGACTACCACTCTGAAGAACAGAGGTTGATTCAAGTGTTTTCAATCAGGTATTGAAAACACCTGTGGATGTCATGGAGCAGCAATAAAGCATAATAAGCACCAATTAGGCAGCTTTAAAATGACTGTGATACTCAGCTCCTTCTAGACATTTACTGGTGTGGTTACAAACATGGTGAAGTCAAGAGAATGGTCCAGAAAGACAAGAGAAGAGGTGATTACTCTTCACAGGAAGGGCAATGGCTATAAGAAGATTGCAAAGATGTTAAACATACCAAGAGAGACCATAGGAAGCATCATTCGCAAATTCAAGGCAAAGGGCACTGTTGAAACGCTACCTGGTCGTGGCAGAAAGAAGATGCTGACTTTGACTGCTGTGCGCTACCTGAAGCGTAGAGTGGAGAAAAGTCCCCATGTGACTGCTGAGGAACTGAGAAAAGATTTGTCAGATGTGGGTACTGAAGTTTCAGCTCAGACAATACGGCGCACACTGCGTAATGCAGGCCTCCATGCCAGAACTCCCAGGCGCACCCCCTTGCTGTCTCCAAAGAATAAGAAGAGTTGACTGCAGTATGCCAAAAGTCATGTGGACAAACCACAGAAGTTTTGGGATAGTGTTCTGTGGACTGATGAAACAAAATTAGAACTGTTTGGGCCCATGGATCAACGCTATGTTTGGAGGAGGAAGAACAAGGCCTATGAAGAAAAGAATACCTTGCCTACTGTGAAGCATGGCGGGGGGGTCAATCATGCTTTGGGGCTGTTTTGCTTCTGCAGGTACAGGGAAGCTTCAGCGTGTGCAAGGTACCATGAATTCTCTTCAGTACCAGGAGATATTGGATGACAATGTGATGCAGTCCGTCACAAACCTGAGGCTTGGTAGACGTTGGACCTTTCAACAGGACAATGATCCCAAGCATACCTCCAAGTCCACTAGAGCATGGTTGCAGATTAACCACTTCAATGCGGAGGACGCGCTCATTACTGCTGAGCGCGTCCTCCCATTGGGGTCAGCGTTCGGCCGGGTTCCAGCCGATCGCTGGCCCCCCCGGTGCGGGCTGACATCGAGGATGTCAGCCCGGCATCCAGAACCGCAGCCGCTGAAATTAGGTGTCATCGTGGCAGCGCGATGACACCTAATTCAGGCGCCCCCCCCGCATGTGCGGAGGTGGCGCCTGAAAGGGAGGGGGGGAGGTCCTTCGGACCTCTCTCCCTCCCGATCGGCGGCGTTGCGGGGGTTAACCCAGGCACCATTTGGAAGGGCACAGCCTGCCCTTCCAAATGGTGCCTGGCATTAACCCCTGGGGAGCTGGATCGCGAATCGGCGCTGAAAAGCGCCGGTTCGCGATCCTTTCCCGGAGCTGGCCGACATCTTGGATGTCGGCCAAGCCTCCGAGAACTCCCCCTGAGGACTGGCGTCATCGTGCGTAGCACGATGACGCCAGTCCTAGAGTTAACCCCTAACTGCCACCAACGGTGGAGATAGGGAGTTCCAATGAACTCCCTATCTCCCCATCCGTGGCAGCTAGGGGTTAATCTTTGGTATGGTTGGATCGGCCAGAGCATGGCCGTTCCAACGATATCAAACACGAATGTGAAAAAAGTGTTTTAAAAAAAATTAAAATTAAAAATAAAAATATATTTTAAAAACAAATTATAAAAAAAAACAAAACATTTTTTTTCTTTTTTTTGGTTCGTTAATGCAGCAATATTGTTCCCATTTCAATTATAATTTGAACAATGATGCTGCACTAACGATTTTTGTATGCGGTGCGTTTGTTAAAAATCGCGTAATTTTCCCCCAAAAAAAATGTAACGAGACCCCATCTCTAATTTTTTTAACAAGCGCACCCCATACAAAATATAACCGCAATTGCTCGCATGTTAAAAAAAACACTTTACACGTTGTAAATTATTGAAAATACATATTCTATTGCATTTTTTGTTATAATATACAGACATGACATAACGTATACATATAATAATGACATATTATGAATCTACCGAGTCTGACGGAAAGAACGATATATAATATGTCTGGGTAATATACTAAAATAAGCCTTCAAAACACGTTTAAACATGATGAGCAAAACCGGTAAAAATGACCTCAGCACAGAGGTGTGAAAAGCCTCAGCAGCGAAAGGGTTAAAGGCTGGAACATTTTGGAGTGGCCATCGCAGTCACCTGACTTAAATCCGATTGAGAACCTCTGGTGGGACTTAAAGAAAGCAGTTGTAGTGCGCAAGCCTAAGAATGTGACTGAACTGGAGGCTTTTGCCCATGACGAATGGGCGAAGATACCCGTAGATCGCTGCAAGACACTTGTGTCAAGCTATGCTTCACGTTTAAAAGCTAAGTACTAAGATTGAATGTCACTTGGGGGTTGAATAAAACTGATAATGATGTGAGCACAGAAAAGACATTTGTGGTTATTTCATTATAAATGTTATGTTATATTTGTCTGACCTACACGTGCCTCTTTGATTTAATTCTAAGCAAGATGACTGAATGATCAAAATCAATGTCAAACTGGCCAAAACACTCAATTTCAGTGGGGGTTGAATAATTTTGAACACAACTGTATGGGCTTCTATGTGTGTGGCCTGGTATAATGGTGTATTGTGGCACTGTGAATTTTCACTCTGTGTAAAGAGGCACTATCAAGCCACCGTGGAAGTGTCCTATTTGAAGGTTCATTTCTGACCTATATGTACCTTTCTTTTAAGACTTTGTGTGTGGTTGTTTTTTGATATATTTCTGTTTATTATTTTCCTTCAATAAAGACTTTGGTCGGTGGGCTTTACCTAATTCTGTGATTATATCTGGCACCATGTCCCTGCCAGTTAGGGGAGTGTGGGAGTAGTCTCCTTACTCTTCCTAGGTGTTGGGTTTTTTCTTTCAGGGTTATTCAAAGAGCTCCGAATTGTTGGCGAAAGGTAACCGAACACTGAAATTCAGTGTACGGTTACCTTTCCTGGCCATTCGGCTATTCAGAGAGCAGGCAATTCGCCAAATGTTGGCAAATTGCCTGCACATACGGTGCCTGTTCAGTGCCTGTTCCAGGGCAGTGAAATCCCCATAGAGAAGCAATGCTTTGTCTATTCAGAGAACACAAATCAGCAGTGAAGAGTTGCCAAATTGCCCTGCTGTTCGGTGGTTTCATTCGACAGGTTTATTCTGGAGAATCTCATAGGCTTCAATGTTAAAAATATTCCCGTTTTAATTCAATATCTAATAAACCGTTTATTATAGTATTCTGCAGTAAAAAGTTTCTTTATTTTTAGATGTTTTAAGATCTTTTAGGCATTTTTCAGGATTTTTTTGTGAATTTTTTTTCCTTTTTTTCCTTTTAATCGTTTCTTTTTTCTGTAACAGCCCTTTTTATTATCATTTATTGGATCTTATATGTACATTTCAGACCTTTTCATTCTGTAGTTTCTTTGCAAACAGCGTTTCACTTTTCAAGCATTCAAGCGTACTGTTTTTTTTTTTACTCCATTCGTCTGTGGTGTCGGCTTTTTCCGGTGGCTGCTCTGCGCTCTGATCGGTTCCTGCTCGGGTTTCTCCGGCGTGTTCGGCAGGGTTAATCCAGATGTTTTCGGCGTGTATTCGCCGGGTTTGCAGCGGCTTTTCCCTGCAGTACGACGTCCCTGTGGTGCTTGCTGAATACACCGCAGAGTCGCCGAAATGGGATCGCCAAATAGTACTGAATTGAAGAGAACGAAAAGTCACCGAACGTGCGGTGACTTTTCGATTCTCTTTGAATAACCCTGTTTTTGAGTGGGTTAGGCCCGGTTAATTGGCAGGGCCATATATTTACACCTTGTTTGAGAGAGAACTTTATGCTCACACTCAATATATACAACTTTTTCTGAATACTTTTAGCAGTATACCTATATTTCAAAAACCAATTATGTTTCAGACGTGAAATTTGGTATTTACTATGTTCTTGAAAAATAAAAACAAAAGGTTTCCAAAAATCCCAGGGGGGTGAAAAAAAAGGGGGGGTGAATACGTTTAAACAGGATACCTATCTACATATATAAATGCGAAAGTCCTGACTGACTGACTCATCAACGCCCAGCTGAAACCGTTTAGCCTATGACCGTGAAATTTTGAAGGGATACTGTATTTATGATGTAGGCACCCACTAAGGAAGGATTTTTGGAAACTCCGCCCCTAAGAGGGTGAAAAAGGGGTTGAATATTTTAACCACTTGGCTGCTAAGGACATGCTCAGCGCGTCCTGCCAAGTGTACCTCCTGTGCCATGGACGCGCTGAGCTCGTCCATGCACAGGAGGCAGCAATCGGCCGGGATTCCAGCCGATTGCTGGCCCCCCCCGGTGCGGGCTGACATCCAAGATGTCAGCCCGGCACTCTGGGACCCCGGCGGGGCCATTAGATGTCATCTCGGCGGCGCCCCCCCCCCCCCCGCGAGTGCGGAGGAGCCGCCTGAAAGGGAGGGGGGGGGGAAGTCCTTCAGACCTCTCTCCCCCCCCGATCGCCGGGGGCCAGAATGTTAAGGCAGGCACCGTTTGGAAGGGCACAGCCTGACATTGGCTGACATTAACCCCTGGGGAGCCAGATCACGATTCGACGCCGGATCGTGATCCTCTCCCGGAGCTGCCCGACATCTTGGATGTCAGCCAAGCCTCCAGGAAATCCCCCTGACGACTGGCGTCATCGTACTATGCACGATGATGCCAGTCCTGGAGATAACCCCTAGCTGCCAGCAAGTTTTTAAAAAAAAATTAAAATAAAAATAAAAAAATGGTTTTTTTTTTTAAATACGTTTTGTTTTGTTTGTTTTGTTAATGCAGCAATATTGTTCCCATTTCAATTATAGTGCAGCATCATTGTTCAAATTAACGATTTTTGTTTGGGGTGCGTTTGTTAAAAATCGCGTAATTTTCCCCCCCAAAAAAAATGTATAAATTTCTAATTTCTTTAACAAGCGCACCCCATACAAAATATAACCGCAATTGCTCGCATGTTAAAAAAAACACTTTACACGTTGTAAATTATTGAAAATTCTAATTTTATTATATTATACAGACAGGGCATGACGTAAACATATAATAATGATATATTATGAATCTGCCGGAAAGAACGATATATAATATGTCTGGGTCATATACTAAAATAAGGCTTCAAAACGCATTTAAACATGAGCGAAACAGGTAAAAATGAGCTCATGTAACGGTAGCTGTATCGCTTATCCAAGAGTAGTGGAGTTGGGATCCTTGAGGGCAGAAGTATCTGCTTGAATAATACAAAAGGTTTATAACTTACAGACTGCAACAAGGAGACACAAGGACTAACTGAATTGCCTCTAGGCTCTGAAGGTTTCAAGACCAACAGGTTACCTCGGACACGCTCAGAAACAGCAGACGTGGAATGACAGTCCGTGAAGTATTCAAGGTGCAGGGCAGTCAAATGCAGAAACCAATCATTTTGGTACATACAAGGACTAACTGAATTGTCTCTAAGCTCTGAAGGTTGCGAGACCAACAGATTACCAAGGACACATTCAGAAACAGCAGACGTGAAATGACAGTCCGTGAAGTATTCAAGGTGCAGGACAGTCAGATGCAGAAATAACATAAAATCAGAAATAAACAATAGTTTGTAATCGTGGTCTTAGCAAAACCATAAACCTAAGTAGGAACCTGGAATAAAGGGACCCTCAAGGGTTGCAAACAATAACCCTAAACGTGAGGGGTTAGAACCGAAAACTGTGAGTGATCAACCCAGCAACAAGCAGGAGGTTAAATCACTAAAACAAATAATACAATGTAAAAAACACAATAGAGAGAGTAGTCTAAAGCCAAGCCGGGTCAATGACAGGAGAAGGGATCGCATACAAGCAGGGTCGTTAACAGTAAAGTCCAATATATAATTAGGAAGTAGCGGTGCGTGAATAACTCCACAACAGGGCAATGAGGCCATTCCTAGAGCCCTGTTTTAAAGCCTGTGGCTCCTGGTAACCACACCTGACCCCGCCCCCTCAGATGCCGATCTGCCAGCAGAAAGTGCTGGCATCTGACCAGCCAGCGGTCCCCCTTCTTGCCCAGACTCCCCAGGGGGCACAGCAGGGGCTGAGGACGTAACAGCTCAGCACAGAGGCGTGAAATGCCTCAGCAGCGAAAGGGTTAAACAGGATACCTATAAACACAAAAACAGAAGATGTTACAGACGTGAAAATCGGTATTTAGATTCGTCTTGAGAAACTAAAAAACATGTATTTTACCATTTTCAAAAATCCAAGTGGGGGGGGGTCGAAAAAAGGTGAATATTTTAAACAGGATACCTATATCTCAAAAACAGAAGATGTTACATGCGTGAAAATTGGTATTTAGATTTGTCTTGAAAAAAAACATGTATTTTACCATTTTCCAGAAATCCAGTGGCAATAAGGGGATTGAATACTTTTATCAGTATACCTATATTTCAAAAACCGAAGATGTTACAGGTGTGAAATTTGGTATTTACAATCTTTTGAAAAAAGCCAAACATGTGTTTTACCATTTTCCAAAAATCCAATTAAGGGGGGGGGGGGGGGTCGGTGGAAAGGGGTGTCAGGATCTGGCTGCGGTTGGTGTAGCAGGATGGGGTTGTGAGCCCAATATGCAGTGATATAAGCAGGTTTAAGATAACAAAAGGGTGTTTATTGAAAATAAACACTAACATCAAATCAGGCAAGGAACAGGCAATGGCGTAGTCAGGGTTCAGCAAGGGGTTCGGTACACGGCAAGGCTGGCAGAGAGTAGTCGATGATACAGCAGGGGTTCGGTACACGGCAAGGCTGGCAGAGAGTAGTCGGTGATACAGCAGGGGTTCGGTACACGGGGAGTCTTAGATGGGGGGCAGAGGTGGAGCAGGATGGGAGGGTTACCGGTGAGTGAAGTAATGAGAGTCCAGATTATAGCAGAAGGTCCTTGGGGTCTGTAGTAGAGGGTTCAGGAGATGATCAGGCGGTTTCAGGGAGCTTTGAGTAGACAGGTATCGCAGTCAGTAACTTCAATGTGGAAGTCCAGGGTTGAGGGTGGGACTCCCTTATATGCAGGGCTAATCAGGGAGGATGAAGGGCAGGTGTGGATCCAGGGCCAGAACGGTAGAATCAGGAAGGTGAATTGTTTATACAAGGGTTATGGAATCTGCAGGGGACATGTAGTAAAAGGCACAAAAAGGGGTGCCAGGGGGTCAGGGCCTCCAGGACCTGACATAGCCCCCCAACAAGGGGCAACCTCCGGGTGCCCCGGACGTGGTCGAGGCAGGTACAGTGTCCAGGATCACACCCCGGATGAATAAGGATTGTTTACGGGATGCAATGTCCATGCTCCCGAAACCTGGTCCCAGATGGATGTGACAAGGGTGCACTGTACAGTGCTGGAACGAGTTCTCTTAGGTACAGGAACTTGGGCAACAACAGCGGCACAGGTCTGCAGCGACGAAGATACTGGAACTTGACCTGGCAGGGCAGCGCCCTTGGCGAGGATCGTTGGGGCAGTGCCCTTGACGAGGCATGGTGGGGCAGCGCCCTTAGTACGGCCTGGTGGGGCAGCGCCCTTGAGGAAGACTGGAGGGGCAGCGCCCTGGAGGACCGGAGGGGCAGCGCCCTTGATGAGGCATGGTGGGGCAGCGCCCTTGGCAACCGGAGGGGCAGCGCCCTTGACGAGGCACGGTGGGCAGCGCCCTTGGCAACCGGAAGGCCAGCGCCCTTGACGAGGCACGGTGGGGCAGCGCCCTTGGCAACCGGAGGGGCAGCACCCTTGACGAGGCACGGTGGGGCAGCGCCCTTGACGAGGCTCGGTGGGGCAGCGCCCTTGACGAAGACTGGAGGGGCAGCGCCCTTGAGGACCGTAGGGGCAGCGCCCATAGCGAGGCCCTTGGCACTGCACGGCTCAACGGCGACATCCTTGGCAAGGCATGGAGGAACAACGCCCTTGGCAAGGCATGGAGGAACAGCGCCCTTGGCAAGGCCCTCGGCACTGCACGGCTCTGCGGCGGCGGCCTCCTTGGCACTGCACGGCTCTGCGGCGGCGACCTCCTCGGCACTGCACAGCTCTTGCTGGGCAATGAGCGATTTGGCCTTACGGCGACGTCGATGGCCCCGTGGCGATGATAGCTCAGGAGAGCCTACGGGTTGCAGGGCAGCGACATCCTGAGATCCTGCGGGTTGCAGGGCAGCAACATCCTGAGATCCTGCAGGTTGCAGGGCAGCGACATCCTGAGATCCTGCAGGTTGCAGGGCAGCGACAGCCTGAGATCCTGCAGGTTGCAGGGCAGCGACATCCTGAGATCCTGCAGGTTGCAGGGCAGCGACCTCTTGAGATCCTGCAGGTTGCAGGGCAGCGACCTCTTGAGATCCTGCAGGTTGCAGGGCAGCGACCTCTTGAGATCCTGCAGGTTGCAGGGCAGCGACCTCTTGAGATCCTGCAGGTTGCAGGGCAGCGACCTCTTGAGATCCTGCAGGTTGCAGGGCAGCGACCTCTTGATCCTGCAGGTTGCAGGGCAGCGACCTCTTGAGATCCTGCAGGTTGCAGGGCAGCGACCTCTTGAGATCCTGCAGGTTGCAGGGCAGCGACCTCTTGAGATCCTGCAGGTTGCAGGGCAGCGACCTCTTGAGATCCTGCAGGTTGCAGGGCAGTGAGTTTTGGCTTTTGTTCAACCTCCAATTCCAGGAGGCATGCATGAGTCTCCAGCTCTTGGGGTTTCGGTTTCACAGACAACCGAACAACTGTGGGTGACATGGAGAACAGGGCACCAATGAAGGCAGATCTCTGGTATGGTGCACTTGAAATGGTTGTGGTAGCTGGAGTTCTGTAGTTGGCCACTGCACGGCACAGATAGGTGGCTGGGCGACAAACGGATCCTGCAACGTCAACATACCTCCCATGCTGTCCTGGGGGTCCCTGGGTGCGGCGTGCAGTCTGTCTGGACAGGTCTAGGCCAGCATCAGTGGTTTCCTCTTCTGACTCCGAGTCATCAGAAGGACATGGTGAAGGTGGCACCGTGTGTCCATGAGGAGCGGCTTCCCGAAGTCTCAGGGCCGATTCGAAGACCTCCAGGTCCTCTCTGCGAATGACAGTTCCGTTTGAGGCATATGTGCAACAAGGAGGTATAGGGCTGGGTTCTGGCTCTTTGGCAACACCAGCCATGATGTATTGGCTAGTCTCGGTCTCCATAGGCATGGCTGATTCAGCGTCTATGGAATCTTGCTCCATTGGCACGTCGGGATCGGAATCCGGTTCGGCGTACTCCATAGGGGTTTCCTGGTCTGACCCCTCAGAAGAAGCTTCTTGGGTAACCTGGTCTCTGGGTGCAGAGAGTCTGGTAGCTCTTGGCCCAGGTTTCCTGGGAGCAGGGACACGCTTTGGTGCAGGAGGTTTAATTACCAGGCTTCTTCTGGGAGTTGGCTGGGACACAGGTTTTTCTTTGGGTGCAGGTTTTTTATACCTAACATTTGATGAATTTATTTCCTGCAGGGCAGGCACAGTCTTTTTTGGCCGGGTAGGTACCGGTTTCTCCAACAATTTCTTTGCTGGCTCGACAGGTGCAGGCTTGATCTGAACAGGCTTTGCAATAACAGGTTTAGAAAAACTTTTTGTACCTGGCTTAGGTGGGCGCAGTGGGCAGGCCGATATTAGATGCATGGGACCCCCACAGTAGAAACAGAGGTTTAGCGCCCTCCTTCTTGCCTTTTCTTCTGGGGTCAGCGGTCCTCTGGCTCCCTCTGTAGCAGGAACGCGCACCTTAGATGAGGTGCCCCTTGGGTTTTGCTGCATATAATCAAGCAGGGAAATTCGCAAGGAATAATCCTTTATATGGCGCTGTCTGATGTAGTACAGGTTGCTGCTTGACTCAGATAGAGAGGCAGTGTTACACACCTGCCAATAATGTCAGAGAAGATGGGTGGTATATCTGAGTTGAGCGCTACCTGTAGATGTATATGTTGCGCTTTGTGAAGTGCACCTTCTATATGGAGGTATCGCACATACAGTGAGATGTGGTGTCCTCGGGTGTATTAATTTATCTCGCAAAATAGGGAAGGTATTAGGAGACCCTGGTTTTTTCCCAAGGAATCTTAAGGGGATATATAGGATAGAGATAATGATGACAGGTTTATGTCGTACTCTGCGTTCCTCGTGATCAAAAAAAGGGGGTATATGGGATTATGATACCCCTGATATATTAGTGTGTATCCGTGAGTATACAATGTTTGGGGGAGTGATGGTAATCAAATACTGTCACCATCTGGTGATTAAAAGGTGTGCTGTGTCAAACACCTTTTTGGTTTGGGTAATGCCAGAAGTCCTCTAGTGATTTACTGTCCTCTAGTGGTTAGACTAGGTAACACCGTCTCTAGTGGTTGGACTAGGTAACGCAATCTCTAGTGGTTAGGCTAGGTATCGCAGTCTCTGAATGCAGTGCAAAAAACAGATGTGTCTTCAGTTTCTCCTCTTCTTCTGTTCTTAACATATGCAAGACAGAGAAAAAGCATACATAGTGCAACACTGTATAATAAAGCTTGTTTGTTCAGATAAAAGGTGGATTGAACTCACGTGGTCTAGAGCCTATTAGGGGATGTCAGGCTCAGACTTTAGTGCCGCGCCAGTCCATAAAGGTGACTGGATCCCTTCTTTAAATCCCTCCTGTGCTGTACCAAGTTCCTCGTGGTCTCCCGGTTCTCTGGACTGGTCCTCCAAGGCAGATGTGTGGCTACCGCTGGCGTTCCTTCCTTTCTCCGCGGGTAAAATACCACAAACAGCAGGATAAGGGGGTTAAAAGGGATTTATTAAGGATATACAATACAGGTAAAAAATAGGGGGTAATCCAGGACGCGTTTCGCCTAATACAAGGCCTCTTCCGCTGGATACCTCCTCAGTCTCTCTCTGTTCTTTATATACAGAGTGTTTATGCTTGGTGCGATTTACATTTTCGATTCGGCGTGCCGGATTTGGCGCATGCGCCTTAGTCTGAGTCTGATTGGGCCGGTCACATGCGCGTGTTGGCCAATCCTTGTGCTGTGTTCCTTAGGACATCGTCGGAGGTGCTTCTCTTCTCTGTTGTCCTCGTGCTTTGGATGTAACATATTGGTTTTGTGCAGAGGGAGTTGTTGTGGGGACTTTCGTGTTTAAATTCTTCATATCTCTACTAAAACTGACTTACATTCTGCTCGGTATGTAGATCAAGTTGTAGCCTGATAAGGGTAACGGCAGAGAGATGGGAGCGAGATACAGTAATGGGTACTCAATATAATTCCAGGACACTGTGCTGATATCTGGTTGGACAGAAAATGACTCAGGAGTGTAACTCAATGTCGTTAAGTGGAATATAAGCTTCCTAAGTGTGTAGTTATGCACTAGGGCCATAATGGCTAGATTGGATGGGTAAATGAGGCATAAATCATTGATATGTGCCAGGTGGGTTTGGCAGAAAGGTTAGGTGGGCACTCTTTAATTGTAATTCTCCATGGGTTGCCATAGATAGGCTGCTCGATGTGTAGTTCAAAATGTTGCCTGATAAGGGTATTGGCAGAGGGGTTGGGGTAACAAAACCAGGAGGGGGTTTCTTTGTTTGTAGGGGTGAGGTATCAGACATGTGGACGGAGTCGTACTACTGTCTGATTCCACTGTGGGTATGTCTGAATAACGTTATTTGATGATGGTCATAATGTGCTGCGGTGAGAAACTCCCTATGTGTATTGCTATAGGGTTCCTATCGCTAGATCTGCTTGGTATCTAAGGCAATCTTCGTTCGTTGATAGATTTCGTAAGAGGAATGCCAGAGATTTGAGCCGGGGACTGTAGTTTATAAAAAGTGACATAATTCGAAGTCCATGTTCAGGCCCTTCGGGTGTAATGTGTCGAACTCATAGATGCAGCGCATTTCTTCTTGCCCTATTTTTTTGGATAGGTCGCCTCCTCTCCTGTCATTTTTTATTCTTTTGATGGCCATAAACTCTAGTTTGTTCGGGTCGCAGTTGTGATTTTTCTTGAAATGGGCGGGGACACTATGCGATTCCAGACCTTTTTCTATGTTTCTTACGTGTTCCCTAATTCTGACGCCTAGAGCTCTCGTGGTCTTTCCTATGTACTTTAGTCCACATGGGCATATCAGAAGATATATTACATTTGTAGAGAAACACGTAAGTATATCTTTTATTTTCCATGAACCTCTCCTGTTAGTTACTTTGGTTATATGTCTCTTTTTGTTCCCAGTGCTCCTGCAGCTGATGCAATTCCCGCATCCATAGAAGCCTGTTTTTTGTTTAAAGTGGTTTTTCGGGATCTTTGGCACGTATTCGCTATTGGTTAGTTTCGCTTTTAGATTCTTTGTCCCCCTACAAATGAATCTGGGTCTAGAGGGGAGTATGTCTTGTAATAGGGGATCTTCCCTAAGTATAGGCCAGAATTTTCTTATGATTTGTTTAAAGTTCTTGTCTTGTTGGCTGTACGTGAACAGAAAAGGCGTTTCGTTTTGGATGGAGTTCTGTGAGGTCTTATCTTTGTACTTGAGGTATTCCGTCCTATCTGACTGTGTGATGGTTTCTTTAGTTGTTTCTATGGTTTCTGCGTTATATCCCTTTGCTAAGAAGTCTCTCGTTAGTTTTTCTGCTTGGATATTAAAATCCTCGATTTTAGAGCAGTTTCTTCTTATCCGGATAAATTGTCCTTTGGGGATGCCTTCTAGCCACTTGTCCAGATGACAGCTGTCACGGCCAATGTAGCTGTTGCTGTCGACTTTCTTGAAGAACGTTTTAGTACATATTGTTTCTTCTTCTATATAGATCGTAAGATCTAGATAGTTCACTGTTTCTCTACTCCAGCTGGTATCCAATCTAATGTTGGGGTCTTTCTGATTCAGGTCTTCTAGAAATGTGATCAGTTTCTCCTCTCCTTCTTTCCATATGAAGAAGAGGTCGTCTATATACCTCCTGTAGATAACAATTTCTGTCTTGTGTTCTTCCATGAAGTCTTTCTCCCAGGTGTCCATATAGAGATTAGCGAAACTGGGCGCAAAACGTGTTCCCATCGCCGTTCCCCTGACTTGTATGAAATGCTCTTGATTGAATGTGAAGTAGTTGTTCTTAAGGATTAGTCTAATCCCCTCTAAGATGAAATTCTTCTGCTCGGGTAATATGGTGTCATCAGCGTCGAGATGTCTTCTTATTGCATCTATACCTTCTTCATGAGTCAGGGGAACGGCGATGGGAACACGTTTTGCGCCCAGTTTCGCTAATCTCTATATGGACACCTGGGAGAAAGACTTCATGGAAGAACACAAGACAGAAATTGTTATCTACAGGAGGTATATAGACGACCTCTTCTTCGGATAAGAAGAAACTGCTCTAAAATCGAGGATTTTAATATCCAAGCAGAAAAACTAACGAGAGACTTCTTAGCAAAGGGATATAACGCAGAAACCATAGAAACAACTAACGAAACCATCACACAGTCAGATAGGATGGAATACCTCAAGTACAAAGATAAGACCTCACAGAACTCCATCCAAAACGAAACGCCTTTTCTGTTCACGTACAGCCAACAAGACAAGAACTTTAAACAAATCATAAGAAAATTCTGGCCTATACTTAGGGAAGATCCCCTATTACAAGACATACTCCCCTCTAGACCCAGATTCATTTGTAGGGGGACAAAGAATCTAAAAGCGAAACTAACCAATAGCGAATACGTGCCAAAGATCCCGAAAAAACACTTTAAACAAAAAACCGGCTTCTATGGATGCGGGAATTGCATCAGCTGCAGGAGCACTGGGAACAAAAAGAGACATATAACCAAAGTAACTAACAGGAGAGGTTCATGGAAAATAAAAGATATACTTACGTGTTTCTCTACAAATGTAATATATCTTCTGATATGCCCATGTGGACTAAAGTACATAGGAAAGACCACGAGAGCTCTAGGCGTCAGAATTAGGGAACACGTAAGAAACATAGAAAAAGGTCTGGAATCGCATAGTGTCCCCGCCCATTTCAAGAAAAATCACAACTGCGACCCGAACAAACTAGAGTTTATGGCCATCAAAAGAATAAAAAATGACAGGAGAGGAGGCGACCTATCCAAAAAAATAGGGCAAGAAGAAATGCGCTGCATCTATGAGTTCGACACATTACACCCGAAGGGCCTGAACATGGACTTCGAATTATGTCACTTTTTATAAACTACAGTCCCCGGCTCAAATCTCTGGCATTCGAGGGGGGCGGAGCTAACTGCCGACGAGGAAGGTCACGTTCTGAGGAGCTCCTCGACCATAGAAGCTTATGTGACATATTTTGGTGATTCCCTCATGGGATTTAAACGTACTGGACGGTGACAGGAGGTCCCTACAGCCCTCTGACTCGGACTGGGATCTTGCTGAGTCGTGCTAGGTGGAGATCTTGGAGTGCGGTGGCTTTGGGCCTACCTCGGCTATCTGCGTGCGGCGGCCATCTTGGGCCTATTCATCCCTGCTCCGGCCGTGCTGAGTGACATTCTCCCTTCTGACACAGCGGGTGATGTCTCCCTAGACCTGTCGCGGCGCTTTGGATTGTGGTGCGATATTTATCTAGCCCGGACGGAGGTGATACAGCAGGGAGAGGCTTACTGCGGAAACACACGCCTGGCGGCCATCCTGGTGGATTCTCCCCCGGCAGAGATACTCCCGGTGGATTAGTGACCCAGACTGCCGCATCTCCATGGGTAAGAAGTCGGGTAAGAAGCCCTTCCCATTAGAAGGCCCACGACAGCTGGACATCCGAGATGCGCTGGGAGAGGGCAGGCGTAAGAGACAGGGAGAACCCCATACATACCGGTCTCCCACGATGAGCTCGTCCGAGGAGGAGGACCCATACTGGTCGGAGGCCTCGGTGGTGGCGCGGCACTCGCCCCGGGCACCGGAGGCAGGCAGACGGTCAGCTGCGGAACCCAATGGTCGGAGGACCCCGGTGGCGCGCCGACTCGAGTCTTCTGGTCCCCCTGTCCCTGCGGAGGTTACTCCGACTGCTCCTGGGAGGCGAAGAGACGCGGACCGCGTGTCCTTCACTAGGGACGATATACGTGGCCTACTGGGAGAAGCACTTGAGGAGATGAGAGCGGTGTGGCGCGCGGACTTTGCGGCCTTAACAACAGAATTGACGGATGTCAAAGGGAGGCTGAAGACAGTAGAGGCCCGGGTTGAAGAGATAGTAGCGACCCAGACGCTCCTCGCGCCACAGGTGGATTCACTGCAGTCGCAGGTGGCGGCGCTCACGGGAGCCGTGGAGGCGGCTGAAAACCGCCATCGCCGGAGAAACGTTCGTATCCGGGGGATCCCGGAGACGATAGCCGATGATGCCCTGCTACCGCTTATTAACAAGTTGGCGTTGCACGTGATCGCTGCGCCGTCCGGGACTGTTTTTCACAACGTTTTCCGACTACGTAAGGCGACTACAGCTCCGGTGGACTCCCCCCGCGATGTGCTAGCGGTGGCGGGAAATGAGACAGATAAACGGCGCCTGATGTCGGCTCCCGCAGCTCGAACCCCAATTGTTTTTGAAGAGATGGTTTTGTCACTGTTTAACGATCTTCCTTTTGTGACCTTGATAGCTCGCCGGCAATTCCGAGAAGTCTCGGCGTTCCTGAGGAACCGTGGGGTTAGATATAGATGGGGGTTGCAGGTTCTATGTACATAAATTATGACAACCTGTCTCACCTGGTGTCCTCCCCTGAGGCCGCGTGGTCCCTGCTTCACTCCCTGGACCTCTCCCCTGCCCCGGTGTCCCCCAGCCTTGTCCCTGGGGGTTCCTCCCCTCCGATGCTAGATCCGGGATAGAATCGGACGTGGAATGGCACAGCCTGGTGCTTTAAACTAACAGGATTCTGCTCTCATTCCGCTTTCTCCCCTCTTTGTGATACGGACCGTTCTGCTTCTCGCTGATATTTGCTATTTTTCTTTTTGATGCCGTCTATTGCCTTCATGAAAGTCGGAGACTTTTCTAACTATATGGGTATGTTTCACTTATAGCGAACTCTGTTGGGGGTTTTCTTTCTCTCTCCTATATTTTTACAAACTAGATGCCTTTCGCAGCCTTTTTCATATCTTTCTGGTTTTTGGTATTGCGCAGAGGATATTTTTATTTGCAGAAGACCTGTTTTTGTTTTTCTCATATCTATGGATGTATATTAATGGTCTTATGGCTTTTGTGTGATATATTCGATGACTTAAGGAGGCCCTGCAAGGCCTTCATTTTATATTTGTTCTATACCTATTGTTGCAGCATTCGTAAATAATTCTCTTTTTCCCCTTCTTTTTTTTTTTTTTTTTTTCTTTTCTTCTTCTTCTCTCTCCTTTTCTGCCCCCCCATTTTGTTTTGGCTTTACTGGGTTGTCCTAGGGGAAGAGCTTTTCCCCGGGTGCCCAGGCCTGGTGCCATTAACCCCCATGGCTTTTTCCCGTGGTTTTTAACCAGTTGGGAATGTGCCAGAGGCGGCACTAATATGGCCTTTGCCATCTTTCCCTCACCCCCCCTTTTTTTTTTTTTTTTGCTCTCCTTTTTATAATTATATTTGATGACTTTCGATGTTGATATTGCTATCTATACGCCTTGTAGTTTCGATGCATATGATTCCTGATGATCTTTTCTTATGCTATGCTGTTTTTCTTTATTTTCTTTACACTGAGTTATTGCAGACGATTATATGCGGCCCTGCGAGGCCCTCACTTTACGTTTTACTTGTATGATGACTTATTTCAAAATAAAAAAATTTGAATACAAAAAAAAAAAAAAAAAAAAAAATTCTGGCATTCCTCTTACGAAATCTATCAACGAACGAAGATTGCCTTAGATACCAAGCAGATCTAGCGATAGGAACCCTATAGCAATACACATAGGGAGTTTCTCACCGCAGCACATTATGACCATCATCAAATAACGTTATTCAGACATACCCACAGTGGAATCAGACAGTAGTACGACTCCGTCCACATGTCTGATACCTCACCCCTACAAACAAAGAAACCCCCTCCTGGTTTTGTTACCCCAACCCCTCTGCCAATACCCTTATCAGGCAACATTTTGAACTACACATCGAGCAGCCTATCTATGGCAACCCATGGAGAATTACAATTAAGGAGTGCCCACCTAACCTTTCTGCCAAACCCACCTGGCACATATCAATGATTTATGCCTCATTTACCCATCCAATCTAGCCATTATGGCCCTAGTGCATAACTACACACTTAGGAAGCTTATATTCCACTTAACGACATTGAGTTACACTCCTGAGTCATTTTCTGTCCAACCAGATATCAGCACAGTGTCCTGGAATTATATTGAGTACCCATTACTGTATCTCGCTCCCATCTCTCTGCCGTTACCCTTATCAGGCTACAACTTGATCTACATACCGAGCAGAATGTAAGTCAGTTTTAGTAGAGATATGAAGAATTTAAACACGAAAGTCCCCACAACAACTCCCTCTGCACAAAACCGATATGTTACATCCAAAGCACGAGGACAACAGAGAAGAGAAGCACCTCCGACGATGTCCTAAGGAACACAGCACAAGGATTGGCCAACACGCGCATGTGACCGGCCCAATCAGACTCAGACTAAGGCGCATGCGCCAAATCCGGCGCGCCGAATAGAAAATGTAAATCGCACCAAGCATAAACACTCTGTATATAAAGAACAGAGAGAGACTGAGGAGGTATCCAGCGGAAGAGGCCTTGTATTAGGCGAAACGCGTCCTGGATTACCCCCTATTTTTTACCTGTATTGTATATCCTTAATAAATCCCTTTTAACCCCCTTATCCTGCTGTTTGTGGTATTTTACCCGCGGAGAAAGGAAGGAACGCCAGCGGTAGCCACACATCTGCCCTTGGAGGACCAGTCCAGAGAACCGGGAGACCACGAGGAACTTGGTACAGCACAGGAGGGATTTAAAGAAGGGATCCAGTCACCTTTATGGACTGGCGCGGCACTAAAGTCTGAGCCTGACATCCCCTAATAGGCTCTAGACCACGTGAGTTCAATCCACCTTTTATCTGAACAAACAAGCTTTATTATACAGTGTTGCACTATGTATGCTTTTTCTCTGTCTTGCATATGTTAAGAACAGAAGAAGAGGAGAAACTGAAGACACATCTGTTTTTTGCACTGCATTCAGAGACTGCGATACCTAGCCTAACCACTAGAGCTTGCGTTACCTAGTCCAACCACTAGAGACTGTGTTACCTAGTCTAACCACTAGAGGACAGTAAATCACTAGAGGACTTCTGGCATTACCCAAACCAAAAAGGTGTTTGAAACAGCACACCTTTTAATCACCAGATGGTGACAGTATTTGATTACCATCACTCCCCCAAACATTGTATACTCACGGATACACACTAATGTATCAGGGGTATCATAATCCCATATACCCCCTTTTTTTGATCACAAGGAACGCAGAGTACGACATAAACCTGTCATCATTATCTCTATCCTATATATCCCCTTAAGATTCCTTGGGAAAAAACCAGGGTCTCCTAATACCTTCCCTATTTTGCGAGGTATATTAATACACCCGAGGACACCACATCTCACTGTATGTGCGATACCTCCATATAGAAGGTGCACTTCACAAAGCGCAACATATACATCTACAGGTAGCGCTCAACTCAGATATACCACCCATCTTCTCTAATCAAGCAGGGAGTCTAGATACTGCTGGATCTTCAGGAAGGCATCTTTTAAGTTTTTCACCATGGTGTATATCACTGCGGGCTCACAGGTTGTTGACTTCCACATTCTGTCAGGATCTGGCTGCGGTTGGTGTAGCAGGATGGGGTTGTGAGCCCAATATGCAGTGATATAAGCAGGTTTAAGATAACAAAAGGGTGTGTAGCGCTGTGTTAAAAATCATCTCGCTGTGGCAGTACCTATTTTTGGCCACAAGATGGAGACTATCGCGATCAGATACTGGACATTGGGACTACAATGCCCGGCATGCTTTGTGAGAAGACAGGAAGTGGGTGGGGACTGGACACTTACATCCTCTGCCTCGTGGAGAAAGTTCGAGGGCGCGCCAGGGAAGCAGAGAAAGCAGACGCACCGAGGAGATCGCGGGAGAATCTAGGCCCAAAGCCTGAGGGAGACCTGTTGTTCCGGTTTGGGTCACCTAGCCTGAGGAGAAGGAGACTCGCCAGAGCCCAGACACTGCTGCAGACCGGCGGAATCGAACAGAGAGCAGGCGGTGAGCTGGACAAGCGGCATAAAGTGAGACAACGGATCCGGCCGCTAGTATCCCCAGTCAAAATCCGGAGGAGAGACGTCCTGGGTCAGCGGAGCCTAAAGCCTGCGTCGGATGGGTGAGAGGCCTCCAAGGCTGTTTGTGATTAACCCTTTCACTGCTGAGGACGTGTAGGGAACGTCCTCATTGACTCATAAGGAAAGAGAGTGGGTTCCTTTGAACCCCAATATCTCCCGACTGTAGGCAGCTAGCAGGGTTATGTTTGGTATCATTAGAAAGGCCAGAGAATGGCCTTTCCAATGATACCAAACATGACCATGTTTAAAGTAAAGAAAAAAAATAATAATAAAAAAAAGAAAAATGTGTTTTTTTTAAGACGTGAAATGGCTCAGCAGTGAAGGGGTTAAAGGTCAAGCTGCTGTTTTCTGTTTAAAGTCCACAGGGCCCCAACTGACTAGTCGAAGACTTTCTTTAAATAAACTCACTGGCCAGTTGAACAGTACCCGGGTACCACACACACATATACACCTTTCACCTCCTGGGACTTAACTTGTGCAGGACTCGTTTTCTTTTAGGAATCGGAATAGGGGTTGAAAATAAAGATATGTTCCGAATATATATTTTTCCTCTTTTTTCCTTTGCGCGTTTGCCGTAATACGAAGGGATTGTATGTTCGGGGTTTTGCTACGTGTTTTCTTTTTCTGAACTATCGGGAAATTGCATTGCTTTTATGTTCGGTTGCGAATATTTTATTTTCCGAAATACGAAGCCTCGTGTTTCGTTTCTTTTCCGCTACGCGTTTTACCGGGATACGAAAATACTGTAATAATACTTGTGAATACCGTGTCTCAACATCTGCTCAAATATTTTAGTAAACTATATAAATGATAAAAACTCACAACTGTGTTGGAGTATATTTATTCCCTAGTGCGGGGAGACTGGGAGTGAGCACTACACGTGGGGGCTCGTTTCCGGGATCCAGTCTCTGGAAAAAACGCATCTAAAGGGTTAAATATGGATCCAGACACTGTTGCCGAGTGGTGTGGGGAGCACAGTAGCCAGTCAGAATGTTGTATAGTTATGGATATTCCAGCAGACACTTGGGCTGAAGATCAGATTCGCCAGGCCGTGGCCACGCCAGCACCAGATCATCGGGGGTTAATACTGGACATTGAAAAAAACCCAGATACTTCTCACATGTATGTTCTTCTCGAATGGAGAAAGGGTGTTCCGCCATGTTTTCAGGGCACGAGCGTGAAACTGGCCGAAGAGGTGGAAGTCCAACTAATTAAGCCAAGTACGCCACGTGGTGAATCCGCAAGTGTTTTCGCGCCTAGTCCGTTGGCCATGATAGGGCCTGAATTTATCGTGGCTATTGGAGATCTACTGGCTAAATGTCAGAAAACAAGCCCTCCTCACACTAACTTCGGTTATCGACGGTTAAGAAATTTTACAGGAAACGTACCAACTCCGGCGGGAGAAGAAACCTTTGAAGAATGGGTGGAACAGGCGATGCAGGCTCTGGATGAGTGGGATGTCCCTGAGGCCCAGAAAAAGCAAAGGATCACCGAGAGCTTAAAGGGACCTGCGTCAGAAGCGGTGAGAAACCTAAAACTGAGTAGAAAAGATTGTACTGCTTTGGATTATTTAAACGTTCTTGAAGAAGTTTTTGGGCGAACTGAAAAGGCGGCCGAATTGGTATATCAGTACGAACACACCTATCAGAGAAGAGGTGAAAGGATGACCGAGTACATGAGGTGCCTGGATAAGATTCTACACCAGATACTCCTGAAGAAAGGGGCCGAACCGGCCGAAGTAGATAAGATCCGAATAAAACAGATCCTGAGGGGCTCTCAACCTCTAGATCCAGTGATGATGCAGCTGAGAAGCAGAGCAGGTAACCAAGAGTTAAAGTACCTGGAACTGATCCGAGTTGTACGAGAGGAAGAGGCTTTACTAGAAGAGAAATCTTTTAGGCGGGGGGAAAGGGCTTATGCACAACCTGTGAGACATAACGATGGCCTGCAACCTGAAAGCGACTCTCTAGATACCTATGGATCTGACGAGGACGAACAAGAACATCTAGTTGTTTTTAA
Organism: Leptobrachium leishanense; assembly: GCA_009667805.1. Classification (NCBI taxonomy): domain Eukaryota; kingdom Metazoa; phylum Chordata; class Amphibia; order Anura; family Megophryidae; genus Leptobrachium; species Leptobrachium leishanense. The sequence goes on from CM019068.1 coordinate 122,448,151, forward strand.
ATCTACAGAGAAGGCTGCCAAAGAGTCGAACCTCCCTGAACGGGGTGAATTGTCCAAGACCGTCAAGAAGGTTCAGGAAGCTCAAGTTGAATTGCAGCAAGCGCATGCGGAACTGTGCCAGGTATTGATGAAGGTGACAGAGATGCAGGCAGAAATGCAGAAATTCCTCACAGGTATGCAGACGACGGGAGTTGCTGTGGCGTCTGGTCCAAATCCTTTAACCAAATCTCAACAAGCAACTACGTCTCCGCTCTCTAAGAAGAGATGTTTCGGGTGTGGAGAAATGGGCCATTTCCGCGCACAGTGCAAAGGCCGAAAGCCTGAGAAGGATAGAGTCAAGGGACTGTTGGAAGCTCTGGAGGACTGTCTGCTGTCTACCTCACCGGCGGGAAACGCCAGAGGGCACCAGTGAAGGAGCAACCTGAGTGCCCGAGGGTTGAACCCCGCTCCAGAAATCAAGCCAAGGCTAAGAGGGCGAAAAGGCCCAAAGCCGAGCTGACCGTAGAGCCTGCCAGGACTGAAAGAGTCACTCCCTTAGCATCCGGGTCTACGTCATGGGGAAGCAATGCACACCCAAAACCTGCATGGGCCAAGAAAAAGGCCAGGGTACAACAAACTGGGTCTAAGTGTCCGGATACCGCCACCAAGTTTCCCAACCAACTGATAGGTCCTTCTCCTATTGTGCCAATCCAAGTGGAAGGAGTCTACACCAAAGCCCTGTTGGATTCAGGGGCTCAAGTGACATTGATCTACAGAGACTTCTACGAGAAACACTTAAAGCACATTCCTCTGCAAGAAATGAAGGATTTGGAAATATGGGGTATCGGCACTGAGAAACTCCCTTATGACGGGTACCTGCAAGTGAAGTTGGAGATCGGATCTGGAGTCATCGGGCAGTCTGGGGGCTGTGATGCATTGACTATTGTGTGTCCTCGACCCTCGGGTGCGAACAGAAGCTCCCTGATAGTGGGGACGAATACTGACCTAGTGCGGCGTCTCCTGACGCCTATCGTGTTGGAAGAAGGTTCAACTCAAGGAGTACACCCAATGTTACGTCCGGTCTATCAGAGGATGGTCGAAGAACGAAAGGCACCTGCCGAGGTGGGAAGACTGTGGAGACTGGGTGGAACAGAGAAGGTTCTGCAAGCAGGAGAAGTAGCGAGTTTCCGGGCTTCAGTCAAGTTGAATGGATCGCAACCAGGCCCCTATGTGGTGCTGGGAACCGATTTTGATCATGGGAGTGAAACCGGAGTCGAAGTAATTCCTGAAATAATCTCCACCAAAGCTCTGAAGAGAACACGAGGAAGAGTCTCGGTCAGTGTGTGCAACGTGACGGATTTTCCAGTAGTCCTTAAAGCACGAATGCCTATTGGGCAAGTAGAGTCTGCTACACCCCTCTCTACCGATTCAGGAGGGGGAGAGGGTAAAGAGATACCAGATGAAAGATTCTACCCCAAGGACGCTCCTATTTCACCTGAATGGAAGAAACGTCTTCAGTCTCAAGTTCTAAAGTGGAAGGAATTGTTTTCAAAAGATGAGTTCGATGTGGGCCTAGCTAAGAGTACTGAACACCATTCGATTACAAGAAGACAAGCCGTTTCGCGAAAGATCAAGGCGAGTTCCGCTAGGAGACTTAGATGATCTGAGAAAGCAGCTGAACGAGTTACAGAGAACCAAGGTGATTCAAGAGTCCAGGAGCCCGTATGCATCTCCTATAGTGTTGGTCTGGAAGAAAAATGGTTCTGTCCGCTTATGCATAGACTATCGCACATTGAACCGGAGAGAACCATCCCCGATCAGTATGCCACTCCTCGGATTGAAGATGCCCTACAGTGTTTGTCTGGAGCAAAGTGGTTTAGTGTACTAGACCTGCGAAGTGGGTATCACCAGATACCAATGCATCCTGAAGACAAGGAGAAAACTGCGTTCATCTGTCCACTGGGGTTCTTTGAATTCAACAGGATGCCTCAAGGCCTTACGGGGGCTCCAGCTACGTTCCAACGGTTGATGGAGAAGACAGTCGGGGATATGAATCTAATCGAAGTATTAGTGTACCTGGATGACATAATTGTGTTTGGGAAGACTCTGGAAGAACATGAGCAACGTTTGGAGAAGGTCTTGAAGAGGCTCCATGAAGAGGGGCTGAAACTGTCTCTGGAGAAATGCCAATTCTGCCTACCATCTGTTACGTATCTGGGACATGTGGTCTCAGCGGAAGGTGTTTCAACAGACCCTCGGAAGTTGGAGGCCGTAGCTTCTTGGCCTAGACCCCGAAACGTCACTGAGCTTAGATCTTTCTTGGGATTCTGTTCATACTATCGAAGATTTGTGGGAGGATTCGCGAAAATAGCCCAACCACTGAACAAACTCCTGCAGAAGGAAACCACAGAAGAAGGCTGTAAGGTCTCTGACAAAAACCCGTCAGCTCCGGGGCCAAGGAAAGCTCGAGAGTCTATACAAGGTGAATGGACCAGTCAATGTGAAGGAGCTTTCGTAAAGCTGAAAGAGAGCCTGACCCGAGCTCCTGTTTTGGCCTATGCGGACCCTCACAAGCCGTATGAACTACATGTGGATGCCAGAAGGTCTGGGAGGAGTCCTATATCAGGAGTATGGTGGGTTGCTGAGGCCTGTGGCGTACGTGAGCTGGAGCCTTGCGCCTTCGGAGAAGAACTATCCTACTCACAAGCTGGAGTTCCTAGCCTTAAAGTGGGCAGTGGTGGACAAGTTGAAAGACTATCTGTATGGAGCTGAGTTCGTGATCAAGACGGATAACAATCCTCTTACCTACATCCTTACTACCGCAAAACTGGACGCAACGGGACATCGGTGGTTGGCCGCTCTGTCAGGGTTTCGGTTCAGCCTGAAGTATCGCCCTGGGGTGAATAATCGAGATACTGATGCGTTATCGAGAAGACCCTACACTGCAGAATGGACTCAGTTGGCTCCGGACGGGGTGCAAGCTTTGTGTCAAGGAACAGAGCGCCGGGTCAAAGGAGGGATTGAAGCAGAGGCCATAGGAGTTATGGCTGCGGCTTTTCCTGAGTTCTACTGTAACCCTACGCAGTTAAGGGATGAAAGTTTACCTACCTTTTCGAGACAGGACCTGAAAGCAGATCAGGCCAGAGACCCTTTAATTGCCTTGACCATAAAGGCCCTGTCTGCAAACCAGCGAGAGATTTTGTTAACCAACTCCCCGAGTGGAGCCAGATTGGTCTACAAAGAGTGGGAGCGGTTAAAGATGTTGGATGGGGTGGTCTACCGAAGGGGCCCCTCAACCAACTCTGAAGAGATTCAACAGTTATTCCTCCCTACTAAACATAGGGAGAGTGTGCTGCGATCACTACATGATGAGCATGGACATTTGGGTGCAGAGAGAACTTTTAAGCTGGTGCGAGATAGGTTCTATTGGCCTTGTATGAGGGCTGAAGTAGAAAGCTATTGTCATTCCTGTCTGAGGTGTATTCAGAGAAAGACTCTACCGACCCGAACTGCTCCAATGAGCCATCTGCAGAGCCAGGGACCCATGGATTTGGTGTGCATTGACTTCTTGTGCTTAGAGCCGGATGCTAGTGAGCAAGGGAACATTCTAATAGTGACTGATCATTTCACTCGTTACGCCCAAGCTTTTTCCACGAAAGATCAACGCGCTCCGACTGTAGCCAAGTGTGTTGATGGAAAAGTTCTTTGTTCACTACGGACTGCCAAGAGAGAGTGCACTCTGATCAGGGTAGAGACTTTGAAAGCAGACTGGTGGGGCAGTTGTTAGAGCTGTTGGGAATCCAAAAGACCCGAACCACACCATATCACCCTCAAGGTGATGCTCAGCCTGAAAGGTTTAATCGCACACTGCTAAACATGCTGGGGACCTTGTCGAATGTGGAGAAGCAGAGTTGGAGTCGTCACATAGCTACTCTGGTGCATGCATATAACAGTACGGAGAGCGATGCAACTGGATATTCACCGTACCGTCTTATGTTTGGAAGGGAGGCTCGACTGCCGGTTGATTTGGCATTTGGGTTATCCTAGACCAGACCTCAGTAGCTTCCCATAGAAACTACGTGGATAGACTTCGAAAGAATCTGGCTTCTGCGTTTGAACAGGCCCGTTTGACCTCGGGAAACAGGGAGCAAAGAAACAAAAGGAACTATGACCTGAAAGTTCGAATACAAGATCTACAACCCGGTGATAGGGTCTTATTGAAGAACTTGGGTGCGGCTGCGAGACACAAGTTGGCGGATAGGTGGAGTTCCCAGGTTTACATTGTCTGCAAACAACTGCCGGGTTTACCAGTGTATCAGATTCGCCCGGATGGAAAGGCTGGGCCTCTTAAGAACTGGCACCGAAACCACTTGTTACCTTTGAGAGAGGCTGTAAGGATGCCGGTTGGGGACGAATTGCCTCTGCCAAATCCGCCTGTTCCATGTTTGCCTCCGTTTACTCGATCTCAACAGACCCGGGTTGCCGAAGAGAGCGGAAGAGACAGTGAAGAAGAGAGTTATTGTCTAGGTTGGATGCGCTCGCCGGAGCCTGAAGAGGTTGTCGTTGTCCCTGAGCGGTGGGAGAGTAACTTGAGGCCTGAAGCTCCAGAATTCTTGTTGGAAGTCCCTGAGGCTGTTGATATCCCTGAGCCTCTTGAATTTCAGTTGGAAGTCCCTGAGGCTGTGGGGATCCCGGTAGCTCCGGAAGCTTATTCAGGTAATTACAGTTCTATGCTTCACTGGAGGGATCTACTCTGAAGAAACGTCTGCTCCAGTGATAGAAAGAGAAATTGAGCCAACGCCTATAGTACTTCCACCTGAAGAGGAACTGATTGAGCCAGAACCAAAACGCTCTGTTCGACCGCCCCAACGACTCACCTACGACTCACCAGGACATAGCACTGAAGAGGCCATCACCACGGTGCGGAGGTTGCCCGAAGTGTCTGCTATGCTAGCTGAGGTAGCCCAAAATATGAGTCAACTTGAGGAAGTGTTATTAACTCACTATATGTATGCTGCTGAACCTGTACATGTTATATAAACTGCATTCAAATGTTGGAAATGTAATGTAATTGTTGTACCTCCTTGGAGAGACCCAAGAGTTCTAGGAGGGGGAGAGTGTAGCGCTGTGTTAAAAATCATCTTGCGGTGGCAGTACCTATTTTTGGCCACAAGATGGAGACTATCGCGATCAGATACTGGACATTGGGACTACAATGCCCGGCATGCTTTGTAAGAAGACAGGAAGTGGGTGGGGACTGGACACTTACATCCTCTGCCTCGTGGAGAAAGTTCGAGGGCGCGCCAGGGAAGCAGAGAAAGCAGACGCACCGAGGAGATCGCGGGAGAATCTAGGCCCAAAGCCTGAGGGAGACCTGTTGTTCCGGTTTGGGTCACCTAGCCTGAGGAGAAGGAGACTCGCCAGAGCCCAGACACTGCTGCAGACCGGCGGAATCGAACGGAGAGCAGGCGGTGAGCTGGACAAGCGGCATAAAGTGAGACAATGGATCCGGCCGCTAGTATCCCCAGTCAAAATCCGGAGGACAGACGTCCTGGGTCAGCGGAGCCTAAAGCCTGCGTCGGATGGGTGAGAGGCCTCCAAGGCTGTTTGTGATTAAAGGTCAAGCTGCTGTTTTCTGTTTAAAGTCCACAGGGCCCCAACTGACTAGTCGAAGACTTTCTTTAAATAAACTCACTGGCCAGTTGAACAGTACCCGGGTACCACACACACATATACACCTTTCACCTCCTGGGACTTAACTTGTGCAGGACTCGTTTTCTTTTAGGAATCGGAATAGGGGTTGAAAATAAAGATACGTTCCGAATATATATTTTTCCTCTTTTTTCCGTTGCGCGTTTGCCGTAATACGAAGGGATTGTATGTTCGGGGTTTTGCTACGTGTTTTCTTTTTCTGAACTATCGGGAAATTGCATTGCTTTTATGTTCGGTTGCGAATATTTTATTTTCCGAAATACGAAGCCTCGTGTTTCGTTTCTTTTCCGCTACGCGTTTTACCGGGATACGAAAATACTGTAATAATACTTGTGAATACCGTGTCTCAACATCTGCTCAAATATTTTAGTAAACTATATAAATGATAAAAACTCACAACTGTGTTGGAGTATATTTATTCCCTAGTGCGGGGAGACTGACCCGTGGTTCATTTTCAGCGGCTCCTCCGGGAGTGAGCGCTACACGTGTTTATTGAAAACAAACACTAACATCAAATCAGGCAAGGAACAGGCAATGGCGTAGTCAGGGTTCAGCAAGGGGTTCGGTACACGGCAAGGCTGGCAGAGAGTAGTCGATGATACAGCAGGGGTTCGGTACACGGTAAGGCTGGCAGAGAGTAGTCGGTGATACAGCAGGGGTTCGGTACACGGGGAGTCTTAGATGGGGGGCAGAGGTGGAGCAGGATGGGAGGGTTACCGGTGAGTGAAGTAATGAGAGTCCAGATTATAGCAGAAGGTCCTTGGGGTCTGTAGTAGAGGGTTCAGGAGATGATCAGGCGGTTTCAGGGAGCTTTGAGTAGATAGGTATCGCAGTCAGTAACTTCAATGTGGAAGTCCAGGGTTGAGTGTGGGACTCCCTTATATGCAGGGCTAATCAGGGAGGATGAAGGGCAGGTGTGGATCCAGGGCCAGAACGGTAGAATCAGGAAGGTGAATTGTTTATACAAGGGTTTTGGAATCTGCAGGGGACATGTAGTAAAAGGCACAAAAAGGGGTGCCAGGGGGTCAGGGCCTCCAGGACCTGACAAGGGGTGTGAATACTTTTATCAGTATACCTATATTTAAAAATGCAAAGATGTTACAGGTAGGAAATTTGGTATTTACAATCTTCTTGAAAAATAAAAAAAACACGTGTTTTGCCATTTTCCAAAAATCCCAAGTGGGGGGGTGAAAAATGGGGGGTTTGAACAAAAAACCTCATGTTTCTTTTACAAACAATTTTAACAAATCCCAAAATCCACGCGGGCGAAGCTGTGGGCAAAAGCTAGTATATATATATTTTATATTTATATATAGTTATATATTTATATTCTATTTAACCTTGATCTGCAGGAGCTCCATGAAGGGGACCTGTTCCTCAGTAAGTGAGTTTATCCCATGATGGGCAGTCATTAGGTTTGCAGAGTAGGACCTGCCAGAGGGTGGATTACATTGACGCTGTTGGCAGGCTTAAGCAATTCACGGCCGTTCATTGCGAACCAAATTTCCACCATTTTATTCAGCAAAGCTCAGAGTTAAGAAATTTTCACTATGTGGTAAAAGCTGGTATTATGTACCCATGCATGGAGCTGTTGTTGCAGGTTTTTGAATGTGTTTGTCTGGAGTGCTCTCTCTGTGGTTTTGTTTTGTATTTTATTTTGAGACGCACCCGCACTGAAACGCTTAGTTTAGGCTGAGTGCAAACCCCCCCATGTGTTATATATGTGTGTGTGTGTGTGTGTGTGTGTGTGTGTGTATGCAAACAGATGCCAGATATCTGTATACAATAATAAGGAGTCAGATGACAAAACACTGGAGTAGTAGATCGCTAGGACCAGAGGTCTAAACAGTAGAGTAGTCGATAACCAAAAGCCAGGGGTCAAAAACACAAGAATAGTTGATTTCCAAAAAGCCAGAGGTCTAAGCACAAGAGTAATCGTAATCCAAAACCAGAGGTCTATACACAAAAGAAATCATTTTCCAAGCCAAAGTTCATACACAATAAATAAATTGCATCAGAAACACTTGGGAGCACTGTGGGAGTGTGAGACCACTACAGCGCGCTGATCTGGGCTAACTGAAGGCCTTATATACCAGATTGCACGCTTTACTAATGTGCCCCGCCCCTCTGAGCGTCATGAGATCGGCACCGGTGAGCATTTTAACCCGCGCTCGGCAAGCGAGCAGCATGGAGGAGGCTGCTGGGCACCGGAGGTACGTGACATTCAGTTAGACAGGTTTAAACAAGCAAATTCCATAGGTTTAATTGTTAAACAAATTTGTTTTATCCTCTTTTTATTCAACCGTTTATTCTTTTCAGCAAAATACCTTTTTATTTATTTATTTTTTAGAAAAATTTTTAGATATTCTTCTGGATTTTTTAGGCAAAATTTTTAATTCCCATTTTTTTAAGTCGCATTTTTTTTTTATTCTGCACCAGACCTTTTTAGAATTTTCTTTTTTTTTTGTATTCAAAATTTTTATTTTGAAAGTAAGTCAGCAGTACAATCAGACAGTTAAAATAAATGAAAGTGATAACGCGGAATAAACCCTACAATTAGTCAGCAAGTAATAAAACAATAATCAAATAGCAAAGGGGGGGCATACCAAAAAGTGCTCCAGAGAGGGGGGGGAAAGGTGGCAAGGTCAAGTGTGACTGTCCTAGCTCACTCCTAAAGTAGGAGGCCATGGAGACGTGCAGGTCACAAGGCCGGGGTACTCGGGGGCCAGGTATGGTGGGCAGAGCCATGGTGGCCACCACAATGGCACGCCCCGAGTTGGCCCCAAACGCCAAAAGAAAAAGTAATAAAAAAAAAGAAAAAAAAAAAGGCCAAAAATAAAATAAATAAATAATAAAAAAAAAACAATACAGGTCTGCATATGGTTATCCAAAGACAACAAAACGTCTCAGTGAATAAAGAGTCTCTGCATGTAGCTAAAAGAGAAAAAAAAGGCTGATAGAAAAGCACAGTCGATACTGGGAACAGCAGAGTCCACAGCTAGTGTCATACGGTAGGGAGGGAGAGGAGAAAAAGAAAAAATAATAAAAACAACTATATATATCTCAGCTAGGTGGATACAAGATCATCAAAAATCAAAAAAGCAGGAGGGTAACTCAGCGGGTCAGGGAAAACCAGGGTCAGCGATCGGCAGGCAAGCAGCTGGTAGCTGAGACAGGTCCCTTCAGCCAGTGACCAGCAGGAAATCGGGGCATGGATCGTCCTCAGGTCCACACTCCTCTTGAAGGGCATGGTGAACGGTCAGGTCCCAAAAGGATCCAGCCGCCACCGGAGCCACACATCGGAATCATGGCACATGCCATAACTTTCCGGGAGGGTGAGCCTTCGCGTCCTGCAGCACCACCTTCACAGACCACTCCGGGGGGCTGTCCGCCGGCAGCTCGGGGATCTCCACCGTGTCCTCCAGCACATCATATACCCAACCCGACCTGTCCCAAAAAAAATTTCTAGGCTCGACAGCTGGACAAGCTGCTGTGCCCAACAGCTCCATCCCTGCCATCCATTCCCGGGAGTCAGCGGAAGGCAGCACCAAGGTAACCACCTCATCCTCCAATTCGGTACACCCCAGCCCGTCTCCATCACTCTGCGAGTGGTAGGCAGCTTCCCCCTCGTCAGCGACAGACGTAGCCTCCCACGCGTCGTCCTCTGCTAGGTCCGCTTCCTCCCGGCCTGTCTTCCACGTGGCCATCAGACGCCCCCATGAGGCCTGAGAAATCGGGCTATCTTCTCCCTCTGGCAGTTGCTCCAAGCAGGCCTCGAGGGCTGCGAATGCAGCCTCCATGCCCCTGGCAGGGAGGGTCCGCTCCAGTCTGCACCACCTCCCCCTGTCCCCCAAAATCATCTCTGAGGGGACAGCAAGTACAGCCAGAAGATGGGGGCCCTCCATTCCCACAACCGCTGACTGTCCAGATTGGGCTCTCTGCAGGAGACAGTAGGAGAAGCGATCGTCCCGAAGCAGACTTGTAGGCCTCAAGATGGCCGACAGGTACTCTGACCTGCCGGGGAGTTGCGGCAACTACTCAGCTGTGCTCTGGAGGGGGGGTTAAAAACAGGCCCTGGAGCAAGTCCCGTTATGGCCAGCAGTGCAGGAACCTCAGTAGTGGGTAATTTGGGGAGAGACACCAGCTTAAAACCCCCGGTAACAAGCAAATTCAGCAGAGCTCTCCCCAGGCACGTCTTCTCCCTTGCAGAGCCAGCCACGCCCCCCTTTCAGAATTTTCTTATCGGACCTTTACTATTATTTCCATGCATTTTTATGAATCTTTATTCGTTTAAACACCTGCTTTAAAAACACTGTATTCTGGTGCATTGAACTATTGCTGCCACCAGAGGGAGACCGAGACATTGTGGACTATGCTGGACAAAACCGAACTACATCTACCATCATCCTTTGCATGAGGACAGGAAGGAGGTGGTACAGGAAGAGGAAAGAGATCAGCAGCCTCGTGCAAGGCATGGGCAGAGTGAGCGGAGCAGTGAAAGGTGGAGGACGCACGTTGGAGCTGTCAGGGATCGCAACCAGGCCGGAGTACAGGCGCTGTCTGTAAGGATATAGAGTCACCCAGCACGCAGACAAAACCCAGAAAGGCAAGAAAGAACCCTAAACTGAGAAGCTGGTCCTTAGAATGGCGAGGTACTAATCTAAAATACATAGAAGTACAGATCAGGGACAGGAGAGATATCGTAGTAATAACAAGCCAGAGGTCGGTACACGAGATAAACATATGCCAAGGGATAATACAGAAAACACAGTCAATATACAAGCCAGAAGTCAAACCAGAAAACCAATATGCATAAGCTGTAGACACGCGCTGAGGGCTAGAAATAACCACGTCAGGGCCCAGAGCACAGTCAGCGACTGATATTTAAAGGCTTAGATCCCTGACCAGGTGCGGCATTCAAAGTGGCCTGATTCAGAGACTGGCGCCCTCTCTGTTGGGAAGGCCGCACTGCAGGAGCACCAGCAGGCATGACACTGTCTTACTGGTGCTGGAGATCGGGACAATGACCGTGTTGAGACCTACCTACGCAGCGCTGAGAGGTCTGGAGAACAAGCTGGTTCCAGCAGGACCCCAAGTTAGGAGACCGCACTGATCGATTGGGAGCGCAGGCGGCGGATCGTTGTTCCAGTTGCAGAGATTTGGCAAGCGGGGAGCAGATTCAGTGGCACGAAGTCCCAGTACACAGCGGAGAAGATCTTTTGGTCGAGGCATCGAGTGCTGGACAGATTCGTTCATCGGATTGGTGAGAGGCCTCCAGGCAGGGCCGGATTAACATAGGGGCAGATGGAGCAGCAGCTCCAGGCCCATGCCCCAGAATAGGCCCACAGAAAGGATAAATTTGTCTGCATTGATGGGCATTTGGACCACTATATCTCCACCGCCATAGCAGCTACAGGGTCATATTAGGTATCACCGTAAAGGTCAGAGCATGATCTTTCAAATGATACCAAACAGGACCAGGTTTTATTTAACAATAAAAATAAAATAATATAATAAATATTTCTTTATTTTTTATTTTTATTTCTAACACAGCAATATTTTTCAATTATAAAGAGAACAATGATGCTGCAGTAACTCACCATCTCATTTTTCATGTCACTAACAAGTGTGGAGGTGATGGTACAATCCATTATTACGAATTGTTACATCAAGAACCTAAACCGCCACACTGCAGCGAAGTGCACTGGGGGGGGGGGCTTTGGAACCCTGCGCCACTAATCTTTACACCTTGCAAGGTCAACTGAGGTGTAACAGGACAGAGTCTGGCCAAACATGACAATGTAAAATCTAAAAGAAAAAGAAAACAAAAAAACTTTTTATTTATTTTTTGTTCCAAAGCGATGGTATTGTCCATTTGTCATGTATAAAATTAGCAATACCACTGCCATTACTCACCTTCTCCTTTCCCACGCTGGAAGCAAGGTCAGTGTTTTATAGTCTTATTCATAAAACACCATTATCTAAAGCACATGGGAAATATCAAATTTTTGTGTTAAAATTGTATATTTTCTCAGAAAAATGCAGTTACATGTTCCCATTTAATTTTTTTTAAACAAGAATTCCCTATAGAATATATAACCAGAGGTTTGAATGATAAAATATGAAAAAATAAAATTTACACGCTGTGATGATTGAAATATGAATGGAAATTTACTCCTACAGTATCTGCCTGGTTAGATATACATATATATGCAATATTAAATAGCCTAAAATATGTTATCATTTCACTAAATTCCAAAAAAAAGCCCACCAAAATATTCAGCTACAGGCCCATAGAGATCTTAATCCGGCCCTGCCTCCAGGCCACAGTATCCAGAACAGAAACGCACGCTGCAATATTGTTTAAATTCACAGGGCCCCAACGGTGACTAGTCGAAGATTGTTTCTGTTTCATTCACAGGCCAGTTGAACACCGTACCCGGGTACCCTAGACAACACACATATATATTTTTGAGCTATTATTCACGGGACTTACACTCCAGAACTGAGGGGGTTAACCGGTTTCTTTTACTGCTGCGTGTTTTTCCCGCGTTACGAATTCTTGTTACTCAAATACCGTATATGCGTATTTTATGCTGCTTTATTGGGATCAGTAAAGAATATAATATATAAAAATCCACAACAGTGCTGGTGTATAGTTATTTCCTAGTGCGGTGAGACTATTCCAAGGTTTATTCAGCGGCTCCTCCAGGGGTGAGTGCTACACATGGGGGCTCATCCGGGATTACAGTCTCTGAGTATACCGCAATTAAGAGGTTAATATGGATCCAGACGCTGCTGCAGAACGGTGTAATGGGCAGAATAGCCAGCTAGGGTTAAGTGTAGTTATGGACATTCCCGCAGACACTTGGGCCGAAGACCAAATTCGCCGGGCCGTGGCCGCACTGACACCAGATCATAGGGGGGCAATACTGGACATTAAGGCGAACCCTGAGACTTCTCACACATATGTTCTTTTTGAGTGGAGAAAGGATGTTCCAGTGTGTTTTCAGGGCGTGAGTGTGAAGCTGGCTGACGATGTGGAAGTTCGACTGGTCCAGCCCAGTGACCCACGTGTTGATCCCGCGAACGTTCCCGTGGCTAGCCCGACAACGTCAAGTCACAGGGTTCCGGATACTACTTCTACCCCAGTGACAGGGTTCCCTCCTGTTGCATTCTTTACCGCAATGGGAAAACTGGTGGAAACATTAGCCCAAAACTCCGCTGCGTCTGCCAATTATGGATATCGCAAGTTACGGTTTTATTCTGGTAAGGTCCCTGTGCCAGCTGGAGAAGAGGACTTTGAGACTTGGATAGATCAGGCAGTGCAAGCCGTGGAAGAATGGGAAGTTGCTGACACCGTGAAGAGACAAAGGTTGATCGAGAGCTTAAGAGCTCCTGCTTCAGATGTCATCTGAAATCTGAAAAGGGACAAGCCAGGCTGCACTGCTGCTGAGTATCTAGAAGCTTTACAGGAAATTTTCGGGGGAGTGGAGGATTGTGCCGAGCTTATCCACAAATTCTCTCACACCTATCAAAAGGAAGGAGAAGAATTGTCCACCTATGTCTGGCGGCTGGATAAAATCATCCATCAGGTTATTCTAAAAGGAGGCATGGAACCGAGTCATGCAAGCAAAGCTGGGATGGATCAAATTTTCAGAGGAGCACTCCCACTGGATCCCATAATGTTGAATTTTCAGACTAGATACCAGAGCAAGAGACTGACCTATTCCAAATTGGTCAAAGCTATCCGAGAAGAAGAGGCTTTAATTAAGGCTAAAAGGGTTGCTAATGCTTCACACACAGTTTTCACCGCAGAAGTAGGAACTCTCTGTGTAGTGGACATACAGACCGAAGTGTTTGATTTGAAAACTCAGATGTCGCAAATGATAGAGTTGATGACATTGCTGTCGGCTAAAGAATTCAGAACTGAGGGGGTTGCTGTAGCCTCCAACAGGGGGTCTCCAAGTGAGCTGCAAGAAGAGAATATGCCCACACTCTCGAGAAAGAAATTTTTGGCTGCGGGGAAATCGGCCATTTCAGGGCTCAATGCCCAAAAGGGAGGGCCGAAAAGAAACCGGTCGAAGAACTCCTGAAGGCTGTGGAGAAATTGTTGTCCACCTTGCAAGCGGGAAACTCCAGAGGGCCCTGGTGAGGGAGCAAACTAGGCGCCCGACTGTCGAAAACCGCTCCAATTTTCAAGTCCGAAATGAAAGGCCGAGAGGGCCCAGATCCGTGCCAAATGCTGTGTCTTCCAGGACTGAAAGAGTTACTCCCTTAGTATCTGGTCCTATGTCGTGGGAAAGCAATGCACACCCAAGACCTCAATGGGTCAGGAAGAAGGTTAGAGTGCAACGAACTGGGCCTATACCGCCTGCGGCTACGAACAAGTTTCCTGATCAGCTGATAGGTCCTTCTCCCATCGTTCCAATCCAAGTAGAGGGAGTCTACACTAAAGCTCTGTTAGACTCAGGTGCTCAAGTGACATTGATCTATCGAGACTTCTACGAGAAGCACTTACCTTTAAAGGACCTTGAGATCTAGGGCATCGGAACTGAGAAACTTCCCTATGATGGATATCTACGGGTGAAGTTAGAAATTGAATCCGAAGTCGTCGGACAGTCTGGAGGTTTTGATGCATTAGCCATTGTGTGTCCTCGCCCTTCAGGAGCCAACAGAAGTTCTATGATAGTGGGGACGAATACTGATCTGGTGAGGCGTCTTTTGACTCCCATAGTAATGGAAGAAGGTTCTACAAGAGGAATGCATCCGATGTTACGTCCGGTCTATCAACGAATGGTCGAAGAACAGAGAGCACCGGCCGAAGTGGGGCGTCTGTGGAGATCGGGAGGAACAGAGAAGGTTCTACAATCAGAAGTGGCGAGTTTCCGGGCTTCAGTCAAGTTGAACGGATCACAACCGGGTCGTTATGTGGTACTTGAAACTGATCCCAGTCGCGAGAGTGAGGCCGGAGTGGAAGTAATCCCTGAGATAATCTCCAAGAGCTTTACAACGGGCAAGAGGAAGAATTTCCGTCAGTGTATGTAATGTATCTGATTCTCCAGTGGTCCTAAAAGCACTAATGCCCCTCGGACAAGTGGCTTCGGTTGCGCCTCTCTCCCCTACCGATTTAGGAGGGGGAGTGAACAAAGATTCCAGCTGAACGGTTCTATCCTAAAGACGCTCCCATCTCGCATGAATGGAAGAAGCGACTTCAGTCTCAGATTTTAAAATGGAAGGACTTGTTTTCGAAGGATGAGTTCGACGTGGGATGCGCTAAGAGTACTGAACATCGCATTCGACTACAAGAGGATAAGACGTTTCGAGAAAGGACAAGACGAGTTCTGCTGGGAGACTTGGATGATCTATGAGAACAGCTGAATGAACAACAGAGGACTAAGGTGATTCAAGAGTCCAGGAGTCCTTATGCCTCTCCCATAGTGATGGTTCGAAAGAAAAATGGTTCTATCCGTTTATATATAGACTATTGCACGCTAAATCAGAGGACCATTCCAGATCAATATGCTACTCCTCGGATAGAAGATGCCCTACAGTGTTTGTCTGGAGCAAAATGGTTTAGTGTGCTAGACCTGCGAAGTGGGTATCATCAGATACCAATGCATCCTGAAGACAAAGAGAAGACTACATTCATCTGCCCACTGGGATTCTTTGAGTTCAACAGAATGCCTCAAGGCCTCACGGGGGCTCCCGCCACGTTCCAACGATTAATGGAGAAGACAGTCGGAGATATGAACTTGATAGAGGTGTTCGTGTATCTAGATGATATTATTGTGTTCGGGAAGACTTTGGAAGAACATGAGCAACGGTTGGAGAAGGTCTTGAATCGGCTCCATGAAGAGGGGTTGAAACTGTCCCTGGAGAAGTGTCAATTTTGTCTACCTTCAGTTACGTACCTGGGACATGTTTCGGCAGAAGGTGTTTCGATGGATCCTCGGAAGTTGGAAGCCATAGCTTCCTGGCCTAGACCCCGGAATGTTACCGAACTTAGATCCTTCTTGGGGTTCTGCTCATTCTACCGAAGATTCGTAGGAGGATTTGCTAAGATCGCTCAACCCTTGAATAAGCTTCTACGAAAAGAAGAAGTGGGAGAAGACTCCAAGGCCTCTGATCGAAGTTCGTTGGCTCAAGGGCCTGGGAAGGCCCGAGAACCCATCCAAGAAGAGTGGACTAATCAATGTGAAAGTGCTTTTACGAAGCTGAAAGAGAGTCTGACTCGAGCTCTCGTCCTGGCTTACGCTGATCCTCATAAGCCGTACGAATTGCATGTGGACGCCAGCAGAGAAGATCTAGGGGGAGTCTTGTATCAAGGATATGATGGTGTGCTGAGGCCTGTAGCTTATGTGAGCCAAAGTCTTTCGCCTTCAGAGAAGAATTATCCTACTCACAAATTGGAATTCTTGACCTTGAAGTGGGCGGTCGTGGACAAGCTGAAAGATTACCTCTATGGGGCCGAATTTGTGATAAAGACCGACAACAATCCTCTTACGTACGTCCTTACTACTGCGACACTGGATGCGGCAGGACATCGGTGGTTAGCCGCTTTGTCAGGGTTCCGGTTCAGCCTCAAGTATCGCCCTGGAGTAAATAATCGAGATGCTTTGTCAAGAAGGCCTTATAATACAGAATGGACTCAGTTGACTCCTGATGGGGTGCAAGCCTTATGTCAAAGGGCCGAGCGCCGGGTCAAGGGAGCGATTGGGGCAGAAGCTATAAGAGTTATGGCTGCGGGTGTTCCAGAACTTTATTGTAATCCTACACAGCTGAGGAGTGAAAGCCTACCTACTCTAGACTTGTGCACCGTTTTTTTGGGGGGGGTTTTCGGTTCGGTCGGATTTTGTAATTTTTCGGTTCGGCTCGTTTCGGCTGATTTCCAGTTCGTTTCGGTTCGTTTTTCGTATCGACTTTTTTTTCGTGATTTCGGAAATTTTCGTGTTTTTCGGAACATCTGTTCTCCTCCTCGTTTCAAAGTGTCTATTCGTTTTGACTCAAACTAATGGTTTTTCGGATCCGATATTTCTGTCGATACGATACGATTTCTCATGTTTTACAAGAAGGATACATTGAGAATTCTCTGGTTTCCCGGGAAGGATACATTGAGATTTCTCATGTTTTCCAGGAAAGATACATTGAGATTTCTCTGGTTTCCCGGGAAGGATACATTGAGATTTCTCATGTTTTACAAGAAGGATACATTGAGATTTCTCTGGTTTTACAAGAAGGATACATTGAGATTTCTCTGGTTTTACAAGAAGGATACATTGAGATGGGAATGATACAAAATTACAGAATCAGCGATATAACCGAAAAATACGATGTCCGAAATTACTGAAATGGAACCGAAATCAGGAATGGAGCCGAAATCACGAATGGAACGAAAATGAATTTTGATTTTACACATTTCTAGTCCATTCGAAAAGTTTTCATTTCGGCTCGGAAATTAGTTCGGATCTGCCGTTTTCGGATCCGAAAATTTTCAGAAAATCGTCCGCATCCGAATGCACGAATCGGGAAATTTCGTGAAAATTCCGAAATTCCGAAACGCACATCCCTAACCTACTCTCTCGAAACAGGACCTGAGAGCAGATCAAGCTGGAGATCCCCTGATCGGATTGACAATGAAAGCAATGACCGCGGGTCAAAGGGGATTTCTGCTGACTAATTCCCCCGAAGGAGCTCGTTTGGTCTATAAAGAATGGGAGCGGCTGAAGATGTTAGATGGGGTAGTCTACCGAAGGGGCCCTGCTAGTGGGCTGGGAAATATTTTAGTAGTGACTGATCACTTCACTCGTTATGCCCAAGTTTTCTCTACAAAAGACCAACATGCTCCTACAGTAGCAAAAGTTTTAATGGAGAAATTTTTCGTTCATTATGGCCTACCACAAAGAATCCACTCAGATCAAGGCAGAGACTTCGAGAGCCGACTTGTCGGGCAATTGTTAGAAGTACTAGGAATTCAGAAGACTCGAACTTCTCCATATCACCCCCAAGGTGATGCTCAACCAGAAAGGTTTAATCGCACTCTACTGAATATAGAGAAACAGCTAAAGAGAAACAGAGTTGGAGTCGTCACATAGCTACGCTGATGCATGCGTACAATAGTACTGAGAGTGATGCAACTGGGTACTCGCCTTATCGTCTCTTGTTTGGAAGAGAGGCTCGACTGCCAGTTGATTTAGCTTTTGGCCTATCTCTTGACCAGATGTCTGTCACTTCCTACAAAAATTATGTGGACAGACTCCGGAGAAACCTAGCTGCTGCATTTGAACAGGCCCGTTTGACCTCAACAGGTAGAGAGCAGAGAACAAGCGAAATTACGATTTGAGAGTTCTGGTACAGGACCTACAGCCCGGCGATATGGTTATGTTAAAGAACTTGGGTGTTTCTGCAAGGCACAGACTGGCCGATAGATGGAGTTCTCAAATTTACATTGTCTGCAAGCAACTGCCTGGTCTGCCGGTATACCAAATCCGTCCAGATGGAAAGGCCGGGCCTCTAAAGAACTGGCACAGAAATCATCTGTTACCTTTGAGAGAGGCGGTACGGATACCAGTTGGAGACAAATTTTCCTTGCCTAATCCGCCTGTTCCTTGTTCGGCTCCTGTTACTCGGTCTCAGCGGTTATGTTCTGTCGGAGAAAGTGAAGAAGACAGTGAGGAAGAGGACTGGTGTTTGAGCTGGGTGCGCCCACCTGAGCCTGAAGAAGTTATTCCGGCCTCTGATCAGTATGATGGTAGCCTGAGGCCTGATGCTCCAGAATTCAGACCTGAAGTACCTGAAACTAGGCTTGTGCACCGATAATATTTATTTATTTATTTATTTTTATTTTTTTTCGGTTCGATTCGATTTTTCGGATTTTTAAACTTTTCGATTCGGCTCGTTTCGACCGATTTCTGTTTCGATTCGGTTCGGCTCGACTCGTTTTTCGTGTACATTTTTTTTTTGGAATTTCGACCATTTTTTGTATTTTCGTGTCACTTAGCTTGTTTTTTGTATCGACTTTTCGTTTTTTCGGAAATTTTCGTTTTTCGATATTGTAAATGGTTTCGGAATATCGACCATTTTTCGTATTTTCGTGTCACTTAGCTCGTTTTTTGTATCGACTTTTCGTATTTTCGGAAATTTTCGTTTTTTCGAAACGTCTGTTCTCCTCGTTTCAAAGCAATAAATTTCGATTTGACACATTTCAAGTACATTCGAAAATTCCGAAAATATTTCGTTTCGGCTCGGAAAACTTTTCGGATCTGCCATTTTAAGATCTAAAAATTTTTGGAAAATCGTCCGCATCCGAAAATACGAATCGGGAAATTTCGTGAAAATTCCGAAATCCCGAAACGCACATCCCTACCTGAAACCGTGGAAGCTCCTGAAATTCTAGAAGATGTATCAATAGACTATAGTTCTATGCCTTCACTGGAAGGCTCGTACTCTGAAGAGGTGTCTGCTCTGGTTGTAGAAGAGAGAATTGAGCCTGTAAATGTGACCCTTCCACTTGAAGAAGAAATTGATAAATCTGAGCCTAAACGTTCAATACAGCCCCCTCAGAGACTTACCTATGATTCACCGGGACATAGCACTGAAGAAGCTGTTACCACTGTGCGAAGTCTGCCTTAAGTGTCTGCTATGCTAGCTGAGGTAGTCAGGGACATGAGTCAGCTTGAGGATGTATATCTGACCCATTATATGTCTGCTACTGAGCCTGAATGTATTGCTTAATGTAAATATTGCAATGTTATGTAACTGTTACACTCCCTTGGAGAGACCCAAGAGTTTAGGAGGAGAGTGTAGCGCTCCTTTAAAAACACTGTATTCTGTGCATTGAACTATTGCTGCCACCAGAGGGAGACAGAGACATTGTGGACTATGCTGGACAAAACCGAACTACATCTACCATCATCCTTTGCGTGAGGACAGGAAGGAGGTGGTACAGGAAGAGGAAAGAGATCAGCAGCCTCGTGCAAGGCATGGGCAGAGTGAGCGGAGCAGTGAAAGGTGGAGGGCGCACGTTGGAGCTGTCAGGGATCGCAACCAGGCCGAAGTACAGACACTGTCTTACTGGTGCTGGAGATCGAGACAGTGACCGTGTTGAGACCTACCTACGCAGCACTGAGAGGTCTGGAGGACAAGCTGGTTCCGGCAGGACCCTGAGTTAGGAGACAGCACTGATCGATTGGGAGTGCAGGCGGTGGATCGTTGTTCCAGTTGCGCAGATTTGGCAAGCGGGGAGCAGATTCAGTGGCACGGAGTCCCAGTACACAGCGGAGAAGATCTTTTGGTCGAGGCATCGAGTGCTGGACAGTTTTATTCATCGGATTGGTGAGAGGCCTCCAGGCCACAGTATCCAGAACAGAAACGCACGCTGCAATATTGTTTAAATTCACAGGGCCCCAACGGTGACTAGTCGAAGATTGTTTCTGTTTCATTCACTGGCAAGTTGAACACAGTACCCGGGTACCCTAGGCCAGGCCTCAAAATTTCAAGTCCCAAGCTACTAACCAGGCCTAAAGAGTTACTCGCCACTAGTTGCCCCACCTAACCCCTATCCAGCCCTGCTTCTGCATTCCCACTCGCCCTCATGTAATTTCCACTCGCCAAATGCGAGCAGGCGAGTGGAAATTTTGAGGCCTGCCCTAGACAACACACATATATATTTTTTTATGTTTAACGTTTTTTTATTTTGGAACAAAGTCAGCAAAACAATCAAAGAACATGGCCTCGCAGGGCCAAAACGAGTCAGCTGTGTAAAAGAAAATGGCCACAATTTGTCAGCTTAAAAGACATCAAAAATACGAGCTAGTTAGCTAAGAAGCACTGCAGTAGGATAATAAAAAGAGTCCTCTGAAAAACAACCAAAATAACGCTTATGTGGGGGAAAGGGAGAGAGGATGAAACAAAAATACAAAGCGTCCTCAGAAAATGTCCGAAGTGTCCCAGCAGATTGGGGGGGGGGTTAAGGGGGGGAATGCATCAATAAACAAATATTCTCAGCATGTGGGGGAAAATGAGGGATGGGGTGTGGGAAGCAAAAAGGGTCACCAAGAGAGTCAGCATGAAAGCAGAGTGAAAATTAAAACGGCAGCATTTAATCATTTTAAATCCGAGTGAAAAAAAAAAAAAAAAGAAACAAAAAGTCAGCTGTAGACGCAGAAGAAACGTTGTCATCGTAGGGGAGCTCAGCATTATAGTGTAGGCCGGGAACAGGAGCATAAAACGGCATCAAAAAAGGCAATCACATAGGGCGGCAAAGTCGCCTCAACCCGTATCCCGGAACATAAGGGGGACCAATGCCCCCGGCCGAACGTATGGGAGGCATTGTGGGACACCAGGGCCTCCAATCTCACAGCAGGGACGCCGGGCTTCTTCCCACCACGTGGTCCCCGTAGCCCCTCCAGCCATAGTACCTCGCCAGGAGGGCTCCAGCTTCTTAGCAGTGGCCAGTCCACGAGGTGCGTACCGCGTCGTCCCGTTCTCGGCCATCTCTTCCCCCTCCGTACCTCGAACAGGACCTGCAGGTACTGTCGTCAGCCCATCCAGTGCCACGCGTTCCAGCGGCCCATGCCAAGCATACTCACCAGGACCGCCCAGCAGCAACAATTCCTCCGCCTCCCGCAAGGTAAGCCGTACTCGCCGGGGGTCCGGGCCACTCCCCATGGCACAGTCCTCTTCCACGGTCCCGCCATCAGGCACATCCAGTGTCCCTCCGAACTCCGTCAGCTTCATCCCGGGCGGGGGACTCGTACCACCGCAGCTTCTCAGCATGGGGACGTCGGTCTCGTCTCCCATTTCCGCTCGTCATCCCCTCGCTTCTCCAGAACCTTCATCAGCCGGCGCCACATACCCCGTGTAAGCGGGCTCTCTTCGTCTCCGGGCAGTGACGCGAGGCACGCCTTGAGGTCCTCCAACACGGCTCCCAACGTTCGGTGGGTGGGTGGGCGGGCAGGCCAGCCGTCGCCAGTCCGCATCCACCCCCACGAGCTCTGCCATGGCCCCAGAAGCAGCAACCAGAGGACAGGGGCCCTCCATCCTCATGGCCCGCCACCTCCTGGAACCTCAAGAAGGGGGTCGAGGAAGGACCAGCTCGTGCAGGCGCGGAAGCCCAGGCCCCAAGATGGCCGCCGGCAGGTCGAGCTCCACAGATACGTGGGGGGTGTCTCTGGTCCGAAGAGGGGGACAAGACGGTCTCCGGACAGCTCTAGTCCGTTGGCCAGCTACCCTGGAACCTTTAAAGTAAAAAAAATTCTCTTTTAAATGTTGGCTGGAGGTCCCTAATGTCGGCAGACGCGCGGAGCTCCAACAAAGCACGTCCACCTCTGCTGGTAGCCAGCCACGCCCCCCACATATATATTTTTGAGCTATTATTCACCTGACTTACACTCCAGAACTGAGGGGGTTAACCGGTTTCTTTTACCACTGCGTGTTTTTCACGCTTTACGAATTCTTGTTACTCAAATACCGTATATGCGTATTATATGCTGCTTTATTGAGATCAGTAAAGAATCTAATATATAAAAATCCACAACAGTGCTGGTGTATAGATATTTCCTAGTGCGGTGAGACTATCTCGAGGTTTATTCAGCGGCTCCTCCGAGGGTGAGCGCTACACACTTTTTTAAAAATTGCAGAGTTCCGGTTTTTTGTCCAGTTCGGCGGCTGATCGGCTTTTTTCGACGGCATTCGGCGGTCAGTTACAGTTACAAGTATTTATAAAGCGCCAATAAATTTCTTAGCACTGTACAATGGGAGACAGAATAACAAATATACATACATGTTACACACACGGAACAGAAAGAGGGAGGACCCTGCTTGAGAGCTTACAATCTAAGAGGAGAGGGGTGACACGTTCGGTGAGGGTGAATAGGGTAAGTGAAGTGGCGGGTTGCAGGAGGGCTGAATGGGAAGAGGAGCAGAAAATGACAGTGGGGAGATCATGGAGTGAGCCGATAGGCTTCTCTATAGTAATGTGTTGTCAGAGACTTCTTTAAGTACTGGAGAGACGGGGAGAGTCTGATGTTGCGGGGAGGGTGTTCCATAGAAAGGGGGCAGCTCGGGAGAAGTCCTGAAGGCGAGAGTTAGGGGTGCGGGTACGAGAAACTGATACCAAGGTGCCTTTGAGGTAGAAGAGGAGTGGGGGTAGAAATAGGAGGCTGGGTTGGTGGCAGTAGACGTTTCCTGGAAAGGAGGTGGTGATCGGAAAAGGGGAGAGGTGTGTTAGAGACGTTGGAGATTGTACAGAGGCTGAAGAAAATAAGGTCCAGGGTGTTGGCAGCTTGGTGGGTAGGAGAGTCTGACCACTGTATGAGGCACAAGGAGGAGGTGATAGAGCACAGTTTGGAGGTGAGGGGGACAGTGGGAGTATCTATGGGGATGTTAAAATCTCCAAGGATGAGAGATGGAATGTCAGAAGAGAGAAAGTGAGGGAGCCAGGCTGAGAAATATTCCAGATAGGGTCCAGGAGATCCCGGGGGCAGTAGATTACTTCAGCGGCTTTTTTCGGTGGCATCTGGTGGCTGATCGGCTGTTTTCGGCGGTCAGTTCAGTGGAGTTCAGCAGATCCTCTGCTTTTTTCAGCGGCGGTCGGCAGGCTGATCAACGGTGTTTGGCATTGACTCCCGTTCGGCGCACTTCGTGGACCCTGAGGTGAATACTGAATTCACTGCAGGGTCAGTGAACTGAAATCGCCAAAGAGCACCAAAATGCGCCGAACGAGAGAAATTTCAATGCTCTTTGAATAACCCTCTTAGATTGTAAGCTCCCGAGCAGGGTCCTCTCTCCTACTGTTCTCTGTGTTTAACTTGTATGTATATTTGTTATTCTGCCTCCCATTGTACAGCGCTACCGAACTTGCTAGCACTTTACAAGTACTCAAACCGTAACTATAACTAAAACGTAAACATCCAGTTTTTACCAAATAAATGCTTTTATTCCACCCTCATTTAGATAAAATGTCTGCTGGCAGTGAAAGAGTTAAATTGCCTAAACCCTTATCTTTAGGGCTTATTCAGTAAGGGGGGAATTGCCACCGAATTCCACCAAACAGTGAATTTCACTGTGCAGTGCAATTTTGCTGCGTTTCGTCTGTTCTGAATGCTGTCAATTTGCCAAATACTGGCGAAATATGGTGCAGATCGCTGCTCTTTGGCGGCAGTCCCATAGAGAAGTAATGGATAATCTGTTCAGAGAGCGCTGGAATGCACTGAAGTGTCAAGGGAATGCTCTGATTTTCAGTGATGCAGTTCTACAAGTTTAACACTTTCCCACCACAGGGCATACTAAGCCATCCCTGTGGTGAATGGGCCTTGAAGACGCGAGTCGTACTAATATTCCCCGTTGACTTCATTGGGCCTATTTGGCCCCACCCAGCAGTTGGCAGGCATCGTTGGCTGCTGCGAGACGGCCTGAACCAAGGCCATTTGCCCGCAGCCAATGACGGTGACGCACGTTGCGCGTCAGCTGCTAGGAGGCTGGAGAAGGGACACGCTGCAGCGACTCGCAAGCGGGGTGTACTAGTATGCCGCCTGTGTTAACTCCCTCCCGCTTGGCACCACCTGCCTGGCGTGACAGGGTTAAACAGGCAAATCCCATAGGATTCAATGTAAAAAAAATATTATTGTTTCTACTTTTTTTATTCAACCGTTTATTGTTTTCATTTTCAGCAAAAAGTCTTATTTATTTTTTAGAACACCTTATTGTATTTTTGTGACTAAATTTTTGATTCCTAATTTTTTTATAAAAGGCTTTTTTTATGTTCTGTAACAGACCTTTTTATTTTTAACCCTTTCCTGCCGCAGCGTTTACTATGCCATCCCTGCGGCGTACTAGTGTAGCCGGAGTCAGACAGGTTCACTTTCAGAACGGCGCCGGACCAGACACAAGCAAGGATTGTCCAAACACGAGTCTCTTCAGGAAAGGCAAGAGTTTATTGTGTCGTCACACAAGTGCTCACACAGGATTGAATCGCTTAGAGTGAGCCCCGATTACACAGAAACATGAGGTTTTATGCCCCAAATACATAATTAGGTACATCCCCATTAGCCCACCTCCCTATAACACTCTATTCCACCCCACGTGGGTTAATACCTCCCATCATTAATTCGAACACAAAGAACATTCCACATATAACTATAAATTGATACACTTCTCGTTAGTTTGACAGTCTGTGATTTGTTTGTGCTGTCTTTCTCCGGGGAGTGCCTCCCTCCCTATCGGCTATGTTTATTCAGATGGCCTGGGGCCCGGTCTTCTATACTCCTTCGTCTTTTCACGGGCCCAACGACCTTGGAATATCTACTTCTCCATGCTAAAAACAGCAAAGATCTTTCATAAGGCTTTAATTGCTTTTCTGCTAATCTAAACGCATTCCTAAATTTCTACGTATACCTCATTCTAGTCTCAGCTACAAACCTGTCTAGTTATATACAAGTGAACCAATATTCTGAACAAGATGGCCGCCTGTGTACAATGGCGGCCGTCTTCCAGCCTATTTCCACTTCATTCCCCTTGGCTCAAGTGTCAGGATCTTTTCCTGGCACTTGTAGCCATTATACTCCACTATTCTGAAACTACTGAAAAAGGGGGTTTCTTTCACTGGGAACATACCCTGTGGAATTATCAGTGCTGACTTGCACAGTGGCCATATGCATAGCCCTATGCGGTATATCAGTATCCCTATGATCAAGATCACCACTATCATGAGTATCATGGATCCAATCTTTGAGATGAATCTCAAGATGGAACCAAACCATTCTCCCATTGCCCCAAACCCCCGGAGCGGATTCCAGCCTTCGGCAGCAATCCTCCTGGCTGTGCCCTGCAACTGTGCTACCTTCTCCTGATGATCTTGAATTACCTGGTAATAGTCTGGGACTTCGTGTGTAGTGTTTCTGATGAAGGTGCAACATTCATAGTGCATTGTCATTTCACACAATCCATTCAAGGCCGCACTGATCTGCTCAAGCGCCATTTCATGTATCATTTGCACCTTTCATAACTCACGCATTTCCAGATTCAACAGCTGGATATCCATACTGGTCCTATTCAGAATCTCATCCATCAGATTGACATAGCTATTCAATCTCCTCATCATCTCTCCTCCCCATCCAGTCCATACTGGCAACCATGTCCATATTCGATCCATCTTCGCAAACAATTCTCTCTTCGGTCTTTCAAACACCAGTGGGTACCTAGGGTGTAGTTCTGTGTCTGTGTTTGTGTCTTCTCCCCTTAGTTTCTGGATTGGGACCAGCTTAGCCAAATAACACATTCCCGTTATTGTTGGTGGTACCTATGTGTAACACACCCTTTCACAGCACACCTGGTATCCTCCTTTCACTATAAATAGCAATAAATGTAGTGTTCCCTTTGATATCTCTATCGCAAAATGTCTCAGCCGTCTCATCATATCCACTGCACCCTGCCTCCCATTGGTCACATTCCCAATCACCGCCTCTTGGTCTCTAGTGAGTTGCCTGCATCGTATGTATAAATAAATCGCCTTTTGTCCTGTTCTGAATATGTAAATGTATAATGTCCAGTTGAACTGACTTGAGTTACATAACCCCCCTCGTTATTTGTTTCTTTATCTGGTCCTAGTTGAAAACACCATTCTGGTGGATACACTGGTCCTATTATGAGGTACCCGGACTGACTGATTCTGTCTTTTCCCTTTGTGCATCGACAGCATGTATTGTGACATTCCCTGATACAAACATACTCAAATTCATTGGAACAGAGGCAAATGGTATATAAATTGTCTCTGGGTGCAGTTCTACTACACACCCAGCATGCAGTTTGCCCAGACTTTTTAGCATAGTCATATTTGAATTGCACAAGTAAGTGTCCTCTTGGGTTGGTTCCAGATAGCGCCTCTCGTTTTTGTCTCCACATGGTACGGTTCTCCATCACCGGGTGCGTACCATTCCAGATATGGGAAATATCCACTTTCCCCACATTGCCCGTACAATTAGAGCATGCTCCACGCGAGAGTCCATAAATCAAATTAGCAAGATATAAAATCAGCACCACAAATGCCCCGAATGTCAGAATTCCTTGGGCAATTCTTTTTACAGTCACATAAACCCAATCCCTCCCCACTGGAATTTCAAAAGTAAAGAACATTTCTGGATAATCAAGGGTGGGGGCCGGGCCCCTAAAAAGCACCCTGTGGGTATCCCCCGTTGGCGGGTGGTCAGGACCTGTGCCCATCAAAAAACACCACTTGTTGATCCTCTGTATTATCTGGGTTAGGATTTTAGGTGCTCATGGCTGTGGTCTTTGTCAGCTTCAGCTTCAGTGGTTGGTCTCGTTGGTAACAACCTTCCATGTTGGTTCAGGACTGGCTGCGGCTGCTTTTACCCTGGAGTGATATATCCACGGGACCACCTCGGCAACCTTTACTGCTATAGGGGTTGATAACAGGACAAAATAAAAACCTCTCCATTTTGGACCTAGTGGATCATTTTTCCACTCTTTTACCCATACTGAGTCACCCGGACAATACTTATACAGTGAAGGATACAGAGAATACGGTATATTATCCCCCACCCAAATATTTAACTTCTGCATTGATTTACCCAGCATTACTACCTGATCATTTAGTTTAATTTCTCCCAATGCCCGAAGGTCCCCCCTTAGTCCATTAATCAGAGGGGTTGGCTGTCCAAACATAAGTTCGTATGGACGTAGCTTCAATTGGGGGGTTGGTCTGCACCTAATGTGCAAAAGGACTATCGGCAGCAAGTCCAACCAGCCTAGTGACGTCTCTTGGCACAGTTTGGACATCAAAGTCTTTAGGGTACGGTTCATTCTTTCAACTTTTCCCGAACTTTGGGGCCTGTTCTCGGGTTGTTCTTGGCACATGTTACACACTGCTGAGCTGTTGCTTTGCAGATTGCTGACAATCCTGGTACGTAGAAATGTGGCTCCAACTGTTGCTCCATCATTTCTCTTCCTCCATGGGTACTTGCGTGAAGTGCTCTTACGATTTCAGGAGCCAGTGTTGCTGGTAGGACTATTAGTCCGTTCTCCATCTGGAACCATCCATCTTCTCCATACCCTCCGGGTTCGTCTGTCAGCCACTTCTTTTCTTTCTCTGAGTACACAGATGTCCATTCGCTCAGTGGCGCCGGTAGGAGTGCAGCCACCACTGGTTTTGGTTTGTATCGTGCCAATTCTCCATAATTTCCCCAGATAAATTCTCCTAGACTGTGCAGTATTCGTGTGATTCGTAGATTATTGTGAGAATTGATTGTCAAATTTTCAAAACGTGACGCGAAATTTCAATTTTCTGCTCGTTCAACTTCAGTTATTTCTTTGTCTTCCTCCTCCCCCACTATTTTTACGCCGAAGAATTTCAGCCTCATCTTGCAGACTCTGCGCAGTCTTTGCTGAACTTCTGAGGTGTTAACCATTAGACATGTCTCTTGCGGATTTAGGGGAGTAGAGTAGAAATTTCGGCCTTGTGTTCGAGTTGGAAAAAACCATTGGATATAATCATAATTGAGTTCTAACAGTTCATAATCATCTTGCCATTTGTTCAATATTATTTCAATGAACTCGCCGTGGGGTTCAAAATTTTTTTTTAAATTCATATAGAACTCGTAATTTGGCATGGAAGATTGAGGCTCTTGCTTGCAGATCAGTACTTTAGCTTGAGCTTCTGCTTCTGTTGGTGGTGGCGGTTTTGCAGCTGCTTTTGCGGGTTGGTCCGCGCGTCTGTTACCTTTTGGAATTTCATCACGGCCTTTTTGGTGGCCTCGACAGTGCATGATGCTGACAGCACTTGGTTTCCACACTGCTTCCAGGAGGGCCGTGATTTCTGCAGCATATTTAATTTGTTGTCCTGAAGACGTGAGTAGACCTCTTTCTTTGTAGAGTGCACCATGTGCATGGACTGTCATGAAGGCGTACTTGGAATCTGTGTAGATATTTACTCTTTTGCCTTCAGAAATTTCAAGGGCTCTGGTTAAAGCTGTTATTTCAGCTAGTTGTGCCGATGTATGGCCTGGCAGTGGCTTTGCTTTGATAACTTCTTCTGTTGAGACTACTGCATAGCCGGAGACTTCCTTCCCATCATCCATATAGCTGCTACCATCAGTGAATAGCTGTAGATCGTATTTGTCTAGGGGTACGTCTTTCAAATCTGGCCTGCTACTGAACACTTCTTCCATGACTTGGAGGCATTCATAATTTGGATCCTCTTCACAGTCAGGCAGTAAAGTAGCAGGGTTTAAGGTAGCGATGAGGTCCAAATGAACCCGTGGATTTTCACACATCATGGCTTGGTACTTTGTCATCCGGCTGTTGCTAAACCAGTAACCTCCTTTGACATCCAGCAGAGCCTTGACAGCATGGGGCACCTTGACATAAAGAACTTGTCCAAGGGTCAGCTTGTCTGCTTCTGCTATCAGCATTGCGGTGGCAGCCACTGCTTTCAGGCATGGGGGTAGGCCGCAGACCACAGGGTCGAGTTGCTTGGAGAGGTAGGCCACAGGCCTCAGCCACGAGCCAAAGGTCTGGACCAATACTCCTGTTGCTGTTTGGTTATGTTCATGTACGAACAGCTGGAAAGGCTTGCTATGATCTGGCAGACCCAGCGCAGGAGCTTCCATCAGCAGAGTCTTTAATTCCAGGAACGCTGCTGTTTGCTCTTCTTCCCAATGAAAGGGGTCTAATTCTCTTTCCTTGGTTGCTTGATGAAGCGGCTTGGCAATTTCTGCGAAGTTGGGGATCCACAGGCGGCAGAAGCCTGCAGCTCCCAGGAATTCACGGACTTGTCTCCTGGTCTTTAGTTGGGGTATGCGGCACATTGCTTCTTTCCTTTCTGCCCCTAGTGTACGTTTGGTACCTGTTAACTGGAAGCCCAGGTATTTTACACTCTGTTTACATATTTGTGCTTTCTTTTTTTAGACACTCTGTAACCTGTTTGGCTTAGCAGATGTAGCAAAACTTTTGTGACAGATAAACAGTCTTTTTCTGTGGGGGAAACCAGTGTAATTAATCAACATACTGTAGCGTGGAAGGACAAAAGGTCCTGGCTGAGCGCGCATCCATTGTAGATACCTCCCACTGAGAAATAAAAAAAAAAAAGTTGTCTTGCTGGAACAATGGTGTGTTCCACGGTGACACGCAGAATTTCAATATACCGTAGTCTTTAAATCTCTGCAAATATATTTGTATATTCTGCTTGGCTTTCTTTGGGATATAATATTGTCTTAGAGCCACCGGTATTGCGCCGGACTTTAATTCAACTAATCTGGGCGGGTTGTCCTCCGCCCCCCACCTCAGGAATTCCAAGGAGTAGTGCGTGCGGATCCAGCGTGGCAGACAGAGTAGATGCCGTGCGCCATTCTTCCTCCTTTGACATAACTACTGCGATTTTCACAGATTGGGGGTTGTGCGGGCTGGCTGGATTATACTACCGAACAAAACTGCCACTCTCCGGCAGGTTTAATTGAACGTGACCCCCGGAGAAAAAAAAATAAATAATAATTTGGGCTTGCAATTTGCAAAAAAAAAAAAAAATATCCCGCCCCAGGAGCTGGATAGGACATTCGGGCATATACATATACACATTGTGTAAATAATATTCTCAAATATTTTCCCATAGCCCAAAACAGACTCTTAATACTACATTGAAAAAAAACAATAAAAATAAATCATTCCATCAAAAATCAAACAAAAACATACCTTGTAAAAACAGTAAAGAAAAATTACTTTAATTATTTCTCGAATTAATTTTCTAACCGTTTCATATATTTCAATTTAGTTTGTTAATAAATTTTTATATTTTAGTAGGCAATATTGTATACTATTACATACTTATTATTATTTATATGCAATAATATAAAAAACCAGGACTCCTTTTTCTTTTCTTTTCTATTTAATTCTAGCTCTGAACAAAACTTAAACTTTCGGAATAATATCAACACAAAATATAAACATATATCTTGCACTCAACCGACTTCAGACAAATATTCTATTGTAACACACACTAAAATTAGCTAAACATAGTACGCTGCACAAGTACACAAAGGGTTATTTTTTCCACCTTTCAGAGAGCAAAGAAAAACAAACTGCTCCCTCCTCCTCCTCTCTCTTGCAAACAGTCTGTCAGAAAAAGGAGGGGGCTATTACACCAGGGACGACGCTCAATCTCAACTTTTAATTGAACAGTTTAATGATCAATTAAAAACACAATCGGACAAAATCAGTCTGAATCACACATATAAACTATACAGCACCGCAACTATCTCACTCCGTAAAATATTAATTAATTTATATATGCTCCCATCGGGCATCTCAATCTTTTCTGGTGGAGCCTCTCTATCTCCTCCACCCGATACACCCTGCTCTTCTTCCTCAGCCATACGGGACGGGACGGAGCGGAGGGAGCTGACCGAGACATAGCAGCTGCCCGCCCCCCCTTTCCGCCCGCGCAACAGCGGCATTCAGAGCTTCCCTAGCTGCCCCATAACATAATAGATAGGATGGGGGTAAAACATTTATTTTCTTCCAGTTGTTCTACTAACACCTCTCTCTCTCTCTATTATTTTAGGGGTCCTGTTTCTTATTTCTCCCCGCTATCATTTATAAAATGACTCTTGTTTTTAATACAATATCTCCATATATCTATATACGGGTATTCTTCAGGATGTCCGTACTGCTCTGTAACTTGGGAGTGTACCTTCTGTACCAACTCCGGGTCCATTGACCCCTGCTCTGGCCATCCTGGGACTAACATCGGCCACACAACTGTACACATTATTTTTAATTTCTCTTTTGTCAATTCTACACCATAGTCATGCGTTTTATATAATGCATCGAAATTTCGCACCATATACTCTAGGGGCGTCTCCCCCTTCTTTACCCTCTTGGGCTTTGATGACCCGTTACCCATTGTCATTCCTGAAAACAATACTTTTTGCGATACAAATATCTTATTTCAACAACAGTTAAAATCTACAGTCTGATACTTCAGTCAACAATTTATCCGCATCCACATACGCTTCCCCCTTCAGTAGCCGACTGCAGTCGCCTGAGCCGAAACCGTAATTATCTGGGTCAAATCTCGTATTTGCTTCCTCGTGGAGCGAGTAGGCGCACGTTCACTCACAGCACTCGAGTCAATTCATTCACAACACATTCCGTATCAGATACTTTCAGCACAATACAGAACATATATCACTTCAACTCTTTCCATTAGCCGAGGGCGTATTCCCTCCTTAGTGGCTCCTTTACCCCGTAATTTGAACTCTAACTCTTGACTGCTTGTGGCTATGTGCACCTCGTTCCTTGTCTATCTCTGTAGCTATCGCTGGCTTTACTATAAGCCCTTTTCACTATACGGCGTACACACTAGGCACTGACTCAGGCTCTTAGCCCAGTCACAGAAAAAAAAAATCCCTCTTCCTTTCCCTTTTACCCACGTGGCGAAGCTCTATTTACAAACACTGAACTATGCAACTCCACGCAGCTACCTTCTCCCTCTCATACAGAACTACCCTTTGATTGGCATTCAATTCCCCCGAATCCAGACGCCCGCTAGCCACTCTGGCTCCTTAGCAATGTCAGCGCTACCAGCGGCGGGCTAGATATGCCAATAGGATGGTGGCCATCGCATCCTCTTATCCGTCTATCGCAGTCGGACGTTTCCCTTAGATACCGGTATTTCCTTTAGACATACAAAACATAGAAGACACGTTACCTATCGCCGGCGCTGCTTGCTGTTTCCTCAGACTCGTTGGTGTCCCAGTTTTCCCGGGTCAGGGGGGTCTGTTTGGGACGAGATGAGGTCCACTGTACAGGAAATCCTGCTTGGCGCCTGCAGATGTCAGCTCACCTTCAACGGACGCCCCAACCATCGGGATTCTGGCACTGCTGCAGTCAAGCGCCGCACTGTGTTCAGCAGCCGTTGCCTGTGTCTTGGCAAAAGGCCCGTTATCCCGGCTATCGAGACCCCAGAAAATGTAGCCGGAGTCAGACAGGTTCACTTTCAGAACGGCGCCGGACCAGACACAAGCAAGGATTGTCCAAACACGAGTCTCTTCAGGAAAGGCAAGAGTTTATTGTGTCGTCACACAAGTGCTCACACAGGGAATTTAGAGTGAGCCCCGATTACACAGAAACATGAGGTTTTATGCCCCAAATAATAATGTTTAGCCCCATCCCCACATTAATACCTCCTATTCCACTCTATACGCGTGGGTTAATACCCTCCTCATTAATTCGTTCCACAAAGAACGAACACAGACATTACATATAACTAAATTGATACACTTCTCGTTAGTTTGACAGTCTGTGATTTGTTTGTGCTGTCTTTCTCCGGGGAGTGCCTCCCTCCCTATCGGCTATGTTTATTCAGATGGCCTGGGGCCCGGTCTTCTATACTCCTTCGTCTTTTCACGGGCCCAACGACCTTGGAATATCTACTTCTCCATGCTAAAAACAGCAAAGATCTTTCATAAGGCTTTAATTGCTTTTCTGCTAATCTAAACGCATTCCTAAATTTCTACGTATACCTCATTCTAGTCTCAGCTACAAACCTGTCTAGTTATATACAAGTGAACCAATATTCTGAACAAGATGGCCGCCTGTGTACAATGGCGGCCGTCTTCCAGCCTATTTCCACTTCACTAGCACGCTCTTTTGACTTCAATGGGCCGCTTCAGCCTCTCCCAGTAGTCGACACGTGCAGTAGTATTCCCCGCCAGCGTTAACTCCCTCCCACCGAGGACAACCCGCCCAAAGTTAAAGGGTTAAAGGACCTATTTTATTTACACACATTTTAATGCATCTTTATTGGTTAAAACACCTATTAATTAGAAGAATAGCTGTGATACTTTTTTTCTGCAGTTTGGCGGTTCTCAGAGATTACATCTTCACCGTACTTCGGCGACCCTGCGGTGAAAAGTGAATTCACCGCAGGGTCAGTTAAAGGAAATCACCAAAGCGCACTGTAGTGTGCCGAACCAGAAAGCATCGAAATTTCAGTGCTTTCTGAATAACCCCTTTGGTCTGGAGGAATGTTTATGTGAAACACCAACAAGTTCAGTTTCGTTTCTGCATCCAGACCTTCTTTGCTCGCATCAATAAAGTTGTGAAATTTGAAGGGGGTGGCTTGTCGAGGACGTAGCACGCAGATCACCTGGGTAACGGGGTTCGCGAGCGCGCGCGCGTAGGCTGTTCCCTCCCCCTACTGGAGGGAGGAGGAGCAAAGATCCAATCAATGAGCTAGAAGGAAACGGCGCACTGCGGCCTTCGGCCAATCAGAAGGATAACATGGAAAGAGGCGGGAGCTCGTGCGCGCACCCATGAAAAAGGAAGACGAAGGAGGCGAGTGAGAGGCGGCTATGCTGCGGTGCCAGGTGAGGCGCGGAGCCGGGGTGTGAGGGAGGGAGGGAGCGAGCGGAGAGCTGGCTGCGAGGCCGGGGAGGAGCATGGAGCGCAAGGGCCAAGAATGGACTGAGGGGAGACGGGTTGGTGTGTGATAGGGGGTCGGTGGCTTACAGGGGTCTGAATGTGCTCCTGCTTGTTCAGGGAACGCAGAGGGCACGAATGGCAACGTAGCTTGGAGGGCTGGTGGTAGGCTGAGGTGGGTTTAATTTGGGATTGGCATTCTGCTCTAAGAATGGAGTATAGGGGCATTTTAGGGGTGGTATGGGTCAACACAGGGACATGTTAGGGGTGGCAGGGGCAGGTAAATGTGCATCTTGCGGTTAGTACAGGCAGGCACAGGGGCATGTTGGGGTGGTACGGGCAGACGCAAGGGCAAGTTGGGGGGGTAGTAGGGGCAGATGCACGGGCAAGTTGGGGGGTGCTGGGGGCAGAAGCACGGGCAAGTTGGGGGGTGCTGGGGGCAGAAGCCGGGCAAGTTGGGGAGGTGGTGGGGGCAGACGCAAGGGCAAGTTGGGGGGTGGTAGGGGCAGACGCAAGGGCAAGTTGGGTGGTGGTAGGGGCAGACGCAAGGGCAAGTTGGGTGGTGGTAGGGGCAGACGCAAGGGCAAGTTGGGGGGGTGGTAGGGGCAGACGCAAGGGCAAGTTGGAGGGGTGGTAGGGGCAGACGCAAGGGCAAGTTGGGGGGGTGGTAGGGGCAGACGCAAGGGCAAGTTGGAGGGGTGGTAGGGGCAGACGCAAGGGCAAGTTGGGGGGTGGTAGGGGCAGACGCAAGGGCAAGTTGGGGGGTGGTAGGGGCAGACGCAAGGGCAAGTTGGGTGGTGGTAGGGGCAGACGCAAGGGCAAGTTGGGGGGGTGGTAGGGGCAGACGCAAGGGCAAGTTGGAGGGGTGGTAGGGGCAGACGCAAGGGCAAGTTGGGGGGGTGGTAGGGGCAGACGCAAGGGCAAGTTGGGGGGGTGGTAGGGGCAGACGCAAGGGCAGGTTGGGGGGGGTGGTAGGGGCAGACGCAAGGGCAAGTTGGGGGGGTGGTAGGGGCAGACGCAAGGGCAAGTTGGGGGGGTGGTAGGGGCAGACGCAAGGGCAAGTTGGGGGGTGGTAGGGGCAGACGCAAGGGCAAGTTGGGGGGGTGGTAGGGGCAGACGCAAGGGCAAGTTGGGGGGGTGGTAGGGGCAGACGCAAGGGCAAGTTGGGGAGGGTGGTAGGGGCAGACGCAAGGGCAAGTTGGGGGGGTAGTAGGGGCAGACGCAAGGGCAAGTTGGGGGGGTAGTAGGGGCAGACGCACGGGCAAGTTGGGGAGTGCTGGGGCAGAAGCACGGGCAAGTTGGGGGAATGGTAGGGTCAGACGCAAGGGCAAGTTGGGGGGGTGGTAGGGGCAGACGCAAGGGCAAGTTGGGAGGGG
Source organism: Leptobrachium leishanense (assembly GCA_009667805.1). Lineage (NCBI taxonomy): Eukaryota > Metazoa > Chordata > Amphibia > Anura > Megophryidae > Leptobrachium > Leptobrachium leishanense. Next base: position 122,483,649 of record CM019068.1, read on the forward strand.
TGGTAGGGGCAGACGCAAGGGCAAGTTGGGAGGGGTGGTAGGGGCAGACGCAAGGGAAAGTTGGGGGGGTGGTAGGGGCAGACGCAAGGGAAGTTGGGGAGGGGTGGTAGGGGCAGACGCAAGGGCAAGTTGGGGGGTGGTAGGGGCAGACGCAAGGGCAAGTTGGGGAGGGGTGGTAGGGGCAGACGCAAGGCAAGTTGGGGAGGGGTGGTAGGGGCAGACGCATGGGCAAGTTGGGGAGGGTGGTAGGGGCAGACGCAAGGGCAAGTTGGGGGGGTAGTAGGGGCAGACGCAAGGGCAAGTTGGGGGGGTAGTAGGGGCAGACGCAAGGGCAAGTTGGGGAGGGTGGTAGGGGCAGACGCATGGGCAAGTTGGGGAGGGTAGTAGGGGCAGACGCAAGGGCAAGTTGGGGAGGGTGGTAGGGGCAGACGCAAGGGCAAGTTGGGGAGGGTGGTAGGGGCAGACGCAAGGGCAAGTTGGGGAGGGGTGGTAGGGGCAGACGCAAGGGCAAGTTGGGGAGGGTGGTAGGGGCAGACGCATGGGCAAGTTGGGGAGGGTGGTAGGGGCAGACGCATGGGCAAGTTGGGGAGGGGTGGTAGGGGCAGACGCATGGGCAAGTTGGGGAGGGTGGTAGGGGCAGACGCATGGGCAAGTTGGGGAGGGTGGTAGGGGCAGACGCATGAGCAAGTTGGGGAGGGTGGTAGGGGCAGACGCATGGGCAAGTTGGGGAGGGTGGTAGGGGCAGACGCATGGGCAAGTTGGGGAGGGTGGTAGGGGCAGACGCATGGGCAAGTTGGGGGGGGGGTGGTAGGGGCAGACGCATGGGCAAGTTGAGGGTGGTAGGGGCAGGCACAGAGCCTGTATTAAGAGTTTGTGTTAAAGCACCGGCAGATGGTGTGAGAGGGTCACGCTCTGTGGCCTGGCTGTGGTTCAGATTCTGCTTTCTATATCCAGCTTAATATAAAGAGCCATGATGTGATGAGGATAAAAGAAAGTAACTCTCACATCCACACCAGTGTTTGTTTTATGGGCTGGTGCGAGGTGACGCTGTCATCACATAATAATTCCAAAAAAGAATGTCCTATGTATAAATCAGGGCTCTGACATCTGTGTCTGCAGACAGTGCCGGTACTGGACCTCGGCCATTCATGTAATTTTCCTAGTTTCAGTAAAGCACCTCCTATAAATCCTCACTTTTATTGATCCATTCTAATATCCACGTGTCAGCTCTGTGTCTGTCAACAGAACGATCAAAGAATCCTTCAAATCGCTGAAAATTCAAAGGGCTTACTCTCCAGTGTGCGCCTTCCGACCTCCCCAAACTACAGCGCACCTGTACAAAGTCTTGTTACTATAGGATAGACTGTGTTTTACACTCGTTTTTGTATTTTAGGAGCACAATACACATTTCCTAGTCCTTTATTGTAGTCTCCGCTAGGGCTGAAACAACTAATGGATTAATCGACAACTAATCAATAATAATAGTTGTCAACTATTCTCATCGAGTTGTGTACAGCACACACTGTTTAGAGTCAGACTGAGTTAAATGTTTTAACCTCGATTCTGCTTCATCCTGTGCCACCACCTCAACCTGCCTGTCACCCCCTCTTTGGTCTGGCGTTGCCATTCTCTCCTTTTGGTCCAGTCCCCACAGACTCCCTCCCAAACTCAGGTCTTGTCTTTTGCTCAAACCCAGTCACTCTCACACTCGGGTCAAGTCCCTTACCCAAACTAACTCCCTTCCACTTCCGGACCCTCCCCCCACTTAGTTTATTCATGAAATTATTGTAAAGGGACACTCTAATAGGCTAAAGTGGTCAGGCTACATGGAGTGTCCCCTTCTCACCCTGATTTCCTGCGGACATCATCTTGTCTGACCGCTTGTAGCAGCATTCTTTTGGGGAGAAAGCAGACATGGGTTTAAGCTCCACGCAGCATCAATCAATCATTTTGACCAGGTGCTCGTGTACCTTCTGTACGAAAAATATGCAATATGAATGTTTTTGTCTTTTATCCAATGAATCGGTTGATTAGCCAACTAATCGATTATGACAATAATCGTTAGTTGCAGCCCTAGTGTCTGCAAAAAAGTCTGTTCTAGTCACTGTCTGGGCGTACACTGGCTTCTCACCCTTTACCTGTATGAATCCTCCTACATCAAGATACACACGCACAAACCATGCTTCTTCATAAAGGCCATGTGGGAAACATGGAAATCACCCGATCCAACATGTGGATGGATTGGGTGTGACACACTCAGTGGGAGATCTGTTCAGAGTCCCGGTGTGACGGCGAGAAGCCATTACTCTTCAAACGTTACAGGGTGATGGGGATCCATAACAAACCCACCGAAAACTCATCTCCTGGAAAGATCTTGACCTTTTCCTAGCACAGCTGCGATGTGTGTCGCATTCATCCCAACTCACATCTGTCTGTAGCAAAGGATCCCGGGACCATGTAGAGGTGTCATGGGATCCCCTCCATCTCTGCACAATGCATTTGTCTCTAATGTAATTATGAATATATAAGGGGAATTTACTCAAGCCATCAAATGAAAGTTTAAAGTAGAGCAGTTAGAAAGAATGTCAGCCATACAGTTGTAATGGGGGGTTAACCACAAAAAACACGTGAAAAAGATGGATACCTAGAAATTGGAAGGTCAGGAAAAAGAAACATTAAGTTATAAATGTATTATTTTTCAATAGTGAAAATATAAAACGTGCTAGAAGTGATAACTAGTGCGTTACGAACGCAGTAAGGCCAGATCGAAATCCTAAAAAATGTTCAAAGATAAATAGTAGGTAGAAGTGAGAAGCTACACCGAAACACATTTAATTTGCAAAATTCCTGGTATACAGGTATAATCTTCTCAATGTTGGCATTGTTCTTCCCATTGTTTCCTTAGGGCTAGATATTATTTGCAGAAAGTGAGGAAACAGGCCTTCTTCTAGGAAGGTATGTGGGTATAGGACAGTATGGAAAGCAAAACTGAAAGACTGCCAGGGTACATACTTATGGTTGGTTGGGCAAGGGGAAGTGTCATTACGGTGGGTGCCAGTATAGGAGGAGGTCCTCAATGGGGTGCTCCTTAGGGACATGCAGAGAGTGGGAGTGTAGATGGTTTTTAACCCCAAAATATCAGCGGTTGTGGAGTGAGGAGTAACCAGGTGTGGTTTAGAACCATCATTGTCGCTCATTCACGGCAGATCCGTGTCTTTCGGTGGAGTGTTTTTTTTCCTACAAGTAACCTCTGTTTGCTTTGATTTCTCTGTAGTCCCTGGATGATGGCGACGGGTACCCTGACTTGGAGGAAGATGAAGAAATCGATCAGTTTAATGATGACACCTTTGGAGCTGGAGCAGTTGGTGAGACGCTTAGATAACACGAGTTGTAGTGTGGATAGAACAGAAGAAAACAAATACAGATCCCAAAACATGTATATTTAATATTATGAAAGATCAAAACATATCACAAAATAAAACAGTGATAATGTATAATATCAATACTGGTCCACTTAGGTCTGCCAGCGCTTGCAGGAATTATCCACATACACCATAGGTGCAGACTAATCAATACAGGACTCCAGGGAAATCAAATATATGCAAATAACTCGACCCTATGGAGCAGTGGTTCCCAACCCTGGTCCTCAGGGCTCACTAACAGGCCAGGTTTTAAGGCTTGCCTTGGGGAAATGCAGACTGAACCCAGCAATCGCTGAGCAGCAAATCCGATCACCTGTGCTTCAGATATCCTGCAAACCTGGCCTGTTTCGGGTACCTGAGGAACAGGGTTGGGGACCACTATAGAGGAACAGGGTTGGGGACCACTATAGAGTAACCAATCGGGTAAAAAAATTATAAGTGCTAGGGACCTATATAGTGTCTCAAAAAGGCAGCAGCCCACATGTACATTCATAGGAGCAGTAATAACTATCACCAGCAACATACATATGTATAGCCCATTGGTCTATCTACCTCAGCAGTTCGAGCTGCCTACTATACACAGATGAGTGTCACCATATTTGTATCTAAAAGATAGTATTGCCACAAGTAAGAACACTCAGGACCAAAAGGGACACAACTCCCAACATATAGCTGTTAAAAACCAAACCACGCATAGCTTGACACATTTCGCCGCTTCAACGGCTTTGTCAAGAGTTGTGTGGATAATCTGCTTTAAGGTAGCCACCTTGCACTGGGCAGTTGCACACAAGAATATTGTGTCTTGAGGTAGAGGATACTGACCTATTTTTACTATTAGCATAGTATTGGGAGCTGTGGCAGTGAGGTCTACTGGCATGCGGGGCTGTTGTTTTGGAGAACATTGTGTGGGAGGCTTATGCTTCAGCATAGGTTGTTACTTAATCCACATTTATAACCTACACCATGCTTGGATTCTTCTAAAAGTAAAAATTTCTAGAACCATAAAAAGGAGCAATCACACGGACATCTCAAATATAATAGTCAGGGGGCCAGGATTGGCCATAAAATGACTTCTGGTGGCTCCTCCACTGGAATGTAATTTATTACCCACTAGCTTTTGCCCGCGGCTTCGCTCGCGTGGATTTTAGGATTTGCTAAAATTGTTTTTTAAAAGAAACTTGAGGTTTTTTGTTTTTTTTGTTGAACCCCCCCCCCTTTCCCCCCCTCTTGGGATTTTTGGAAAATTGTAAAACACGTATTTTTTTTTTATTTTTCAAGAAGAACGTAAGTGCCAAATTTCACACTTGTAACCTCTTTGGTTTTTGAAATATAGGTATAGTGATAAAGGTATTCATCCCCCTTTTTTGCCCCCCCCCCCCCACTGGATTTTTGGAAAATGGTAAAATACGGGTTTTATGTATTAAAAAAGTAAAAAGGTTCAGATGATCCGTGGAGAACCACTGTCAAAGAACCTTTAAAAAGGTTGGGGTTGATGAATAATGATGATTTTATTATTGGACAATGCCAAACAAACAACATCTAGTTATAAAACAAGACCTCATTTCACATAAGTGATATACACGAACAGTGGTGTTATCATTATGGACTGAAGTAATATCGGCATGATTGGTAAATGCAGATGTAAATTGATAGTTGATCAAAAACCCAATATGATAGTTACTCCGTATGATCAATAGTGCTGCCTCACCAGTAAGACATCATAGACTGAATTGGATCAATAAGTTATTATGATCTAATAGCCATATTTGGTGAATGGTAAAACTAATTGATATTAGAAACACTGCTAGGTATAAAGTGGCCTGCATCCTCGAAACAATTCTGTATAAATATGCTGTATAGAATTTAAATTAGCTATCCGCTATCCTAACTGATAGATAATTACAATAATCTCTATAATGCTATATTTGTTTTATGCTACTGTGTGAACAGCCACACATCAGATGGAGGAATTATTGGTATTTAGCAGGTAACTAGATGGTATCTCAGGAAAAACCTTTATTTGCCCTATGAACACATGATGGTAATTGTATGAATACAAGCAGTGCTAATAGAAGGGGGGACAATTTGTTTACCCCTAATCCTAACAACAGCCTCTAGTGTTTAATAGATTCACGATATTAGGGTTACAATAATGGTAAATTGGCCACCAATCAATAAGGGGAGGCAAAACAGATAAATGTCTGCAATAGTAAATATCTCCAACGTTAATAAAATTATCAGCAACGTATTTATACGGACGGAGATTCGTATTACCCTAGTAAGCAGAGAGGTGGATATGGACCAATATATGTTGTCACACAGCAACAGTATGAAAGTCTAAACATATGTACTGAAATGAATGAAATAAGATCAAATGATTGACTAGTATAATATCAATAGCCTTATGTCCACAAGCTAAACAATTGGTCTATAATTAAGCAAGTTGCTAAACTGCGACAATTTGTAGTATCTTCTATCTAGTAGAATCCAGGCATAATTGAAAGCCACTGCCAGATGTAGAAAATCATATCACAGCAGACGTAAATGTAATAACTAGACAGCTAATGTTGCTGAAGGAAAAAAGGCGTTTTTAAATTAGTTGAAGCAGTATTAATGACACTATAGTGATTATGGATTATGTACCAAAGAAACCTCTATAGTGATATAATATCAATAGCCTTTATTTACTATTGCAGACATTTATCTGTTTTGCCTCACCTTATTGATTGGTGGCCAATTTACCATTATTGTAACCCTAATATCTCGAATCTATTAAACACTATGATTAGGGGTAAACAAATTGCCCCCCCTTCTATTAGCACTGCTTGTATTCATACAATTACCATCATGTGTTCATAGGGCAAATAAATGTTTTTCCTGAGATACCATCTAGTTACCTGCTAAATACCAATAATTCCTCCATCTGATGTGTGGCTGTTCACACAGTAGCATAAGACAAATATAGCATTATAGAGATTATTGTAATTATCAGTTAGGATAGCGGATAACTAATTTAAATTCTATACAGCATAATTATACAGAATTGTTTCGAGGATGCAGGCCACTTTATACCTAGCAGTGTTTCTAATATTTAATTAGTTTTACCATTCACCAAATATGGCTATTAGATCATAATAATAACTTATGGATCCAATTCAGTCTATGTCCTACTGGTGAGGCAGCACTATTGATCATACGGAGTAACTATCATATTGGGTTTTTGATCAACTATCAATTTACATCTGCATTTACCAATCATGTCGATATTACTTCAGTCCATAGTGATAACACCACTGTTCGTGTATATCACTTATGTGAAATTATGTCTTGTTTTATAACTATATGTTGTTTGTTTTGGCATTGTCCAATAATAAAATTATCATTCTTCATCAACCCCAACCTTTTTAAAGGTTCTTTGACAGTGGTTCTCCACGGATCATCTGAACCTTTTTTACTTTTGTAATACGTCAATTTAGAGGGTTCAATCCCACTTTGGTTGGGGCGCCCTATCCTACTTCTCACTGTCCCAGGTTTGGGAAAAGTGATGATTTGTTCCTTTTCTTAAGTGTTGTTTTATTTTCAAGACTAATCTAAATACCAATTTTCACGTCTGTAACATCTTCTGTTTTTGAGATATAGGTATCCTGTTGAAAAGTATTCACCCCCCTTTTTTCACCCACCACGTGGGATTCTTGGAAAATGGTAAAACACGTGTTTTATTTTCAAAAGATTGTAATTACCAAACTTCACACCTGTAACATCTTGGTTTTTGAACTATAGATATACTGACAAAAGTATTCAGACCCTTTCCCTCGACCCCCCCCTCCCCCCTTATTTGGATTTGTGTAAAAATGGCAAACACATGTTTGTTTTTCAAGAAAATTGTAAATACCAAATTTCACACCCGTAACATCTTCGGTTTTGAAATTAGGTCTACTGACAACCCTGTTTTTGCGCCCCCCCCAAGGAATTTTAGAACATGGTAAAGTACCGTTGTTTTTATTTTTCAAGACGAATCTAAATACAGATTTTCACGTCTGTAACCTCTTCTGATTTTGAGCTATAGGTATGTGTTTAAAATATTCAACCCCCTTTTTCACCCCCTAGGGCGGAGTTTCCAAAAATCTTGCTTAGTGGGTGCCCACATCATAAAAACAGTGCACTTCAAATTTCACGTTCCTAGGTTAAACGGTTTCAGCTGAGCATTGAGTCAGTCAGTCAGGCTTTCGCGTTTATGAAAAAGTTTTCAACCCCCCTTTTTCATAAAATGGTAAAAATGGTATTTTCAGAAAATGGTAAAATACGTGTTTTTTTTATTTGTCAAGATGAATCTAAATACTGATTTTTCACGTCTGCACCATCTTCTGTTTTTAAGATATAGGTATCCTGTTTAAAATATTTAACCCCCCCCTCTTTTTGCCCCCCCAGTTGAATTTTTGAAAAACAGTAAAATACGTCTTCTTTTTCAAGAAGAATCTAAATACCGATTTTTCACATCTGTAACATCTTCTGTTTTTAAGATATAGGTATCTTGTTTAAAATATTTAAAATATTCAACCCCTTTTTTGGCCCCCCCCCCAGTCGAATTTTTGAAAAACGGTAAAATACGTGGTTTTTTTTTGTTTTTTTTAAAGAATCTAAATACCGATTTTCACATCTGTAGCATCTTCTGTTTTTGAGCTATAGGTATCGTGTTTAAAATATTCAACCCCCTTTTTCACCCCCTTAGGGGCGGAGTTTCCAAAAATCCTTCCTTAGTGGGTGCCTAAATCATAAAAACAGTGCACCTTCAATATCTCTATATCTATATCTCTCAAATGGCTGTTCGTGTAAGAGGACCTGTGTGTGCGCGCTGGTGTACAGCAGGGCTGTCTGTCACTTTAATGGCAGCTCTGGGTATCTGAAAGAAAATCATAACACCACAATATACTTTATCCATCCCATTGGTGACATTCAGCTTTACTTGACAGGATGTGACCTCCCATGAAGGACCAATTACTGGGAAGGGGTGCAAATACACAACAGCAATCACGTGCACGCTGCTAGCAAACACTCCTACATGTTCTCCCTCTCATTGTCAAGTTATGCACCCCAGTATTCACTCGTATACCGCTAGCGAGACCTCATGTTTTTAATAAAAACCAATGGCGGGCAATTCAACTCGAGCACTATTTTACAGACATGTGTATTTTATCACTCATTCTTTGGGGAAACCTGTTGCAATGCAGCATTAATGGATACATGCAATTGGTCTCTAAAAAACCCAAAACAAAATAGAAATCTATAATGAGTTTCCCGGTTCCTCTGTATAGATGATGATTGGCGCGAAGTACATGAGCGCCTGGCAGAGCTGGAAGAAAAACTTCCCTCTTCCGACATCTTTGGCCACAGCATTGGATCCCACACCCTAGACCCGCTTGGGGAGCAACAGGAAGAGCTGGAGCACAGCTTGAGCCAGCTGGTGAAAGAGAGCGAAGAGCCGGCACTGCCCAAAGGGTCACGCACACAGGTAAAGAATCTACTGCCTTCTGCACAATCAGACCTGGTCTTGTGTTTGTGTTTTAGCTGTGCATAGAGTAAAGCCTTCATTCCAGTGAGCCACATTGTCTCCTGTAACTTTATATTGGGGACGACGATTTATTGGTTTTACCGATAATTGGGGCTGATATTAGGGATTTTCCCCGTTATCTGCTGCTACATGGTCGATATTACCGATTTAAACAGGATTTATTTTTCTGCCAGTAGGCGACGGTACTCCCTACCAGCACCTACTGGCATGGCAAATACTCCTCCGCTGAGTTGCAAAGGAAGTCTCCAGGCCATCGGTGAAGTTCTGCAGCTTGGCACTGACCGCGGACTTCTCTTGCAGGGAGCTGACATCTTGGATGTCAGTTGCCTGCGGGACCCATCCCGCACACTGACGTCATCGCGCATGGAGTGATGTCAGAAACTGCCCCCCGCTGGGAATTCCCTAGTGGGAGATACAGGGGCCACCTGTATCTCCAGAACCATAGAAGGTTATATGATTGTTGCAGTTACAAGTTTTTATAAATTGCTAACAAGTTCTGTAGTGCTGTACAATGGGTGTGACAGAGTAACAAATATACATAAAAGTTAAACACACAGAACAGTAGGAGAGGGAACCCTGCTCGAGAACTTACAATCTATTATGATGTAACATTGTAAAGGCCAGAGCATGGTCTTTCCAATGATTCCAAGCATGACCAGTATTTATGTAAAAGTAAATAAATAAAATTTTCTATTTTTTTTCTTCTAATGCAGCACTATTGTAAACTTTTCAATTGTAAAGTGAACAATGCTGCTGCACTGCAGAGCTTTGTGATGTGCTCATACATCCCGCACATTACTGTGAGTTTTATTGCTGTGGATGCTCTGGGATATGCTCATACACACTGAACATTACTGTGAATAACCCGTCACTCTGAGCGCTGAGATTCTTTAAAAATTGTTAAGCTTTCTAGTAGTGATGTTTCTAGGTTTTGTTTTTTTGTTGCTTTTTGTGCCATTTTTCTGTGCTTGCAAAATAAGTAGCTTTCCAAAACACTTCATTTATCTCAGCTGTTGTAACGTTTACAATTTTGACACCAGATTTGTGTAGAAATTGGGGTTTATTTAAAGCATTTTTGCGAGAACGTCGAACCGCTAGTACTGACATACAGAGTGCGCTGCGTCCGCATAGCGGTGCGTGGTTAGACGTCCAGACACCCAAAGTTTCTTAGTTAGGATCCGTAAAAAGATCACGGCCGAAATTACGCATCGTATGACCACTATCGCGTCTTTCGTGAAAAAATGCGTTCGGATGCATCAACGCACTTTTTGAGGTATACGTGAAAAATGCGTTCGTTTGACCCTAGCCTAAAACGGGAGGGAGGCGGAAGGATAAACACCAACCCCTCTTGTTTTAACGCAAAGGTGTGAGAGCACTCAATGTTTATTGAATGGCCGTAGTAACCGGAGTGGTCTAAAGCTTTGAGTGTCCCATTTTAAAGGAACATTCTACTCCTCCTGACCAATTTTATATTTTTTAAGTGGTCAGGATGTGAGGAGAGCCCCCTCCTCCTGCTGCCCTGATCGGGTGAAGTTGAGGCGTTTCCTCCACCCCACCCAGCGTCACTAGCAACCTGTTGCAGGTGGTCTGCTTTGTACCATTTCTTGGTTTTTGTACTAGATTCCTACACATTTGTGACTGAGGTTGCGAAGGGGGACACCCTTGTTTTGGTCTTGTTTTGGTCTAGCAGTGTGATATGACTCTTTTCACTATCGTGCTGCACTGTTCTTAAGTGAATTCTCTCTTCCCTTTTTTTTTTTTTTTTTTTTTTTTGTTGATCTGATGCTATGCAAGTTGCATAGGAGTACAAGATGGCTTCGGGGACTTAAGGTCAAAAAAAGGAACTCTTTTTTTTTTTTTTTTTTTAAATTCTTTATTTAGAAATTTCAAATAGGGCCACATGTCGACCAACAAGAAAGCAGCCACACAGGGCTGTGATATCAACTGTCGTAAAGCATTATATAGATAAGAAATAAAAAATAAATAAAGAGGCGTATTGAAACATCTGCAGGCGCCAAAGGAAATGCCATCATAGGGGGGGGGGGGGGGAAGGCCTGAAACCTAAAGGGAAAAGGGGAGCATAAGACACTTCCAAAATCCCATACAGCAATACAGGCAATGAGGGAGGGGGGGGGGGGTTATCAAAGGGGCTCACAACACAATCCCCGAATCCATCTAAATAGCTCCTCAAACTATATAAAAATAAAAATTAAAAAACAACAGAGAAAGAGAGGGGGTCTTCCTATAACATTCCGAGCAGCAAAAGACATCAGATAAACAACGAAACATGAGTCAAAAATGCAAAACCATGAACTAAAAAGAACGCATTGAAAAAGAGGCGGCTTCTCGTAAAGGTGTTGTGCAAACAAGTCGTCAGAGATTCCCATCACCTAAGTTCTCAGCCCGGGAGACGAGCGCACCATCCGGCGCAAAACCTGCCCCCAGTAAAACAGGCCAGGCCTCGGCCGGTCCGAGATTACATACGACATTTTGTTATGGGTAACCACTAATGAGCCGGCTGGACCCCAGCGGTACCGGACCCCTTTATGCCTGAGGAAAGTTGTCACCTCGCGATATCTGCGGCGCGCCATCAGCGTTGCGAAGGGCAGGTCGTGAAATAATTTCAGGGTTACTCCATCGAATAGGACATCAGCTCGCGCCCCGGCGCTGTCATGATCCGTGTTTTGGCTGCCACATCTGCTGTGACCGCGATCACATCTCTCGGGGCATCCCGTGGGGCCTCAGCAGCCTTGCGAATGCGGTAAACCGTGCTAAACACCTCCGGGGTGTCAGGCGGATCCTCCAAAACCTGGCGTGCCAGACTATTAGTGTACGAGAGTAAGTCCGCTGGAGTAACCGACTCGGGAACTCCCCGGACACGGACATTACGCCGACGGTGCCGGGACTCCAGAGCCTCCACTGAGCGTGTCAAAACCTCCACCTGAGACCTGAGAGCAGTCACCTGTGCCGACAATACCGTCTGTTCTTCTGCCAACTCCACATTCTGAGCCTGAACCGCCACCATCTGTGAGCGCACCTCCTTTACCTCAGAGCGCACGTTAGATAATTCGGTCAGCCATATTGATTTGATCTCCGCTATGAAGTTTCTATAGTCCTGCATCGTAGTGGGGCGCATGTCATCTGGGGCAGCCGCAGGGGTCCCGGCAGAGCTTGGAGGCGTTGCTGCACCCAATAGAGAGCTAGTCTCCCCTGGAGTATCCGATATCCGCTGCGGTTGTAGGGCTCCCTCTTGTTGCGGGCCGTCCATCCGTCGTGTCAGGTCCTCTGCATCCGACATTAGCGTATCAGCCTCTGAGCCACCTGCGGAGGGCTCCGTAGCCGTGGCCTCAGGTAACTCCGCTGCCAAGGCCTTTTTCCTCTTTTTCTGCGCTCTCTTGCGTGCAGCGGCACTCATAGTCATTGGATTCTTGTCCCGGGACGTCTCGGCGGGCCAATCGGGCCCCCGTCCGTTGTGCCAGGAGCAGTCTTCCTCCTCAGAGGAGTCATACCCCATGGGCAGGAGGGAAGAGGGGGGTATAACTGTTGCAGAGCGTCTATAATTCAGTGAATCTCTAATGTCCGCCTGTCTGGTGTCCACCAACCTGCGCTGTGGAAGTGTTTTCAACTTCTTCCCCATGCTCAGTCGACAGTAAAGTCTCTCCAGCCAGGAATCAGGTCCGATATGGCCTCCAGGAAACACCCCAGGCTCCACAAGATGGCCGCCGCAACTAGGCCGCACCAGGCCCGAAGGTCCAGGAAGTCAGATGGGGGCGATAAAACGCTCGGAAATCAGCGGCGCCGTGAGCACCACAGTCCACTCGTCCTGGGGGCCCTCAGCAGATCAAAATCGGACGGTTCAGACACTGTAATTGTGACCCGGTATAGGGTAAACAGCGGAGCTCCTCTAACATGCGTCTGCTCCCGTCCGCCGCTAGCCACGCCCCCCAAGGAACTCTTTTTTAATAGTTTATTCCTATAATCTGCCCTGGGGGGGGGCAGGTCTATGCCAACAAATGGCATGGTTCAAATCTACATGCAATTAGTAACGCCTCTCTTATTGGCTGTTTTAGACCATTCTCAATGCTTCCCTATAAAAAAGCATATCATCGGATGGCATGCGTCCTATGTTCTGTAGCCAGAAGAACAGACTGGGACAGAGTCAAGTTTGTCACAAAAGTTAGAAACATTTGTTTGATATAATTCTTCTATATATTAGTAGCATCTGACACTTTTTAGAAAGACCATGCCGTTGATTTTCTATGTTGCACAAACTGGCAGACTTCTTTTTTTTTTTTTTTTTTGAGGGACACCACCTCTTACACATGCTGTAACTAGATTATGCATTACAAACAACTATCTTCTAAAACAGATGCTGCTGGTTTTCTTTCTTTGAAGGAATTGCATGTTAAAAGGAAAACTAAATTTTAGTTTTTGATCTCCTGTTTCAATTTTTGGGATTTTTCCCATAATTCAATATTTACAAAAATCTGTGGAAAAGTTTTACTTTGTGGCTGTACTTTATCTTTTGAACAGTATTTAACAGTTAATGAGGTGGAGGCGGGTATGTTTTTAGATAATGCTAGTGTGTTGTGTAGGGTACTCCCAGATAAGAGATGACCGCTGAATGAGCTAAAATGGGGAGCTTAAAAGACTTCTAATCTACCCTCAGTGATGTCCTTTGAATAGATCCCACACAATACAATGTTGTGAGTCAGTGATCGACCCATTCACTCCTAAAGCCAATGCCACACAGAGGAGCAAGTGATGGAAAGATACAGGGGGCAGTTTACAACACAAAACATCACAAAGTGGATGCACCCAGTGAAATATTAGCTTAGATGAGCTCTGGTTTTCTCTTTTTTGGAGATCTGCAAATTAAAGCATTTCATGTTTTTGTGGTAGTGGCCCTTTTTAAGGGTAAACTTCACAACACGGCTCCTGTTTGTAGACAGGCAGCACAACGTACATGCGGGCACTCTTCCATGTAACAGTCCCCGGAGCAATCTTTCCTGACAGCTCCCCAAAACTTTAACCGCAGCTTAAAGAATGAGGCTCACCGTTGGAAATCAAACAGCAGAATGAATGTTTATTCACATAGACACAGCTACCCAGGCAAGAACCACCTCCTTTGCATAAAACCAACAGATAACATCACAAATCAAATACCTGCACAGGACCTTCAAACAATGGGACCTCCTGGGAGAAGAGGGGAGTGTGAAAGCAGGTGAAACAAAGGAATATCTTCTAGAATTTCACTATACAGGAAATAACAGACATCCGAAATATTTGGTTTGCTGGGAATGCTTAAAATGGTGCATAGCTAAATAAATTTAAAAGGTCCACAAATTCCCCAATAGACGCTTAAACGATGGAGGGGCTTCCGTCCCAACCTTCTTCCAGGGACCACGTAGTACAAGGAATAGGGGTGCGGACCCCCAAAATGGGTTTGTCGTCACACGTGTTTATAAGGATTATGTAATAATGCCAGAACAGAACTGGTCACACAGTACCACTTGCCCATCACTCAGTATATGACTTGTGATGCTCTGCCATGAAGCCCCGCACACCTGTCATTCCAGCAGTGCACCCTGTTTGGCTTTGTATTCCCCTGCGGAGCAGCTCACATAGGACGGGCGCCCAGAGTCAGGGTGATGACTTGCCTGGCCGCAGTATACAAACTCTAACACGTTACTGGGCCTCTATCCAGTTTTTCACATGTCTGTCCAGTGTCTACGTATTTTTTTCGGTACCACATAGTTTGTTTTAAGAAGAAAAAAAAAATTCTCTCCTTTTGGGGAGATTGTTTAAAGGTCCTGTGTCACATGGATGTGCTTTAAGATGATGATTTTGGGATTGTTGCAAGTGTTTTACTTAACTGAAGCTGTTTGATTTCCTTAGCTTTCTTCTGGGCTGAACTCTTATATTTGGGACTCTGCCTCCACGCTGCGACCCATCAGAGGACCACTTCTCACAGATGTAAGTAGACTCTTCAAGCATCAATTGGTTCCTGTCTTCCAGAACAGGCTCTACAAATTTGAATATCATTTATCTGCACCTCTCTTAGGATATGAGTCCCCTCTCTATAATGCAGGAGTTTGGTCTTGCACCGCTACCTCCACCGAATCACGACGATTGTGAGCGAGACGCTTCTGAAAGAGCGCTGCCTCGGCGGTCCACATCCCCTGTCATTGGGAGCCCTCCTGTGCTTGCTGTGCCTATTGGAACTCCACCAAAACATGGAGTGGGCCCTGGTTTTAGTCTGCAGCAGGTACCAAAAAATTCATAAGAGCTAGAGGTGGTGTATTTTATTTGTGGAAAGCTTTGGAGCAGGGAAACCGAAAGATAAATGTATTTTACAGGTGTTGTGCCCAAATCCGATTCACATTCGAGCTTCTTCATCCCCCTTCAGCAGCCACCCAGTAAGTAGCGATGGCAGTTTCCATTCTGTTCTTCAATGTTTGCTATGTGCTCATGTTATTTTCTCCTGATGCACCCCATTCCATTGCTCTCCTGTACTGTGTAAATGCTTAAAGTGTTTCTTTGTGCATTTTTCAGAGCAATCCAGCTCTATTGAGGCACCCGTTCCCCTCTGCCCTCTCACCTCTGCAGCGAGCCCAGCTTCTAGGTGGAGCTCAGGTAATTCCTTATTTACATGTTTGTGCTTCCTTTTTATTTGCAAAGTATTTTACTAGGAAGGATACATTTGAGATTTCTCTCGTTTTCAAGTATGTCCTGGGTTCAACAACATTGAAATTTTAGTCGTTACAGAAATACAAAGTAATAAATGCAAGATATTAAAAACAAAACACATATACAGATTATCACAGAAAATTTAATATTTAAGTAAGTAATGGTCACTATGTTACATGTTAACAGGTGCATTCTGTATTGAGGTGTGTTTTAATAGGGAGCACTTGAGTGACTTAAGACTGGGGGAAGATTTGATGGCATCTGGGAGGTTATTCCATAACTGCGGTGCTCTGCAGGAAAATGAGCATCGAGCCACTTTCTTTTTTTTGTATTGTGGCACTGCAAGTAAGGTCCTGGATCGGAGGTTATAGGATGAGGGAACTGCTAGGGGAAGCAGCCTATTCAGGCAAGGTGGTAGCTTCCCAGAAAAGCTCTTAAACACCAGGTTGGAAAGGTGAAGAGTGCGTCTAGATTCCAGCGATGGCCAGTTTAGCTCTTTTAACGTCACAATAGTGGGTCATGTAGTTACATTGTAGCACAAAGCGGCAGAATGAGTTATACAATGTAAGTTTCTGAAGGTGTGTTTGCGGGCAGCTGCATACACTAAGGCCGGGTGCACACTAGACTAGAGTAGACGTTTTTTGTAACGCACTAACGCGCGTTAAAAAAAAAAAACATCGTACCCGACGCTCGTCCACGCCCCCTTGCGTTATCTTCCATAGGAGGATAGCGGAGCACCCGTCGACGTGAATCCTAGCGTTCTAGAATGGCGATGCGCTAGGATTCGCATCGACGGGTGCTCCGCTATCCTCCTATGGAAGATAACGCAAGGGGGGGTAGACGAGTGTCGAGTACGATGATTTTTTTTTTTTTAACGCGCGTTAGTGCGTTACAAAAAACGTCTAGTGTGCAGCCGGCCTAAATCTCCGTATTCAATAGCCGGCATAAGCATTTGTTGTACAATCTGCTTTCTTACTGTGGGGCTCAGGCAGGATTTGTTTCTGTACAGGGCACCTAGTTTGGGGTAGCGTTTAGATATGTGGTTAGACCCAAATCTATCTAGATATTTGAGAGAAGTGACTGTGGTCAGCGTGCCATTTGATTTTGTTCTGAAACGTAGATGGGGATTTTGCAATGTATGTAGTTTAGGTGCTGTTCCAAAGAGCATCGTTACAGTTTTGTCAGTATTTAAAAAATAAAATAAAGTTTATCTTAGGTCCACTTTTCTACCTCTGTGAATTGTTCTTGCAGTACAGCCTCCAGCTGCGGGAGATTTGGTTTGCTGGTATAGATTATGGTGTCATCTGCGTACATGTGTTCAGTTGAGGCTTTGCAAACATTGGGCAGATTATTTATGAATATCTCTAATAGCAGGGGGCAGAGTATCGAGCCTTGGGGTACTCCGCACATGACTGTGTGGGGGAGGGAGGAGCTGCCAGAAATGGACACGTTCCGATCTGTCGGATTCAAACCAGGTTAGCGTGTGATCACCAATACCATAGTTTTTAAGTTTTTGTAATAAAATGCCATGGTCTACTGTGTCAAAGGCCTTTTCAAAATCAAGGAAGATGGCTCCAGTTAGGTCTCCTTGTTCCATGCCAGCTTGGGTATCATTGCAAACTTTTAAAAGGGCGGTTGTAGTTGAGTGATTTGGACGACAGCCGGATTGATCTGGCGTTTAAGTAGTTCGAAGATTGATGATAATCATGTAATTGTGTGTACACGCATTTTTCCAAAATTTGACGTAACTGGGAGCAATGATATCGGACGGTACTTGGATACCAAATTACTGTCACCACTTTTATCGATAGGTACCACTTTTGCAATCTTCCAGAGTTTGGGTATGTATCCAGTCGCCAGTGATTCATTGATTAGGGTTGCGACAGGATTTACAATTGCTGGCGCACTGATTTCCAGCAGCATTGCTGGGATTTGATCAGGTTCAGACTGGTATTCGATTTTTTGATTACGGAGCAGTTTAGTAACGACACTGACAGGCACTGGTCTAAAGTTGAATTTTAAGTCATTGACTCGGAGGCTCCGATTTGCTTCTCCTTTTCTGAAATTTAATCACAGCAGCAAGAGAAAAAAGTGAACAAGTGAAAAAATCTAACATAACTTCCCCTTAGCCCCTCCCTCTAGTCCATAACCCCTTGCGGTCCATGTCTATATATGGGCTTGAACCCGGAAATGCGTCCTCTTTTCTGCTGCTGCAGCAGGAGAGAAGTATATTTTGTCTCTTACTGTAAAAAATATCTATAGATAATTGTGTAGTACTGTATTTATTTTACTACCGCTGGCTGTTTAATCGTCCCGGCTTCAACCTAGGGGTGACCACCGGCCTTTTTGTAAGTTTATCTACATTGCATTTATTCCTTTTTAAAATTCCGATATATATTTTTTTATTTTCTTTCGCGGACTTTTGCCCACGCGCTGTATTGCCGGCGCGTCTCTCCGCGCAATAGCCCTCACACAGCTTCGGCCGTGGCCACGCCCCCTCGCGCCGCTCAAAATTTACCTCCGAACGCAGCTATGAGTAAACGCCGCGTTAAAGCCAAGCACCATTCTCCCTCTCCCTCAGTGAATGAGTCAGATTCGGAGGAGGGTTCAGTTATGGCAGACGAATATCTAGAGGCCAGGGACTCCCTACAGGATACGGTATCTCACCCTGAGGTTGTCCCACCGCCTGAACCCACTTTACTTTACTAGAACTTTAGGTCCTTCTATGCAGGCTTCTATTTCAGCAGCTGTGCAGTCTCAAGCCTCTCAGATCTCCACCGTTCCCTAGAGGTAGTGATGGCAGCTGTAAAAGCCCTTCCAGCCACACCTACACCTTCTAATCCCTGTATTCACTCAGCAGAGCCTTCATCTTCCCATATTATGGGACAAAAGGCAACATACAAATCTAAACATATTGACAGAGGGGCTGGCAACCGCGCAACACTGTCAGTATATGATAGTCCCCATCTCGGAAAAAAGCCCAAGATCGTAGGGCGCATTTGGCGATTGTCCCCAAAATATGTAAATATGATTATGATATGGCTCCCACCGAGGAGACCACTGGAAAAGAATTGGTGTTAGCCGATGATTATCCCCCAGAAGGGGATGAGTCTGAGGAGCCCCCCACCCTTTTATGAAGAGGGTAATGTAATTTATGATCCCCAAGGGGACCCCCTCTTCTGTCCAGAAGACCTTTCCCATGCTCAATCCACCGCATGGTACCCTCTACCACATGTAGAGAAATGGGTGGATGCCAACATTAGAAAGCCTTTAGTCAAGGCCACCAGGCAGAATATGCGGGCCGAAAGCCCACACCCTTCAACCACAGCAAAACATGTGTCATCCCGGAGATTGATCCATTGATAATTTTAAATTTATTACTAATCGCGGGTGGTCTCCCAAAACGGGCCTGGATCACGCCTTCCGCACCTGCGAAGACAAATTATTAGACATGTCAGGTCCCCTGATCAGATTATTTAATATAGCGGAGGAGCTTGCAAATTCCACCTTGTCACCTACCCTAGTCCGCGATTGGGTTCTTAGAGCCCTATAATTTTTCGGCCATGCTAATGCTGCCTTAGCAGCTGAACGCCGAAAATCCATACTCCTCAAAGTGGATAATCAACTGACGGCGATCGCAGATACCGACTTAGGCAGTGCAGCCCAAGGCTTTCTCTTTGGAGAGGCCTATGTGAAGCGCATGGGCACTTATGCCAACACTTTTAATTCCCTGTTAAAAATATCCTCTTCACTTAAATGTGTGTTTCGAGGTAGAGTTTTTGGCAGGGCCGGTAGATTTGGAGGACACCCTACCGGCCAAGGGACTAACAGATCCTTTCCCAGTCCTGCTGCACAACAGCCAACAGAATATCAACCTACCGGTTCCTTCTTCCCCCTCACGCACCCGTCCTTGGCGTGCTCGGGGCTTCCAAGGCTCTAGGACCTCATTCCGCGGCAGACGACCCCCAGGTAAGACCTCTACTAAGATCTCCCTCTCCAGGGATTCAAATTGGGTGTCGGATATGAATGTTCATAAACAGATGGCGAACCCTTACGGTGCAAGGGTTCGCAATTTCCTTTGTCAATTCCAACACAACTTTCCATTCCAACACCCGTTGCACTTCCCTCGGGAACAAGAGATACTGATGGACAACGAGGTACAAGAATCATTGGACAAGGAGGCTATACAACCAGCCCCCGCCATGTCAACAGGCTTTGTAAGCAACTGGTTTCTGGTCGCAAAGAAGGGAGGCTGACTGCGACCAGTAATCAATTTGAAAGACCTCAATTTACACGTGCAATACAACCATTTCAAGATGGAAGGTATGCACTCTCTCAGGGACATTCTACTTCAGGGGGATTGGATGGCGAAAATTTACAAAAGACTTCTAACTCATGGTTCCAATCCACAAATCCTCTCGATTTTTACCTTCGGTTCAAATGGAGAAGAAAGATGTGGAGGTTCAAATGTCTCTCTTTCGGACTATCCTCAGCCCCGTGGGATTTTACAAAACTGCTAAAACCAGTGGTGACATCTCTTCGAGAACGTGGAATTTGCCTGGTTATATACCTGGATGATATCCTGTTGATGGCAGATACTGAAACTATTCTACTGTCCCACCTACAATGGATGATCGACACTTTACAAGGACTTGGACTTCTCCGTATTGATGAGGAACCCCACACAACACCTACACGGAAATTGGAGTTCCTCGGATTGATGGTGGATTCTACTTCAATGACCGTTCATCTACCACTTCAGAAGATGGTTTCAATCCCAAAGGAAATACATGCTCTTCTCCAGAGAGAACAACACATGCTTCGATGTCTGGCCCGAGTCATCTGCCTGCTTGCAGCCACTCGCCTGGCAGTGCCTCGGGCTCCATTGTAATACAGGGCCCTCCAACGCTTGAAGGCCCGTTTTCTCTGCAAAGGTCTTCAATACTCTGCTCAGGTGACTCGCACATACGAGGCCCGTTTGGATCTGTCATGGTGGATCGAGAACCTCCAATATTGGAACGGGAAACCTTTGGTCCCACCTGCTCCAACGATTATCATAGAATCGGATGCTTGCCGCACCGGATGGGGAGCCTGACAGGGTCCCCTGGGGACAGGTCGTTGGTCCACATTAGATCCAGCTCTCCACATAAATTGTCTAGAATTGTTGGCGGGACTGTTCGCAGTACAGTGTTTCACACAACCGATACATCCTCCTAAAATTGGACAACCTGTCAACAGTAACGAAGTATCATCAATTGCCTAGGGCGCCTGAGATCGGAACCCCTCTAATAGCAAAGAAGTTTTGATCCCATTGCTTCACCCAAAAACTGTCTATTCTAGCTCCATTCATTCCGGGAATGACAAATTTTGTGGCCGATAGGAACTCTGGAGATTGCACTCCTTGATGTTTGCAGCGCTTGTCGCTCCTTGGTCTCTTGGACATAGACCTCATTGCCTCAACTCAAGGACCACGCTTCTTCAGTTGGTGTCCAGATCCAGAGGCATTAGCGACAGACGCCTTTCTACGGAATTGGGTCGGACCATGACATTATGTGTTTCCTCCGTTTACCATGATGGCGAGAACGTTGGCACTCATTCGCTCCCAACGAGTTAGTGGTGTTGATAATGCCACTCTGGTGGGGTCAACCATGGTTCCCATCCCTGTTAAAGGTGTCGCTTAGACTTCCCACGGATCTTTCCTGTACGCTCAGATTTGTTACTGAATCCGGAGGAACAACCTCACCCACTGTTCCATCTGGGTCACTGCAGACTGGTGGCATGGTTGGTCTCGGGACTTGGATCTCTCCATGGCATTTCGGAACAGGCTCGCTCCCTACTCTTGAAAGCTTGGGCTCTGGTGACCCGTTCCGCTTACAACTCAGCATGGTGAAACTGGTTTAGCTGGGGTGTGGAAAGACACCTGGATCCCTTTTCAGCCCCTGTGAATTGTTTTAGATTTTCTTACGGAGCTGTTTCATGACTGTCGAGCATCTCCTACAATCAATGTGACCAGATCGGCTATTTCGGCTTCCCATGTACCATGTAGGTTCTCACAGGGTGCCTATAGGTCCTCATCCGTTAGTATGCCGTTTGTTAAGGGCCATTCGTTTATCGCATCCCCCAGTTCCGCGTTAACTCGACCTGGGACAGCACAGTGATCCTCCAATTTCTGTCTGGTTGGCCTTCTAATGAAGTTCTGTTCATCCGTCAATTGTCAGCTAAATTGTTGATGTTACTTTGTCTCGTCTCTTCTGCAAATGAATTAGTGATGTACATGCTTTAGATATTCCATCACGTTTTTTTCGGTCCTGATGGACTTACATTTGATATTACACGTCATACAAAAACCGCCATAACCTCTCTTTTTTTTTTATCCATATGTTACAGATCACCCACTTATTTACCCTATACGGTGTTTACAGGAGTATGAATCTCGTACGGGTCAATTTCGCCCTTGTGGAAATTCTCCTGTTTTTGTCTCTTAAAGCTCCTCATTATCCGGTATCCTCAGCATCCCTGGCCCGTTGGATACGTTGGCTTATGTCGGAGGCAGATATTGATGTCTCATGTTTTGGTCCTCACTCTGCTAGGAGTGCTACGGTTTCGTCTGCTTTTCTCCTTGGGATGTCGTTTAGAGGATTTGATGCGGGCCTCAGATTGGTCTCGAATCCACGTTACGTACTTTTTATTTAAAACTGGTATTACATTGGTCTACCCCGATTCTAGACAAACTTTGAACTAGCAAATAGAAGCCTCCGAGTCAATGACTTACAAAATTTTCCTATTACAATAACGGAAAGTTAGAATTTTAATAATGACTCGGAGGCGAGTATTTCCCTCCTCTCCCACCCATATGATAATGTTTTTTCTATGTTTGTTACATACAATTTAATAAACAATTTTCAATAAACAATTGTTTTTTCATTTCACGTTTTTGTCACGGTTGTTATCATTCTGATATAATAAATTATAACATTATTTGACTTTTTCTTTTTTGTGTCTTATTCCAAACTTGGTCTTTGCCAGTAACGGAATTTTATCTAATTCCCTGGTCTGTGTTTCTGCTTCATTTTCAGCCTTATAAATGGATTACAATGCCTTCCACTCACAGCTGGTCTTCTACATCCTTCGGCTTCCGGAGATGGTTACGTGTTCTTCTATCCCGGATTCACCTTCTTCGTTCCTTTTGGATTTTCTGTTGATTCCGTTCTTTATCCTGTTACCCACAGTCAGAAAAGAGGACGCATTTCTGGGTTCAAGCCCAAATATAGACATGGACCGCAAGGGGTTACGGACTAGTGGGAGGGGCTAAGGGGAAGTTATGTTAGATTTTTTTTCACTTGTTCACTTTTTTCTCTTGCTGCTGTGATTTAAATTTCAGAAAAGAGAAGCAAATAGGAACCTCCTAGTCATTATTAAAATTCGAACTTTCCGTTATGTTAATAGGAAAATTTAGTAATTTATCTGCGATATGGGGTCTCTGCACGGTTGGAGGGGCCTGGCCTGCGAGCGGCCTTTCTGTAGGTGTGTCATTCGTTAGCTTAGCAATCAGGGTGGTGGCGCATCCAACAAAATAATTATTGAAGGAATTTGCTACATCTAGGGGGTGTTGCAGGGTTTGGTTGTTTACTTTGACAGCAGCCGGTGGGCAGGGGGTGCTCGTATGTTACTTATGATTCTCCAAAAATTTCTAGAGTTTGATATGTTATTGTTTACACTAGCTGCCCTTTTAACTTTAAAAGTTACCTGATAAGTTGTCTTCTTGCAACATAAATACTATACATTTTTAAATCTCTTTTTTCTTACTCTGCATTATTTTTCTTTCTATTTTTGTTCTCAGTCAGTCTCCGGGCGGTTATCCCCAAGCCAGTTTGCACGTGCTACGGGGCTTCATGCAGCATCTCTGAATTCTGTTGCTCCCAATCTTTTGCAAGGACATGTGGGGCAAATGGTAGCTGCAGGGGGAACTGGATTTCGCCCCTTTTTTGGAGTTCACCCTCCTGCTGCCCCTGGAGCCCACCTCAATAACTTAAGGTTGGTATACTTTTAATTATGATGTTGGCATTCGAATCACGTGCATGGACTTCCTGAGCTGTATTTTGACTTTCCTTTCTTTCAGACCTCAGACACCGTTCCGTCCAGACACCACTCACCTGCACCCTCAACACAGACGTCTGCTACATCAACGTCAGCAGAACCGCAAGTAAGTAATTATCTTACTGGTATTATTATAATAACCGTGATAAAGCATTCACATAGCCACGCTCAGCCTTTCAACCTCAAGGTTTGCCTCTACAAATGTGTCTGGACAGCATTGTGATGCAGTTGATGAAAGCTGGGGTATTTGTATGGAGCGACAGTATGCATGCAGAGATGGTGTTTTGGTGTGTGTGAACACAGTGCTGTATTTGTGACTTGTCACTGATTAAGTTGTATGCAATGTACTTGTTTGGGAGGTCTTTTGTTAATGATGCGGAGGGTCTATGCATTTAAATTTTGAGTCCAATAGAAAACTATGCATTCCCTCAATGCCACGTAGCTGCGGGCTACATTTCAACAGCCCTCTTGGGTATTTGCTGCATCCTTGCTCTTTGCGTAGGCGTTGGTTGGAGTGTTAGTGAAAGTGATTTTTTTTTTTTCTCTTAATGTACATTTTCCAGTCAGCATCGTGGTGTAAATGGTTCTGGGGAGCGCACCTGCAGGCCTTCACATTCAGACTCACGTCAACGGGATCCATATGCTGGCCTCATGCTTCAACGTGAGAAAGAGTGGGTTTGCCGCATCCAACTTCTCCAGCTACAGAGCACTGACCCCTATCACGATGACTTCTACTATCAGGTAAACCAGTGTTGGGTTTTCTGGCCCAATAGAACATCAAGCAAGGGTTGCATCATGCTGGGATTACTGACAGGTCTAAAACCTGGCTTGGAAGGGCAAAAACCAGCAGCTTCTCACGAGTGCCTTTTGGCAAGATACTTGCCTGTGGCAGAACTGCTGATAAATGCCCAATATTACATTTATAAATGGTGCCACCATTGTGTACAGCCTTAACTTTTGAGAGGCACAGGCGGTTGTAAGAACCCCAGACCAATGCTTTCATATGTAATTCAGAGGACCGTCAGCGGCAAACGTCGAATACATTTATAGTTGAGACATCTTGCTCCTTACTAACTGGAACAACAATCCACCTCCATGCGTGCTGCTCCTTGAATGGAAGGTCATTTTGGTGAGCCCTGGGCCTCCCTCGCACCTCCATAAGGTGTGCAAATGGTTTGTCTCCTCTCTCTTCTATTAGCAACACATTCTGTGCACCCCGTTGGCCATGCAGACATCCATGCTACAGTCATAATCTCCAAAAAATAGAGATTTTAAAACACGACTCGGAGGCTCCTATTTGCTTATCTCATTCTAAAAGGAAGGGTTCTTCCCACGTTGGGATACTAGATGGTCTTTCTATTAGTTTTCTTTGCTGCTGTGAGTTAATAAACTCACAGCAGCAAAGAAAGCTAATAGAAAAAACATCTAGTATCCCAACTTGGGAAGAACTCTTCCTTTTTAGATCCCAAGCCACTCCCTGCCCCAGTCCATAGGGGGGGGGGGGTGGCCAGAGCACCAATTCATCTTTCTTTGCTGCTTCTCACAGCCTCAGATAAGTGATCACTGTATATATAATTAGTGTGTATTTGTTGATTGTGTGTGATTTGTGATTTTACTGTTCTGTTACCAAGGCCTGATTTGCCCAGCTCACACCGCGGGAATCAGTGCGTTGCATTTGGGGGCCCAGTCAGAATATAATGGGTTCCTGTGCATGTGTGTTCCCCTCATACAGTCACATACCTAACCAGGTTTCAGTGCCTGCAGAGAGCTGCCTTTACTGTTCAGCTGTTCTGTGGTCCTGACTGGGTCCTCTAGCAATCCAGCCCAGCGTCCTGCTTGTAGGCCTCAGCAGAGCCTGGTTTCCTGGCGATCTGGTTGGGGGAGGGGGGTCCTCTCCCTCATGAGGTAGCCGCATGCTCTCTCCACTTGGCGCCACCTAGTGTTTGGATGCCATCATTGCCGGGAGCTGCAGTGTCTTCGTCCTGATTCCCTGCTAGTAGATATTCTGTCCTTTTCTAAAATGTCCACTAGGTGTCCCTCTAGAGCTTGGGGGGGGGGGATTCAGATGCTGCAGGGAGCTGCCTGTGTTTGGGGAGCCTTTCTGAGTAGACTCAGGCTTCCCCACAGCGGCTGCAGCACCATTCTAACCTGCTAGGAAGGCCTGCTTTGCCGCCATGGAGGCCTCTCTGATGGCATCCATTAGCGGAGTCTGTCTCCTCCACTATGAATTTGTTATCCTTTAAACCATCGATGAATGATGCGGTGGCTTCTGTCAGAAGCTCCACTGCTAATGTGCCCGATATTCATACACCCCGAGACTCTCATTGTTATTGACCCCGCTCTGGCGGTGCACTCTGAGTCAGACCCAACTGAGTCCAAGGCCTGTGCTAAGTCAAAGCACTGTGATCATACTCGAGGGGCTGGCAACCCTACATCACTGCTTATACCAGATTGCGAGTCCGTCTCGCCTAAGAGCCCCTGACTGCGGGGTGTACATAGCGGTCTATGAGAAATGACTCAGGCCTACGGGTTAGAGTCTGCTCCCCGTCTATGGTAACTCAGAGTGAGGAACCCGAGCAAGGTGAATCTGCAGAAGCGGTAGAGCTTCACGCCTCAGAGGATAACGAACTGTTGTTCAATGAGGAGCAAGGCCCACCACCTCTTGTCTAAGGCCAATGTGGTATGTGATCCTGGAGGGCAATCCTATGTTCGACCCTACCAGGGTTCTCCATCCTCTATCCACTGCCTGGATCCCACAGCCCCATATCGAACAATGGGTCGCTGCACATTTGCATCTTCCCATGGATCAGGAGACCAGGGTCATCCTCAGGTCGGAATGTCCTCGCCCACCAACTTCTGGCAAGTCCTGCATTACACCTGAGGTGGATGCAGACTTTCAACAATATATGGCCAGAAAAGGGTGGTCGGCAAGACGGGGCATTGATCATGCTCTGCGTGCATGTGAGGACAATGTGTTGGATGTGACTGCACCTTTTAATCCTCCTGTTCGATGCTGCTGAGGATTCCAGTCTAAATGACAATGTTATGGACCCCGCTATTCTCAGTAATATGGGCATGTATGCCGGAACGTTCTCTGCCCTGGACAAGGTAAACACCTCCTATATAAAAGGTGTTCTCCCATACCCGAGTTTTGGCAGGACCGGCAGAACTAGGGGCTAATCTGCCGGCTGTGTGGGTTACTCCCGTACCTCCTACCAATATTTCTCTGGGCAAAAAAAATAAAGAACTCCAGAGTCCACGATGTGAGTTAAAATGGATTTATTCCAACACCAAGAAAGCAAGGCAACGTTTCGACCACAGCTGGTCTTTGTCAAGCCTAAATCCCAATAACATCAACTGAAAATAAATAGTATCACAGATCAATCAAGTAATCAATTAATCATTGCAAACGATCTGTGTATACTTAACCCAGTGATTTAAAAACAAAGTGCTTGTTCTTCAATTAGCACAAACATTAGCATCAACCTTATTATGGAATTAATTCTTCATGTATTAACTATATACCAGACAATAGACATAAATTCGCCAATATGAAATCTATATTAATATTTTGCAGGTCTTAATGTAAAAAGGAGAAACTCCTTACTATTACAGCTACACTATTCCTAAAAGTATTTTCCGCTCTTAAATCTGCAAAGACAGTAAAAGAAGGTTATTGGTAATTTTCAGAAGGAATAAAGGACATATTCGTTTATAAAACTGAGAAGTCTGATTCTCTGTTAAGATGATGAATCCAATACAATTCTCTTCTCTTAAGCAATTTTTCTCTGTCCCCACCTCTTGTCAACTTGGGTACTTCAATGACCTGATAGCGTAGCTGTGAGATGTCGTGTCCGCTACATATAGTGTTCTGGAACTGGAAGTTCAGTCTTTTTAGTTCTAATATCTGATGTTTAATGGACCGTTTTTTCACTTTTTGTGTGGTCTCTCCTACATAGATCAGCCCGCCTGGACACTTCAACAGGTAGACCACATAAGTGGAATTACAAGTGAAGTACCCCTTAATTTTAGACTTTCTCCCAGAAGGAGGATGGACGAACGAATCGCCACATATCACTGCTTTACAACATGAACAATTCATACATGGGAAGGTTTCACTTTTCGGTTTCCCGAAAAAAGGTCTTCCACCTGTGTCATGTTTGAATTCTGCCTTCACCAACGTCTGTCTGAATGACCTCCCTTTCTTGTATGACATTAATGGGATTGTCTTAAACTCTGGTTTCTTAGGATATGCATCCCTCAGGATGTACCAATACTTGCATAGGATTTTCTTTACTTGTTGTGTATGGGTCCCATATTTGGACACAAAAGGAATTCTTCCATAGTTATGATTCTGACATCTATGGGGTATTGTTAGTTGGTTAATCCTAATTTTATACCCCAAAAGGCCGCACAGTCTCACACAAATCCGTTTCTTGGACACCTTGGTTGTCAAAAGAGATGGTAAATTAATGACAGATCTTTATCGTAAACCAACAGCTAGGACTGCTCTATTAAAAGGTATGATAGTGCACATTACATTACTTGATTCTCTTCTTCCTCGTAGTCAATTTATGCGAGTAGATAGGGTGGTCAACCTGCCTGACATTAAGGATAAGAGATTTGAGGAAATGATTGAGAGATTCAGAGTAAGAGGATATCCTAGGCGCCTACTGAAACAAGAGGTTACTAGGATTAACCAACTAACAATACCCCATAGATATCAGAATCAGTACTGTGGAAGAATTCCTTTTTGTGTCAAAATATGGGACCCACACACAACAAGTAAAGCAAATCCTATGCAAGTATTGGTACATCCTGAGGGATGCATATCCTAAGATACCAGAGTTTCAGACAATCCCATTAATGTCATACAAGAAAAGGAGGTCATTCAGACAGACGTTGGTGAAGGCGGAATTCAAACATGACACAGGTGGAAGACCTTTTTTCGGGAAACCGAAAAGTGAAACCTTCCCATGTTTGAATTGTTCATGCTGTAATGCAGTGATACGTGGTGATTCGTTCGTCCATCCTCCTTCTGGGAGGAAGTCTAAAATTAAGGGGTACTTCACTTGTAATTCCACTTATGTGGTTTACCTGTTGAAGTGTCCATGCGGGGTGATCTATGTAGGAGAGACCACACAAAAAGTGAAAAATCGGTTCATTAAACATAGGTCAGATATTAGAACTAAAAAGACTGAACTCCCAGTTCCAGAACACTTTATATGTAGTGTCTTGATATCTCACAGCTACGCTATCAGGTCATTGAAGTACCCAAGTTGACAAGAGGTGGGGACAGAGAAAAATTGCTGAAGAGAATTGTATTGGATTCATCATCTTAATATTCTTTCCCCACATGGTCTTAACAGAGAATCAGACTTCTCACTGGTTCTATAAATGAATGTCCTTTTTTTCCTTCTGAAAATTACCAACAACCTTCTTTTACTGTCTTTGCAGATTTAAGAGCGGAAAATATTTTTAGGAATAGCAGTGTAGCTGTAATAGTAAGGTGTTTCTCCTTTTTACAGTAAGACCTGCAAAATATTAATATAGATTTCATATTGGCGAATTAGTGCCCGGTTGCGACCTGGCAACTAAGGGTTAGCCCCCATACATTGCTGGAAAGGTCAGGCTGTGGCCGTTCCAGCGATGCTGGCCACAGCCTCCTAGCCCCCGGCGATGGAGGGATGTAAAGGATCCCCCCCCTCCAGGCGCTTCCCCACGCTCCGGCGGGGGGGGGGGGGGGGGTTGGTGCGCCTGAAACTGACATCAGTGCACCGGGAGGCTATAAAAAAAATGCAGATCTGGCTTCAATGAAGCCTGATCTGCGCGGGAGCCGCCGGGGAGGTGAGTATAACCTCCGGCTGGGCTCCGTACGTCGAGGACGTTCCATACTGTCCTGTGGCGCTAAAGCCCACCGAATGCAGGTCGGCATGGAACGACCTGCGGCGTTATTGGGTTAATCCAAAGGTTTCGGCACCGTGTTGATGTAGGGAAGAAACGGGCTTCTTTTTTTCATGTATGGTGGTCCTGCCACTTGATCACTCAGTTCTGGATTTCTGTTGCTCAATTTAGTTCTGAGGTTGTAGGCTCAGATTTCAGTGCTCCCTGAAATTCTTCTCCAGATTATACCCGACTCACTTTCCCGTGTACAGAAACAATCCCTGGCTCCCGTGCTATCTGTAACAACGACCTTGGTCGTTGCCAGATGGAAGTCTTCTTCGCTTCCCACGCTTAAAGACATCTCTGACTGTTTAAATACAGGCTCCTGGATGGAATGGCTAGGGATATAGCAGCAATTCCACATACGAGGAAAGACCATTGGTCAGTTTGGGTCATTTATAACGTTAAGCGGGTTCATTAAGGATGTGTATGTCTCTCTCGAAATCTTGAAATATTGATGTGTCATATATGGTTGCAATGTTCCCCTATCCTTTTTCCCTATTTTCTTTTCTGTAACCCTTTCCCTTATTTTTATATTTTGTATATGCAAAAACAATAATAAAAATGCTATATGTTAAATAAAATAATAATATACGTACAGGGGTGTGGAAATTTTAAAAAAAATCTACTTGTCCGACGGACTAAAGTGGTAGCCCGATCTACTTGTCCTCAGGACATCCTACATGTCCGGATAACAAATATAATTTCAACAAAATAGCATTAGGTCTTTATTTTTAACTACATAGAGTTTGCGATCAACAAACACAGGTATTTAGTTTAAGTACAACACTTATTGCATTGCAGTTTTCTCATACTCCTACAACCCACACATTACAGATCACAGTAATGTGCAGTGTGAATGAGCGTATCACACAGCAATAAATCTCCCAGCAATGTGCGGTGTGTATGAGCGTCTCCCACAGCTCCACGACAATAAAACTCAAAAACAATTATGCTGTTTGAGTTATTCAATTATTTATTAAATGCAGTGTATTATTCAAATTTAATTAAAACTATAATATAAATAACATTATATATAATAAAATATTTTAAATATATCAAATACTGCAACGGCATTGTTAAAGTGGGGATGCTGCATTTAGAACAAAAAATTTAATAAAATATATATTTTATTTTTTTGTTTCCAAACTATCTGGTCAGGTTATATATCATTGGAAAGGCCAGACTCTGGCCTTTCCAATGATGTCTCAACTGCCCTTGTAGGTCATACAGAACCAGAGATACAGAGGTCCAAAAGGACCCCAGCACCTCCCTTTGGGATTCCCCTGCCAGTCAGGAGGGGAATCCCCATTTGTGACATCGTGCGATAACGCCCGTGGCCCGGGGGGGGGGCAGTCGTACAGAGTGGGCTGGGCTGACGTCCCTGCTCGGAGCCAGTTCTGCACCGAGGAGGGACACAGCAGGAAGGGCGTGGAGCGTCTTCTGTGTTGGGGAGGGAATCCCCAGGACGCTCCACGCACGTCCACACAGTGCAGGGCACAACTGGATACCAGAAGGACTTGGTGCTCAACGCACATGCGTGCTGAGCAGCCAGGACTCCGCTATCCATACGGACCCTGCTCTGCTTGCCCGAAGCGGGGCTAAATGGGGAAGAAACCTCCTGACCGGCCCCCAAAACTGCCAGTCCCAGGAGTCTGGTGATTAGGATTTGCCCATCCCTGTACTTATATATAAGTCGATGAATCTCGGACTGTTCTTTCCACCTGTATCATTTAGAACAGGAAGCTCCAAACTCTGCCTGCCCCAGATATTTCTGAACTACAGCTCCCAGGATTCTCTGCCCATATGTTGCATTCAAAGAATTCTGGGAATTGTAGGCCATCAGCTTCTGTGGGGTAGGAGTTCGGAGATCCCTGCTGTCGATACTACTGTATAATGCATAAAATGACTTTGCCTTTTTCATATGTTTTGCCTCTTGCCTCACTGTCGTTTTAGAATTATTTTGAGAAGCTGGATAAGCTGTCTGCCTCACAAGACAAGCCTAGTGAAGGGCCAAAGAAGGAGCGCACAAAACTCATCACACCTCAAGTTGCCAAACTGGAGCATGCGTATAAACCAGGTTTGTAAGCCAATACTAGTGCTCTGAAAAACCACTTCATATATTGCAGTTTGCTTCCCATGTCCTCTGCATATTGCTCTGTGGAGCAGACATCTGCCCTGTCAAACAATATTGGTAATCACAAGGCTTATTGCAGGAGGTTTTGTAAGCCAAAAGGTGTGAGTTAATGTAATATGAAAAGTAGTGGTGCACGGAAATTAAAATTTGGGACAGAGGCTGAAAACTGCAGGATGAGCTCGGCCAAAAACCTGAAAATGTTCTGCTATCCGAGCCACCCCAGCCTGTGAGCGGAGACTTGGCTTGGACACCCAGAGCGGGCCCAGGCAGGGGATCCTGCAAGTGGGGGTGGAAGGCTTGGGATGGCAGCAGGTGAGGCTCCCCAACACAGTGGGTTACGGTGATAGGGTGAGGGGGCTAGCATGGCGGGTTATGAGATGGGGTGTACAGGGCAGGCCTACACCAAGTCGGAGCAACACACCGGCCTGGCGTCGAACTGTGAGGTACCGCGTGACTGCCGCACCAGGATCGGCAGGTAAGGGGAGGCCCGACCTGAGCTTTTTGGTGGGAGAGCATCAGTGTAACCCCAAACAGCCAATCACTCTCACCTTGCAGTCCTCTCCTGTTTCCAACCCTTCTAGATTGTGAGTTCCCACGTGAGTAGGGCCCTCGTTTACTATTGTACCAGTGTGTCAATTGTTGTTAAATGTATTGCAACTCTGTCTATATGGTGCCCATCGTACAGCGCTGTGGAATATGCTTGCGCTATATAAAGAATAATATTAATAATCCGAGCTGTAACATACCGGGTGCCTGCTGCTGATTGGTCTCACTCAATGCCAGCTGCGCTCACCGCTGCGAGGATGCGGCAGTATTCCTCCTTCCAGTTTACACCTGAGGCTGCTAGATGTGGGAAACAGCTGATAGGCGGGTTTGCTGATTTTCCCAGTTTGCTCACTTCTTTGAACACACGTTGCCGGGAACTCACGTCAGAGGACCCCTGTCCGGCTGTGGCCTTCACTCCCTGGTGAGGTCGCTACTCCTGTCCCTCAGCTCTCTCCTTACTGGAGCTTGCGTAGGCCTGTACAGGCTCAGCTGGCCTCCAGGCCCAGTTTCGGATGACTGTTTTTCAGCTGGTGTTTTTGGCAGTTTTTGCCTTTCACCTGAAAATGCCATTTTCGACCGATACATTTCAGTGCATCCCTAATAAACAAGATTCTTATTGATCCCAGAGCAGTAACCTTAAGTGATGGTGTGAGAGCAATCATTCAAAAAGGGAAATTATTTTTTTGACCTTATTACAGCAGTCTCTTGGTAAAGTGGAAGTCTGCTTTATTTAGTCATATTTTCATTCAAAAGTCTACCACCGTAACATTTCTGTCAGAGGGAAGGTGGGTTTGATTTGCAGTACTCTGATCCTTTCTTTCTGGCATCACAATTTTCTTACTTTTAGTCTGGGTGCATTGCATGCTGCTGTTTTCTATTGTGTGTGTAGGTCAGAGATAAGCTGTACAATCTTTTCTCATATTCTGCATTAACGAGGAGTTTGAATCATTCTACCCCACAACGTGTTGTGACGGCATCTGTTAATTTACTGTCTCTCACAGTACAGTTCGAGGGCTCCCTTGGCAAGCTAACGGTCTCCAGTGTGAACAACCCCCGGAAGATGATCGACGCAGTTGCAACGTTAAGATCAGATGAGGATGTGAGTGTACTGTATGTCTACCGGTATGTTCATTATTCCATCTGCCATGTTTAAATTCTGGCTATAATAATCCTGTCACTTCATAGGAAAACAGAGAGAAGCAGGTTCGTGACAAACGACGCCAAACATTGGTGATCATTGAAAAGGTGAGAAACTCTTAATTGCCTGAATTGTATGTCACCTCATTGGCTGCTCTCCAAACACCTTTACTTCTTGACTTAAGTTCTATTAGTCAAAAAAATACCACGTTTGTGAACATTGCTGATATTTATATCTGAAATCTAACATGCAACTGTACATAAGTTGCAAGACAGATGTGTTATCCTGGTTGGCTGTGTTTACCTGTCCTGGAGGCACTGCCAGTCTTTATCACAAGCCGCCACAGGCTGGTTTTTTTTTTTTTTAATGAAATTTTATTAGGCAAACACAGAAGGTAAATAGTACATAGACAGTGCATAGTATATAAGCTATAGATGCCTTTAGTCTAATGTTGAATAAGCCATAAAAATATATTAGGCGTTTTGAGGTAAAAGAGTAAGGGAGAGAGGGCTAAAGGGAAGAGAGTGAAAAGGGGGGAAGGAAGATGACTCGGGGTCATCTACAATACACAAGTCGCCCTGTTAATCAGGCGCTCATCTCAATATGTTTTGGTATGCTCAGAGTCCAGCATCATTCCAGGGGGATCTCACACTCTGTGGAAAACCGGTAGGGTATGCTTTACGATGGCTGTGAGTTCGTCCATAATCCTTGTATCCTGAATTTTTGCAGAAACTTTAGCCATGACGGGGAGAGCCTGGTGTTGCCAAGCCTCTGCCACCGCCCGCCTAGCCGCCATTGAGATTTTTGAGATCTATTTTCTAGGGATGCACCGATACCACTTTTTTAAGACCGCGTACGAGTAACGATACTTTTTTAAAAAGTACTCGCCAATACCGACCGCTTTCCAATAAGAACAGACCTCATATAAAAATGCCCCCAGCTCACATGTATATATCCCCCGCCCTGAGATAGATAGATAGATATATATATCTATCCCCCAGCTCTCATGGATATTTGCCCCCAGCTCTCATGGAGCTTGCCCCCAAATGAATGCTGGGAAAGCTGGCCGCGTGCATGAAAAGCACACGGCCAGCGTTCCCCTCCGGCAGCTGCAATACTCACCCCTTCCGAAGGTCCGGTGGCGCGAACACGTGGCCGCCGGGCGCATCTGTGATGCTGCCTCTCGGCATAGGAAATGTTCCAGGAAACCTGCCCTTGCCAGGAGAGTAAAAATAAAAGGCCATTCTGCCCTATCAAAATGCCTTTTCTGCATCAAGTGAAAGTAATAGAGATGGCAGCTTCCGCGAGCGGGCCCACCAAATCGGGTCCGCCGCTCTTTGGGTGTTCTCAATGCCTGTCTCCAGGGCATAAACCCCACCTGATCCGGGTGGATCAGAGTTGAGAGCATGGGTCCCAGTCTGGTCGCCATTAATTTGGCAAGCACTTTAATATCAGTATTGAGTGAGATCGGTCTATAGTAGTCTG
Source organism: Leptobrachium leishanense (assembly GCA_009667805.1). Classification (NCBI taxonomy): domain Eukaryota; kingdom Metazoa; phylum Chordata; class Amphibia; order Anura; family Megophryidae; genus Leptobrachium; species Leptobrachium leishanense. Next base: position 122,518,676 of record CM019068.1, read on the forward strand.
TGCCCTTCCCATCTTTTCCGGCCTTAGGTATGAGCACTACCGAGGCCAGTAGAGACTCAGCCTATTCCCTCTTCTGAGAGAGTTAAATAAGGAGCATAGACGGGAAGGGGGGGGGGCGGCAGAGTGTTAGCGACGCATTTCTAATATTGACCCGTGAGTCCATCAGGTCCTGGGGCTTATGTGATTTCAATTCCCTCACCACCTCGCGCACTTCCTCCTCAGTAAAGAGGGAGTCCAGGGCCGCTATCTGTGCCTCAGTTTATTGAGGCATGGTACTCTGCGCTATATAGCCAGCAATGTCTGTCAAAATCGACTGGTTGTCATCCGAATGAGACTGAGTATGGTGATTAGAGCTGCGCAAAATAAGCCATGAATGCGTCGCGGATCACACCAGGGGAGTCATGGAGCGAGCCCTGTTTGTCTACAATTTTGAATATTGGGATTTATTTTATATTTCGGTCTGATTTTACATGCCAAGGGAGTATCTATTTTAATAGACCACTCAAAATATCTCTGCCTGGACCACATAAGGGCCCTTAAGGGCATCTTCCAGAAATAGTCTGAGATCCGTCCTTAATTGCGATAAGGCGGCTCCTGAGGAGACCACTTATGTGCTAATTCCTGTTCACGGAGTTTAGCTTGTAGATTAAGGATGTCTCTCAGTTTTTCTCTTTATAGAAGGAAGCCTGACTTAAAAGCATCCCTCGTATGACCGCTTTGTGTGCTTCCCATACCACCGCTATAGGGACATCCGGGGTCTTGTTTAGTGTAAAATAGGCCGTCAGTGCCTCCTGAACAGTCGCACAAATGTCCGGCCTCTGCAGTAGCATAGGGTCGCGTCTCCAACGTCTACCCTCCCCACCCACCTGGAAGGGTTGCAAAGTAATGAACACGTCTGCGTGGTCCGACCACATAATGGGGCCGATACGGGAGGTAATTATATGCGGCATACAGTAGGAGGAAACCAACATATAATCAATTTTAAGGCATGACACAGAGGCTCCTATTTTCAGTCTCCTTACTTTATTAAACAGCAGCAAGAAGTAGACCTCAAAGTTTATATGGATAGATACGTTTCTAAGAAAAACGATAGTACTAACATGGTACGTCCTGAAACACCCCCTTCCATAACGCAGTATGGACTGTCCTGAGTTAACATAAGTTCCCCCCTGACACCCATTAACCCTCTTTCTTGCTGCTCCGTTGACAGTTAAGTATTAAATTTTCCTACCCCAGCCTCCCTGCGCTTAAAGGGAGTCTGGGGCGCTGTATTTATAGGGTGAATTTACTGCATTTATTTACTGTATTTATTTAATATGTAGTAGCGTTTAGGCCGCTGGGTTTAGGATCTGTAACTGGGCAAAAGTTACAATCCTGTTTTTACACCTCCCACGGCCTGCGCTGTTTTCCGAGCATTAGCCTCATGCGTCAGGCTCCGCCCCCTATCTCGCAGCATTTTCTCGGGCTTTAGTCGGCGGCCATTTCAAGTGGGGAAATGACTTTCCTTCAAATCCTGTCCCTCTCTAAGCACAACTCACGCTCCGACCAGCATGATTCTGACTCGGAGGGTGAGGTGATGCACATCTCTACCCTCGCTGATCGGCATTGGCTTACCCCTGCGGCCCCAGCGGGAGGATCCGGAGACACGGCTGGAGGCTTCAACTACCCGAATGCAGTCGGCGGTCACCTGTATGTCGCAGTCCTTGCACGCGCCTGGGCTGACCGTAACGTACCTTCCACTTCATATCCTCCCCATTACTTTATGCCTCCCATATCTGTGAATCCCTGCCCTATGGTGTCCTCTGGCACCCTTACTCCTGCTCACTCCATGTGTTCCCATGGCCCTCGTTTTAATTTAACCCCTCATCCTCCTCAAATAAATTTGAACCCCCAGTCCATGAATCGATCCCTGAGCTCTCATGCTCTGAAGAGACCCCAGAGCTTTCATGCTCACAATGAGACCGCGCCTGACAATCGGAGCGCTAGAGGGGCTGGCATCCCCATTCAACTGCCTGAACCCCAAAATATCCCCAGTAAAAAACAACCACGGGGCGTGTAAAGCGGTATGTTTACCCAAACAACTAAAAACAAACACCTCTCTGCTACCGGTTTATCGGCTTTCAGATGAGGATGATGGGGATAAGGCTTATGACGAGCCTTTTGAAATGCATGCACCCTCTTATGATGGACAATTGGAGGATGCGATACCACCTATTTTTCCTGGGGCCACCCCGAGAGAAATCATATATGACCCTCAGGGTAACCCCCTGTTTCATCCCCGAACTATTTCCCACCCACGTTCCACAGAGTGGTACCCCTTGCCACATGTAGCCAAGTGGATCGATCAAAATTTCAGGGCTCCCCTTGACCGTCCCTCAAGAGCAATTATGAGGGCTGAGTGTTCCTGGCCTACCATCGCGGGCAAAGTCTGCCTTACCCCGGTGGTAGACGAATATTTTGAAAAATTCCTGGGGGGAAAGGATGGACAGTTTAAAAAGGGCATTGACAATGCCCTGCGCATGATACAGGACAAAGTCCTAGATATGTCAGGCCCCTTAGCATGCCTTTTCGAGATGGTGGAAGACGCCAAGCTTTCTGGAAACCCCTTGGAACCTGAGGAGGTTGGGGGATGGTTACAGCGCAATATGTGCTTATTCGGGAACGCCAATGCGGCAGTAGCGGCAGAATGCCGAAAAGCGATCCTGATTTAAAATGGACCTGCAGTTCACCACCCTAGCCCCCAAAGACCTAGGTGGTGAAGTTCAGGGTTTTCTGTTCGGGGACCGTTTTGTTAAGGAGATGGGAACATATGCAAACACTTTATACAACATGGAAAAGACAGAGGCTACCATGAAGAAAGTCTGCAATCCCACTTGAGTTTTTGGCAGGGCCAGCAGATACAGAGGGCGCCCTACCGGCCGTGACCCCACTCCTTATGCCGTTTCCCGTGACGGAAACTTGCCCTCCCTATCAGCTCCGAAGTCCAGAGCATCAGGATTTACGCAATCCTTTTTCCCATCGAGCGTACGACCCTGGCAGGGACGCGGGTATAGAGGGACAAGAGGCAGAGGATACCTCCATCGTCCAGCAGGTACTACCTATACCACATCCCACGATCCCAATAGCAGGGCGCTTGCGTCATTTCCTACACAACTGGGACGCACTCACACAAGACACATGGGTCCTCAACACGGTACAGGGGTTCACTGTGGATTTCACCGACACTCCGTATCAGTCGTCACCACCACGCCCGCTATCACGGTCTTCGACACTTCACGAGTTAGTACACGCAGAGGTTCTGAACCTCCAACAGAAAGGGGCAATAGAAACCTCTCCTACTCACACACCGTACTTTGTAAGCAACCTCGTTGAGGTAATCACTCCCTTTCTTCGTAGTTGCGAAGAAAGGGGGTGGTTACCGTCCAGTCATCAACCTGAAAGAGTTGAATGGTTGGGTGGTATACCGCCATTTCAAAATGGAAGGAATACATACAATGAAAGAGTTGTCGATTCCAGGGGATTGGCTTGTCAAATTGGATCTCAAGGATGCCTTTTTGACAATTCTGATTCGAGAAGACTTCGGGGACTTTCTCGCATTCCCCTGGAATGGCAGATTGTGGAGGTTCACATGCCTCCCATTCGGTCTATCATCAGCTTCCTGGTGTTTCACGAAAATCATGAAACCAGTGATAGCTCAGTTGCGAACAAAAGGAGTGCGCTTAGTGATCTACCTAGACGACATCCTCATGTCGCAGTCGCACTCCACCATACAACTACATCTCCGATGGACCATTCAGCTGTTACAGGATCTCGGGTTCCTGATCAACATCGAAAAATCTATCCTGGTTCCATCACAAAAACTGGAGTTTTTTGGCTTCATTCTCGACTCTGTTCTCCAGACTCTGAGCCTCCCGAAATCGAAGGTCCTTTCTCTCCGGAAGGAAGTCCGCACACTACTTCGCCATCCATCGCTCCACTTCCCTGAGGGAGATTGCACGTGTCCTAGGACTTATGTCAGCCACACGTCATGCAATATTTCCAGCCCCTCTGTTTTTCAGAGCCCTCCAGAGATTGAAGGCCTGTTTTCTCCGTTCCGGCTCTTCGTACAACAGGATAGTGGAGATAACGGAGGATGCAATCACCGATCTCCAATGGTGGATTACGGATTTGCATCTTTGGAACGGGCGTCCTCTTCATTTCCCAACTCATTCCCTCACGATAGAATCGGACGCCAGTCGTCTAGGTTGGGGAGCTCGATGCGGTCGACTGGAGACAGGAGGACGTTGGTCTCAAGAGGAGACATTACTGCATATCAACGTCCTGGAATTGCTAGCAGCATTCTTTGCTCTCCGTTGCTTTGTGAAAGGAACCGATCATCGATCCATCCTCCTTCGCTTGGACAACTTCCCGGCTGTGCGATACATCAACAGCCTAGGGGGACCTCGCTCAGTTCAGTTGACGTTCATGGCACACCAGCTCTGGGATTTGTTTCCAACATCACCTCCATGTGACGGCGCAGTTCATTCCAGGGCTCTCGAATGTGGTCGCGGACTGGAACTCACGGCATTGGCGCGACGCAGGAGATTGGTCGCTCCACTCTTCAGTCTTCTCAACGCTCTCTCGGCTGTGGGGTCCCTTCCACACGGATTTGTTTGCCTCCCGGCTGAATGCAAAGCTGCCGACGTTCTTCAGCTGGCGTCAAGACCCAGATGCGGCGGTGACGGATGCGTTCCTTCAGGTTTGGGGACTGGGACGCCCCTATGCGTTCACTCCATTTGCCTTTGTTCAGAGTTCTGAATGTAGTACGGATGCAGCACATCACTTTGGTTCTGGTGACCCCGTTCTGGCCGTCTCAACATCCAGGATGGATGAGAACCATGCTTGTGATAGACGATCCCAGCTTAGATTCCATCCTTCGAGGACGTATTACTGGATCCGGATCACAGACCCCACCCATTGATCTCGTCAGGTCAACTGCAGCTCATGGCCTGGGTGCTTTCGGGATCGGTGGGTCGACGAGCGGCTTATCAAGCTCTGCTGCCTTGTTGCTCCAGAAATCCTGGGCTTCGGGAACTAGAGGGGTATACACCTCCTGTTGGACAAGATGATCTAGCTGGTGTCTTGAAAGGGCTCAGGATCCCTTTTCAGCACCTGACGCATGTCCTAAATTTCTTGTCTTCTGTTTTTGACTCGGGCACCGCTTACCGTTCCCTTTAATGTGTTGAGATCAGCTATGTCGGCTGGACATGTCTGTTTCGAGGGTGTTCCTCTTGGACGGTATCTCTTAGTCTGTCAGCTTCTACGAGGGGCCTGTTTTGCTTGTCCTCCACGTCCTCGATATGTGGTAACATGGGATGTTACTGTGGTGTTGCGTTTCCTCCTCGCTTGGCCGGATAATCATGGCTTATCGTTGCGCCGGCTTTCGGCTAAGTTGTTGATGTTGCTGTGCTTGGTCTCGTGTAAACAAGTGGGAGATGTGAGAGCGTTGGACTTTGGAGTTCGCTCTTTTCTGCCGCAAGGCGTAAGGTTTGATATTTCCCGTCGTACCAAGACGTCTATTTCGCAGGCATTTTTTCCATCTTTTCCCTCACATTCGTGGTTATGTCCGGTTAGATGTTTACAGGAATACGAGGAACGTACTCTTCCCTTTCGACGTATGGAGGAAGTGGCTCCTTTTTTGTTTTAAGCCCCCCATTCCTCCCAGTTACCTCACCCACTCTGGCTAGGTGGATTCGTTGGATTTAGCAGGGATAGGGATTGACACCTCCCAATTCGGGGCGCACTCAGAAGCGCCATTGCTTCCAAAGTGGTTTCCTCTGGCTGTCGCTTGGAGGACTTGTTACGTTCCGCGGACTGGTCGCGGGAGTCTACTTTTAGGGAGTTTTACTTTAAACCCGTATCACATTGGTCGTCCGATGTTTTTGATGTTTAGATTTCCTCTAGCGTCGCACTTGCAAGTAGGAGCCTCCGTGTCATGCCTTTTTAAAATTACAAAATTTTCGTAACGGAAAGTTTTGAATTTTATTAATGACACGGAGGCGAGTATTTCCCTCCCATTTCTCCTTCCCTTCTGTAGATTGTTCTGTTATTGTCATATAATAATAAATAAAACATGGACTCTGTGTCATCTTTATTCAGTTACTGTGATTGCTTATCTGTACACCGTGTTTATTCAATAAAACTATTTGTTCCTATGGGTTCTGAAATCTTTTCAGCGCTAGTGCTGCGTGTCTTGAGTGTTGCACGCAGTTACTGTTATTATTCTAACACATCCTTCGTGTTTTGTGCTTTTCTTGCAGCCACTGGCCCACCTGTTGGAGTTTGGATTCTTTTGCTTCCTTTCCTTCTGGATCGTTCGTCTTCGACTCCAAAAGGACAAGATTTCAAGTGTCGTTTTCTGATTTTGGATTCTTTGTGGTTTTTCAAGAAAGAGGGTTAATGTATGTCAGGGGGGAACTTATGTAAACTCAGGACAGTCCATACTGCGTTATGGAAGGGGGTGTTTCAGGACGTACCATGTTGGTACTATCGTTTTTTTTCTTATCAAAGTTTATATGGATATATACTTTTCTGTCTACTTCCTGCTGCTGTTTAATAGAGTAAGATACTGCAAATACTCGCCTCCGTGTCATTAATAAAATTCAAACTTTCTGTTAAGAAATAGGAAAATTTTCCTATTTCATGAGTAAGAGGAATGTGGTGCTGAGTAGAAGGTGTAATCTTTAACCGATGGATGCTGCAAACGCCACACATCATACAATTGGTGTTCAGTGACAAACCTGTGAAATTATCGATCCTGGGAAGACAAGGAATGTGTCAGACAGTTGCGGAGAGGTTGATCTGTCTAGTGGTGGACAGAGAGTGGCATTGACATCACCTCCAACAATCGGCATGCCCCACGCATAACCCGTCACAAAGGAGGACCACTCGGTCCAGAACGTCTCGTCCGAGCCATTAGGGGCATACACTGACAAGAGTGAACCACTGGGAAGCCACCCTCCCCGTGACTAAGAGATCACTGTGTCATTCTCCTGAAGTTTTGCCTGTGCATAACATTCAGGATAGGCAGATGCGCAATAGGGAATTTAATTTGTGGCTTCGGGAATGGTGTCGGGAGCAAGGATTTGGCTTTGTGTCCCATGATAGCTCTAATTGGTGCAGAAAGGAACTGAGTAAAAAAGATGGTTTGCATCTTACTCATAGGGGAACATATGTTCTCAGTGAGATATTCAAAGGAATATTTAAACTAGGAGGGGGGGACAAAAGGGTAAAAAACAATCTGCCCGATTGTCCCCCAAAACTAAACCGGAGGGTGCAAGCAACATGCGGGGGAAAAAAATGACAAGCTCAGAGTCGTGTCTATAAATGCTCGCAGTTTAGTCAATAAAATCAATGAACTGGAGGCAATGATGGCAGCTGAAAAAGTAGATTTAGCGGCGGTTACTGAGACATGGTTCAGTGAGAAAAATAACTGGGACATAACAATACCGGAGTACTCTTTTTATATAGAAAAGACAGAGAAGGTAGGAAAAGGAGGAGTGGCCCTGTATGTGAAAAACAACATAAAAACGAACCAAATAAAAGTGAGCTAGGTGAACATGGTCAGTTTGGGTTACGCTAACATTTGGCAATCCTACAGTAGGTGTGATCTATAGACCCCCTGGACAAGTAGAAGAGCTAGATAATCTGCTGTTTGAGGAAATGGCTAAAATGGCAATGAAGGGGGAAGTTATTATCATGGGGGACTTTAATCTTCCTGATGTGAACTGGAAAACCAAAACAGCTGGGTGCACCAGGAGTACAAATATTCTAAACTCCCTACTGGGATTATCTCTAACACAAGTAGTTGAGGAGCCGACCCGTAAAGAGGCCATTTTGGATTTAATACTCACAAATGGAGGTTTGGTATCGGACGTAGTTGTAGGTGAAAATTTGGGATCTAGTGATCACCAGTCAGTATGGTTTAATAGAACAGGGATGGAGCCGCACCACACAAAACCAAAAGTTTTAGACTTTAACCCCTTAAGGACCCCTGACGTACCCTGTACGTCCTGTCCACAGGTCTCCCTTAGACCCGCGGACATACAGGGTACGTCAGCGGCGCCAAATCCCCCTCCCGCCCGATACTCTCCTCCCTTGCTGGATCCCTCGGTGATCTGGCAAGGAGGAAGCCTGCCCATGTGATTTACATGGGCAGGCGAGGCTGATGACGTCATCAGCAGGTGCCCCCATTCAAATCAGTGGAGGGGGGGCTCCTTCGGAGCACTCCATCTCCCCAGCCATTGAAGCTGGGGAGATGCTTTTTGCACCGCTGAAAAGGGGAGAGTCTCCCCTTTTCAGCGGTGTATAGCATTAACCATTTCGCCGCCGATTCGAACCTGGAGGGGGGCTGACATCTTGGATGTCAGCCTAGCCTCCAGGTCCCCCCCACCCACTGACAACCTCACCATATGTGTGAGGATGTCAGTGGGCCAGTTAACCATCTAGCTGCCATGTAGAGATAAGGGGATCCTAAGGATCCCTTTATCTCCCGATCCATGGCAGCTAGATGGTCATATTTGACATCATTTGAAAGGCCTGATCATGGCCTTTCCAATGATACCAAACATGACCAGGTTTGGTTTAAAAAATAAATAAAAAATAATAATAAAAAAATTAAAATAAAAATAAAAAATGTTTAATTTTTTTTTGTCTGGGGGGGGGTTTAATTAAATAGGACCTAGGCTGTCATCTCAAAATAATTAGCACAAAATGGTCAGAATGAGCGCAGCGCACATAGGTGAACTGGCTCAGCAGTGAAAGGGTTAAAAGGCAAAAACATGTAAAAATTGGGTATTTCTATTCTCGGGATACAATTTTGAAACTATTTAGCCGGGGTCTTTATTGGTGGTTGTAGATTTTGGGGATTAAATTACGAAAAAGTGTGTTTTTACCATTTTTTCATCATTTCATATTTCTTTTATAGTAAATTATTCAATATGATGGAAATAATGGTATTTCTAGAAAGTCCATTTAATGGCGGGAAAAAGGGTGTATAATATGTGTGGGTTGAATAAACGAGTAAGAGGAAAATTTCACCTAAACACTAACAGCGCAGAAACGTAAAAACAGCAGCGGTCACTAAAAGACGGATTTGTGTAAAACCGCCCGGTCACTAAGGGGTTAAAAAAACTGATTTTTCTAAAATGAGATTTTGTGTGAAGGAGTCATTATCAGACTGGAGGAATTTAAAGGGAGTCAAGGAGAAATGGGATTATTTAAAGGAAGCATTATTGAAGGCCACAGGCAATTGCATTCGACTTGTTAGCAAAAACAAAAAAGGGAAGAAACCACTGTGGTACTCTGCAGAAGTGGCCAAAATAGTGAAGAACAAAAAGAGAACATTCAATAATTATAAAACAACTCAGAGTGAAGAAGATAGGCAAACCTATAAGATTGGGCAGAAAGAGGCAAAGCAATTTATAAGAGCTTCCAAAGCACACGCAGAAGAGAAAATAGCTCAGTCAGTAAAAAAGGGGGACAAAACATTTTTTAGATACATAAACGAGAAAAGAAAAGTAAAACAAGGATTAGTTAGATTAAAAACAAAGGAAGGAAGGTATGTAGAAGAGGATAAACGTCTCGCTGACTGCCTCAATGAATATTTTTGTTCAGTCTTTGCAGAAGGAAAGGGACCTCAGTTAGGAGGAAACACTAACGAGACATTTACAGTTTACAGAGGAGGAGGTTCTACAGCAGCTGTCTAAAGTAAAGACAAATAAGTCAATGGGGCCTGATGGGATCCACCCTAAATTATTAAAAGAGCTCAGTGGTGTAATGGCAAAACCGTTAACAGATTTATTTAACCAATCCTTGTTAACAGGAGTCATCCCAGAAGACTGGAAATTAGCAAATGTTGTCCCCATTTACAAGAAGGGTAGTAGGGAGGAATCAGGGAACTATAGGCCAGTTAGTCTTACGTCAGTAGTGGGGAAATTAATGGAAACCATGTTAAAGGAAAGAATTGTTGAACATCTAAAAACACATAGATTACAGGACCAGAAACAACATGGGTTTACCTCAGGGACTAATCTTATTGATTTTTTTTGATTGGGTAACAAAAACAGTAGACAAAGGTGGTGCAGTAGACATTGCTTATTTAGATTTCAGTAAGGCTTTTGATACTGTTTCCCATAGAAGGCTTATCAATAAATTGCAATCTTTGAACTTGGATTCCAATATTGTTGAATGGATTAGGCAGTGGCTGAGTGACAGGCAACAGAGGGTTGTGGTAAATGGAGTTTATTCGGCGCAAGGTCTTGTTACCAGTGGGGTACCTCAGGGGTCAGTACTTGGACCCATTCTCTTTAATATTTTTATTAGTGACAAGGTGGAAAGCCTGCCCAGAGGGCAGTCTATTGTGGATATACTGCCCCAGCTCGTGGCTATACTGCCCCAGCTCGTGGCTATACTGCCCCAGCTCGTGGCTATACTGCCCCAGCTCGTGGCTATTTGGCCCCCACCTCTCATGGCTATATGCCCCCCAGCTCAGACCCCAGACCAGACATGGGGCGGCTGTTCGAATGCTCTATCGGCATTCGGACAGCCGCCCCATGAGCTCCTCATACTTACCTTCCCGAGCGGCGAAGTGAAAGTTTCCTCGCTTCCGCTCTTTGAAGGACCCAAGCCGCGGTCACGTGACCGCGGCTTGGGTCCTTCAACGACCGGAAGCGGGGAAACTTTCACTTCGCCGCTCGGGAAGGTAAGTATGAGGAGCTCATGGGGCGGCTGTCCGAATGCCGATAGAGCATTCGAACAGCCGCCCCATGTCTGGTCTGGGGTCTGAGCTGGGGGGCATATAGCAGCCTCTACCCGGCTGCTGTGTGCATCTTGTAACCGCCGCGGCGAGCGCACAGCCGGCTCGTGCCGCGGCGGTTGCATGCGCGCGCAACCAACCGCCGCTGGTTGCGCGCGCATGCGCAGAGTAAGGCTTGGCGACGGACACGCCAAGCCTTACTCAATTATATTATAGATATTGCAGAAGGTATTAATGGAAAAGTATGTCTTTTTGCTGATGACACAAAGATTTGCAACAGGGTTGACGTTCCTGGAGGGATCAGCCAAATGACAAATGATTTAGGTAAACTAAAAAATGGTCAGAGCTGTGGCAATTTGAGTTTTAATGTGGATAAGTGCAAGATAATGCACCTGGGACGTAAAAACCCAAGGGCTGAATATAGAATATTTGATACAGTCCTAACCTCAACATCTGTGGAAAGGGATTTAGGGGTTATTATCTGAGGATCTAAGGGTAAGTAGTCAATGTAATAGAGCAGCAGGAAATGCTAGCAGAATGCTTGGTTGTGTAGGGAGAGGTATTCGCAGTAGGAAAAGGGAAGTGCTCATGCCACTGTACAGAGCACTGGTGAGACCTCACTTGGAGTACTTTGTGCAGTACTGGAGACCGTATCTCCAGAAGGATATAGACATCTTAGAGAGAGTTCAGAGAAGGGCTACTAAAATGGTGTACGGCTTGAAGGAGAAAAGTTACTAGGAAAGGCTTAATGATCTTAACATGTACAGCTTGGAAAAAAGACGAGACAGAGGTGATATGATAAAAACATCTAAATACGTAAAAGGAATCCACAAGGTAGAGGAAGGGAGTATATTTAAACGGGAACAAAGTAGCAAAACAAGAGGACATAGTCTTAGATTAGAGGGGCAAAGGTTTAAAAGTAACATCAGGAAGCATTATTTTACTGAGAGGGTGGTGGATACATGGAACAGCCTTCCAGTAGAAGTGGTAGAGGCCAAACCAGTAATTGAATTTAAGCAAGCATGGGATAGGCATAAGGCTATCCTAAACAAAAGATAAATCCAGGTAAAGTATCCATGTAATTGGGCAGACTAGATGGGCCGAAAGGTTCTTATCTGCCGACCTTTTTCTATGTTTATATCTACCTGCCATGTCAGTGTAAACATCTTCCACCTGTAGGGGGCAGGAATTATCTAGGGCTATAGCTACGCCATTCCGTTTTGGCAAGGCACAAGAGGTATATACTCTACCATAAGGAGGGGCGCCCAGACGATACGCTGTTTTCCGAGGCATCGTGTCTCTTGCAAGAAAGCTATACTTGCAGATTTCCGCTTCAGGTCCCTAAACAGCAGTCGGCGCTTTCGAGGCGAGTTGAGGCCCTTTACGTTCAGTGACATCACTAAAACCTCAGGGACCATGACGAATTAGAAGCCTGTTAGCTAAAAAACATGGAAAAGACCCCCAGTCCGAGGGAAATAGAGAAGGAAAGAGGGAAAAAGAAGGGAAAAGAATAAGCAAAACGAGACAGCAGAGATGGAAAGGGAAAGAAAAAGAGGGGAAACAACGGGATCTCCGAACGATTGGGGAAACCAAGAAATCGGAACATGGTGGGGGGAGAAAAAAAATCTGGGGAAAGCCAGATCCGCGAACAGAACGACAGGCGTCCCCCGTGGTCCCCGCCACCAATTCTTAATGTAACATAACATACTTAACATGTGCCCCTGCGGACATCCGCGGGAGGTACTCCCAAAAACCAGGGAGCCCATCTCTCAGTTACGAGAGACTAATCCACATATTGAACCCCACCAGACCCTATACCATTTGTCAGTCGGCTGCCTGAGACCACTCCTGTTGGATTTGTGGCAGGGATGAGGGCGGTGAGATTGCTGTAAGGTTTTCTGGGACATGGATCCCCAATTTATGCAAAAAATCTGCTTTATACTGGTGCGAGCAGGTATAGGATGCACCCTCCTTGTGCACCACGATGCAAAATGGGAATCCCCGCGAATAGTTAATCTGATGTTGGCGCAGTAGCTCAGTCACGACTCTCCACTCCCTGCGTTTAATCAGCGTTACCGGATCTAAGTCCTGATAGGTTATAGGGGCTCCCTCATACTCCACGGATTGCTCCCGCGCGGCCGCCAGGAGGGCATCCTTTGTGTCGTAGTAGTGAAAGCGCGCCACAACTTCATGCGGGGCGGTGTTGTTGGCACGCTTGGGGCCCAGTGCCCTATGGACTCTGTCCAGCAGGAACCGAGAGCCTGAAAGATGAGGCAGCAGCCGCTGTGCGATTCCTCGAGTGTGGCATCAAGATGGTCAGCTGAGATATCTTCAGGTAGACCTCACAGTCTGACATTATTCCTGCGGGAGCGATTAGATAGGTCTTCTAACGCAGTTTCCATATGTGCTACCCGATCAGTCATATCATCTATTCTCTGAGCCGCCATATTATAACAAGCCGCCATGTGATCTGCCTTCTCCTCCAAATGTGCCGTACGTGTGTCTATCGCGTGCACCTCGGCTGTGAGAGTTCTCGTCGTTTCCCCCAGTTCGGCCGCAATAAATTCCCTCAGGTGCTGTATATTCTGCTGTGTCGCCTCCTCGGTGCCCTCGGTCAAAGGAGTGGGGACACTGCCCGGCCACCGCCATCTTGTGGGTCTCCCGCAGCCTTGTGTCGAGCCGCGAAAATTGGCGTTACGTGCGTTTCCGCTCAGGGTTTTTTCTTGGAGGACTTCATGATTCTCCTGGCGCGATCGGGACCCCAGTGGTGCTTGTTGAGCGTGATTTGAGTGGTTAGATGGGTTGTCGGTAGCGGGTCTCACCGGAGCTCAGGCACTATGCGACTGCTCTCATGGCCGGCCGACTCCGCCCCCCCCCCCACAGGCTGCTTTTTATCAGAAAAAGGGAAAACAAAGCTTTTTGTTTCTTTCCTACTTGTACATATGGGATAGATTGCTCCCCTGAAACTGCCTCTAGGTCTCATGATACTGTCTTTATCTAAATTGGTCTGAGAAGCACGAAGTGTAATTTCTGGCTTTATGATGAAAAGGGCTTCTTTTTAAACGAAGAGTAAATGCCGTTTGAGCATTATGACTTTTCTAACCTGGTGGCACTTTGAGTCCTTTTTGGGTTTGTTCCACTAATGGCACTCTTGAGATGCAAATATTATTTTTCTTTTATATTCGTTTTATAGTTTATTATATACCCCCCCAATCTCTAAAGCTGTTACTTTGAGATCTCATGTTGATCATTGTGTGGTCTGATTTTAACTAAACCATCTCATGGTTTTCCGCATCTTGAGTGTTTTTGTCATGAGGCAAAAACTAATGGACCTCATGGCTATTCATCCCTTTTCCCCATGCAGGTGTTTTCCGTGGTGTTGCAGTTGGAAGACTACGAACGCCAGTTTGCGCTGACCTGTGAGGATGAAGAGAGGAAGGCGCTGAACGAGGAGCGCAAGCAAAGGCTTCAGAAGCTCTCAGACATTCTCCGGGGCCGAGAAGGAGGAGAAAAGTAAGTGCTAGGATAAAGTGTATTTTCTGTGAAACCCTGTGTTTGTGATTTTTGTGGTATGTCAGCGCTTGGTGCCATTCAGTAAACTGAGGATACAATTTCTGTATGTGTCATGCAGGGCGGCAGAGGAACAGTTTGTTCAGATCATGTGCATAAGGAAAGGGAAGCGGATGATGGCTCGCATCTTGCCCTTGCTGTCTGTGCAGTCGGCTGCCTCTCTGCTGTGTACCATAGCTCATAACTTGCCTTTTCTCATCAAGAAGGATGTTCAAGATCAGGTAACAGATCATAAACAGAACTTTGTTTCCTTGACTTAAGCTACTTCCGTCTCTTTAGTTCCAGTGAACATCTACCTGGCTAATTTCCAGTGGACGAACATTGGCACAGTGTAGCTAACCAGCTAATGTCCTATGTCCATGCTTTTGTTCAAGCCCATGTCATGGACAGGTTAACTTTAAATTGTAGCACAGATCCTATAGATACCAAAACTCCTCGGGATTGGCATGTGTGACGTCGGGTGTCAGCATCCCGTTGATCTATTCACATCTCCTATGAGCAGGGCCCTCTACACAGTGGTTCCATCCTATGTCCGTTTTATCTGTATCTCGTCCCCTTTGGTTATTGTAAAGCGCTGTGGAAACTGTTGATGCTATATAAATGATGATGATGATGATAATAATCTCTACCCAGATTAAATTTGCACACCCCATCCTCTTCACAGATGAAATTTGCCCTTCTTCGGAACACATTTCTTCGAGAGCAGGAGATGTGCCTTACCGTGGGCTCTCCTGTCGCATCTGCATGCTGGCCAGATTAGACTAACATTGTAATTGTCAGGTGTGGTGATGCTGTGTGTATTCTAAACCTTTTTTTACACTAACTGTAAGACTATCTTTTTCTATAGCAGTGTTTTGGACCTACATCCCCCATGATGCTCAGCCACTCATTAGGTTGTCCTGAGTCTCATGGGAAATGTAGTTCTGGAACAGATGGAGGGCCCAGGTTGTTGACTCTTGTGTATAGGTAGAGTTGTGTGACCTTCCATGTTTCAGAAGATATCACTATATAAGGAATGCTGGAGTCTGTATGGCTGCATATACCAGTTTCTCTTATGCGTTTTAAACAGTATAGGGGGTAAAAAAAATAAAATATATTTTTTCTCCCCTCTAAATTTCCTTTTTCAGACGTTGCCATACCTTGCTGGTCCCTGCGCCCTTTTGCTTAATCAGCTGCCTACACCTTCTATCATGTCTGTGCTGCAAAGCCTCTGCGGCTCTGGCATCAACCCTCCTCAGCAGCACCTCTCATCAGTACTACAGAACAAGGTATCTACCTAAAACATTGTGAGTACTATGGCTACATCTGCGTATTGGAACACTAAATGGACTACTAATTTATATAATCTTTTTTTCCTTCCTTAGTTTGGACTCACTTTGCTCTATCAGATTTTTGACCGGGCTGAAGAGCTGATAAATTCTCAAGACTCCACAGTATTTAGTCAAACTCAATGGTGAGGAATGCAAAAGCTGGCAAGCCGGATGCTTAATCAGAATTTATTCTTTGTGTATCAGTCTCTTAACGGTTCGGTTTATTCAGGTTTCATTATGTGGGAACATAGGCTGCGCATATAGTACAGAGATCAATGCTGGAAATAAGGTCAGCGGATGAACATGGTTCTTCAAAAATATCCCAGATATGATTAGACACTCCATACCAAGCATACCCGTGATGGTGCACATGTGTTTCTGGGTGTTTGTAGTTGACATGTGAAGTATAGCTCCCAGAAGCCTCTGCTGTTCAACAGAAGCCCAGTCCTGCCCCCAATTTTATTTACTTTGATTTTAATCATGTCCTGGTCAGGAAAACCTGGTACCATGCAATCAATGAGTAGCTTTCATGTAAAAGGTAATCTACAACCACAAGCAGAAATACGTTTCATGAAATTGTATTAATGTTTTTTTTTCTTCTTTTTGTCAGGACATCTCTGATTGCACAAATAAATCACTGTATCCTGCAAATCCCCTCTACTTCCTTGGTGCAGGCTCTGTGCTCTCCAGGCGCTGCTCTCGTCCACTTTTCAAGATATCTCGACACTCAGAACCTTAGTCAACTACAATCGAAGTTCAGGTGAGGGAACTTTGCTTTCAGAATTATTCTTGGTGAACAACTTTTTACCAGCACAACTGTATAACTTGCCCACAGGTAGAAGGTAACATGAATTTCTGTATCACAATTGCTGTTGGGTCATTTGATTAATTGTTGAATTTTCCTAGTGTGTGACGGAAAGTTCGAATTCTAATAAGACTCGGCGAGTATTTGCATCTCTTTCAGTATTTATTAAACAGCAGCAAAAGAAAAATGTTTCTTTTATTCTGAACAAAAACAGCAGGAAACATCCCTTCCTCCACCCCTTTATCCCAGCATCCATCCAAGAGCATAAATACCCCGAACCCGGAAATAAGGCCTCTTTCTTAGGAAACAAAACCACCAACGAGGCAAAAGAGAACATCAGAATCAAGGAGCCAGGAGAACGCTGAGCCAGCGGCAAACTGGGACCAATGATTAGTAAGCTGCGGAAGAAAAGGACAAGAAACAACACAGGTCAAACAGAGCGCACCCAGGAAAAGGTACGCGACCGAACATAAACAAAACCTGAAGCCCTGTACATCGACCCTGGGTGGGTAGAGGAGGGAAATACTCGCCTGAGTCTTATAATTCGAACTTTCCGTCACACACTAGGAAAATTCAACAATTATAATACAGTGACTTGGAGGCTCCTATTTGCAAGTTCAAAGACCCTCCAGGACTGGCGCCGACCAGTGAGAAATCGGCTTGTGGTAGAACGTGCGGAAGGTGGATTCGCGTGACCAGTCCGCCGCTCTCAAGATGTCCTCTAAACGGCATCCCGAACCCAGGACCCAAGAGGCCATTGCACTACGGGTTGAGTGGGCCCCAAAGAGCGACACATCAACCCCAGCCAAGGCCATCAACCAGCGGGCCCAACGGGCAGGCGACGAAGAAGACACAGGTCCGTGTGGCGTCACATAAGATATAAACAGCGGGGACACACCGTCAGGACGGTACGCCGCCGTACGAACCTCATACTCCCGTAGACAAGCAATGGGGTAAAGCTGCGGAAGATCCGACAGCAATGGGTAAAAAAGAGAGGAGATAGAGGTTTCGTACGACGGGAGACGTCAAAACGGACCCCGTCAGGCAGGAACATACGAACCTGAAAATCCAAGGCACGAACGTCACCCACACGTTTGCATGAAAGCAGGCAAAGTAACAAGCAATTTTGCGGAGAGTTGCCTTAAGGAAAGTACGTGGTTAATTGGCCAGTCCGATAAAAATCGGAACACGAGAGTCACATCCCAGGTAGTAGAGTACCGGGGCGTTGGGGGCCGCAAAATCCATGCTGACTTGAAGGTGGCAAACCAACGGGTGGCGACCCGCGGGAACACCCAAGAAACCTACATGACCTGCAGAGATCGCTGAACGGAAAGAGTTTACCATACGGTAAGCTTTCCCTTCATCGAAGAGATCTGTAAGGAAGTCCAGGATAGCGGTCACAGCGGCAGAAAAGGGATCGAAACCCCGTGTGACACACTAGCGTGACCATGCTGACCCATAGCTGGATCTGGTACTGGGGGCCCAGGCTTGGAGGAGTAAGTCATTAGTGCGTTGCGAAACGCCTGCGACAAGGCTGGGGCCCCCGCTACCAACCATGCAACTAACCGACAGACGGTATGCGAGGATGAGCTTCGGCATCCGGACTCAGCAACAAGTCTGGGAGTAATTGTGGACAATCCACCGATAATTCCAGGAGAACCGGGAACCGAGGCTGACCTCGCCACAGGGGGGTGACCAGTACCACTGTAGCCTGTTGTGCACGGATGTGAGTGAGGGTGCGTGTGATCGAGAAAGGGGGGAACACGTAATTGCGATTTTTCTGCCCAGTTCTGTAGGAAGGCGTCCTTTGCCTGCGCATCCGGGTCGGGACACCAACTGTACAACACTGGAAGTTGGGTGTTGAGGCGAACAGGTCTGTGTGCAAGGGACCCCAAAGAAGTAACAACCTTGCCAATCGCTGGAGTCCAGGGTATGCCTGGAGTTCAAGTCCGCCACTACATTGGCGAGGCCGGGGAGAAACGCCGCTTGGACAAACAGGCCCCGGTCGAGACAATGATCCCAGAACCGAGAGGCCAGCCGTGCAAGCATCAAGGAGCGTGGGCTGCCCATGCTGTTGATGCAGCGCATAGCGGCGATGTTCTCCGTCTGGACAACTATCACCCCCGGTTGGATGGACCTTGTGAAGCATTGAACCGCGAACAAACCTGCTAGCAGTTCCAGGCAATTTATATGAAGGGACTGTTCCGTGAGAGACCATCAACCTCCTGATTCCAAGGGACCGCAACGGGCACCCCAATCGGAACGGCAGGCATCGGAGTCTATCTCGAGGGATGGAGGAGGCAGAATATCTCTCCCGTTGAAGGAGTGGAGGTCCGTGATCCACCAACGGAGGTCCCTCCGGGCATCCTCCGGCAACACCAGTAGGTCCTGATAACGCTTCCCCTCCCGGAGGGAACGGGCCTTCTGGCGTTAGAGGGCCCGATAATGTAGAGGAGCGGGAAGGACCGCCAGTTTCGTGGCTGATGGAAGGCCCACCATGCGGGCTAGTGTCCGCAGAGAGCATCTGGGTTTGCGCAGTAAAGCGCGAGCTTCCTTGGTAATAGTCGCCACTTTCTCGGGCGTCGGGCTCAAACGTAGGGAATCCGAATCCAGCCAGAGACCCAAGAATTCTAGGGTCTGCGTGGGGATCAGGATAGATTTCTCGTGATTTATCACAAAGCCCAGCTCTTGGAATAATTTGAGAGCCCAATGGAGGTGTAACTGGAGGTGTGCCGTGGACGGCGCCATCACCAGGACATCGTCCAGGTAAATGATCAGTCTGACCCCCTTGGCGTGCAAAGCAGTGACCACCGGCTTCAGGAGCTTGTCCGCACCCTGGTGCTTCACAGAGAGACCAAACGGCAGACTGGAGAAACGCTGAAGGCGACCTCGCCACCTGAACTGCAGGAAGTCCCTGCAATCGCGTGCCACAGGGATTGAGAGATGCGCGTTTTTGAGATCTATTTTTCCTAACCAGTCGCCCATGCGAATTAAATCTTTGAGACAAGGAATACCTTCCATTTTTGAAATGGCGATAAATAAGGAATGTATTTAATTCTTTTAAATTGATAACAGGGTGAGAGCCGTCCCCTTTTTTGGGAACCAGAAAGATGTTGCTCACAAAACCCCCTGTGTGGGAAGGAGCGGATTCTACGGCACCTTTGGAGATTAGCTCTCTGATCTCGTGGTCCATCAGACCCATTCCCGACTCCGAGAGTTGGGAGGGGGTGGGGGTGGATGAGATTGAATTGGGAGAGACAAACTCTATTGTGAAGCCCTGTACAGTGTTTTAAGACCCAAGGGTCGGTTGTCCGAAGTTCCCAATTGCGAATGAACTGGGTAGGCGTGGGGCAAAGATAACATACCTGAAGGCCGTCTGCCATAAGAATAGCGGGAGCCGCGGTAGCCACGTCCTCGCCATGCACGGGTTCGGGATGGGAAAAACTAACTTGAATAGCTGGGTTCATCACCTTGGTAGGAGGTTTGGGGTTGCGAGGAGGCTGAGTGCCCATGGGAGACAGCTCTAGCACGGCCGGGAGAGCGCCCTCTACCGGCCCGGCCGAAAACCCTGCCCCTAAAAACTTTTTCAATGAAGCAGAGACTTTTTCCATGGCAGTGAAGTTACTAGCATAGGCCCCAATGTTTTTTACATAGCCCTCACTGAATAGGGGGCCCTGTGCAGTGGCCCCTAAATCTGAGTCGGCCAGTTCGGTCAATTGGGTATCAATCTTAATCCGTATAGAGCAGCGTCTCTCGACCGAGAGCGCGGCATTAGCATTACTTATGAAGCAAATGGCCCGCTGGAGCCAGCCTCTGACCATGCCCGGATTAAGAGTCGCCCCTTTAGACTTTTGTCCTCTGCTAGATCAAATAATTTTATGAGGGGGGGGGGGGGCCATAGAGTCAAGGAGTTTATCCTGACATGTTTTAAAGGCGTTATCAACGTCAGATTTTGCGGACCAGCCGTGGGTAGTGGCAAATTTTTAAAGGAAAGGTCCACGGTATGTGTAAGGCAGGTCTTACCCTTTGTAATCGGGCGAGGGCATTCAGCTGGTCCCCCTGAGTGTGTCGTCTCCTGTTACAACAAAACCGTCATGGTTTATCACCGTGGTATCACTCTCACCACCATCCGGCTCCTGAGGAGGAGACTTCTCGGCCCGTTTTGTTTTCTTAGGGATAGCTCCCTTTGACACCCTGGAGACAGGGTCCCTCTTGAGCAAACGTTTGCGTTTGGGCTTTGGCAGAGATCCAGGGATGCCAGCCCCTGGAGTCTGAAGCTTTACTCTGGTCACAGACTTTTTGTGCACCATGGTGTGTGGCATATTAGCCGCAGAAGCTGTAAGGGTCCTGGCCTGAGAGTCAGGGTTCGGGTCGGCGGAGTCAGCGTTAAGGCCTAAACAGCCACAAGCACGTCTTGTAAGGACGAGTGAAAAGTGGTAGCTAAAGCAGATACCTCTGATTGAATGGCAGATATGGAGGCCTGCAGCTGGGGATCAAGCGTGGGCAGTGGATCCCACCCCCTGGTGAACTCTCATGAAGGCTATTAGTAATTTGAGCCTGGTGGAATGCCTCAGCTAGATGCATGGAGCTAGTATCTGATGCAGAGGTCTCCGATGGAGAGGGAGACCGACGCTTCTGTTTAGGTTTTGCAGGCATCGTAGCGGCAGCGTGTGTGATTGAAGTCGCGTTCGAGCGAGCTGTGAACACGTGCAGGCACGTGACAAGATTTCTCCGTGGCCGGAAGTAGATCCGGCCGCGATTGAAAAGCCCTCACAGGAGCACCGCAATACCCGGAGAGCCCGCGATCAAACAGAAAGGAGCAATAAGTAAATAAACCATATAGATATGAACCGAGGAGCCCCCCCCAATTGTCAATAAATCAACACTAGAGGCAGCTGCAGCAAACTGAGTAACAATGGCAATACTTGTCTCGTCTGCGCAGCAGCTAAGAAAGGGGCCTTATTTCCGGGATTCGGTGGATTTATGCACTTGGATGGATGCTGGGATAAAGGGGCGGAGGAAGGGATGGTTTCCTGCTGTTTTTGTTCAAAATAAAGAAACTTTTTTTTCTTTTGCTGCTGTTTAATAAATACTGAAAGAGATGCAAATAGGAGCCTCCGAGTCACTGTATTATAATTACAGGCCTGGACACAGTATCCAAAGTTGTCCTCTGAATATTCAGTGTGGGGCATCTAATCTACAGCAGAAACAAAAAAAACAGAGCGCTTGATCGACATTTATTTCCTTCAAGTAACACTTTATTATCGGATTAAATAATGATTTTTAACCCCCTGAGAACCAATGATGCACATGGTACGTCCTGGGAAAAACTACTGTTAAGGATGTACCATGCATGTCATGGTCCTCTAACCAAACTCCCCCCCTTTCCTATTCTCTCCTCTCTGGCAGGGGTCCCATGTCGCTCTATGTGCCCCGGCTGTCACATTGACTTCAGCACCGGGTGCGGTGACATTGGTTTCATGAACCTATCGGGGGAGAGCGTCTGAGGGGGCTCCCTCCAGAACGACTGATGGTAGAGAAAAAAAGGCACTGCTGGAAAAGGTCAGTCTACCAATTCCATCGGTGCCTCTCTTTTTAAACCCGTAGGCATCGGATCGCAGGTCTCTCCCAGAGGATGTCAGCTAAGCCTCCGGGGCCTCCCCCACCCACTGACTTTGTCGCCATATGCGCGATGATGTTAGTTGGGCAGTTAACCCCCTTGCGGTCTTGTATCTCCTGATCTGTGGCAGCTAGAGGGTCATGTTTGCTATCATTGGAAAGGTCAGAGGATGGCCTTTCCAATGACCATGTTTGGTGTAAACCAATAAAAAAAGGTGGGATTTTTTTAAAAACCTTTTGTCTGGTGGCTATAATAAAATGGGACTTTAAATCACGTTTAAATATAATGAGCATAAAAATGGTCAAAAAATGGTACGAAAACCGACTGAGGAAGCCGAGGTACGTGGCGAAACGCGTTTGGTAAAACTGGCTGTGCCAGATTGATTCTTTTTTATTTTGTTTTTATGTTTTAATAAATTTTATTACTTGCACCAGTCCCCGGTGTGTTGCTGATTATAGAGGTTTTCCATGGGCTTTACCTCAAACAAGCCCACAGGCGTTTGATCCCAGAGCTTGGCTAGAAGCTCCAACACATGTGAGTTTAATCTCTATAGATATACTTCCACTATATTTCCAACAGGCCTGCACAAGGAAGTCTCTTTTGTTGCATGTTCCTCTATGTATTGAGATCGGAAGAAGATTGCCATCTTTGAAGGTTGTGGGTCGCCTCCTTCAATACATAGAAACATAGAAAAATATCGGCAGATAAGAACCTTTCGGCCCATCTAGTCTGCCCAATTACATGGATACTTTACCTGGATTTATCTTTTGTTTAGGATAGCCTTATGCCTATCCCATGCCTGCTTAAATTCAATTACTGTTTTGGCCTCTACCACTTCAACTGGAAGACTGTTCCATGTATCCACCACCCTCTCAGTAAAATAATGCTTTCTGATGTTACTTTTAAACCTTTGCCCCTCTAATCTAAGACTATGTCCTCTTGTTTTGCTACTTTGTTTCCTTTTAAATATACTCCCTTCCTCTACCTTGTGGATTCCCTTTACGTATTTAAATGTTTCTATCATATCTCCTCTGTCTCGTCTTTTTTCCAAGCTGTACATGTTAAGATCATTAAGCCTTTCCTGGTAACTTTTCTCCTTCAAGCCGTACACCATTTTAGTAGCCCTTCTCTGAACTCTCTCTAAGATGTCTATATATCCTTCTGGAGATACGGTCTCCAGTACTGCACAAAGTACTCCAAGTGAGGTCTCACCAGTGCTCTGTACAGTGGCATGAGCACTTCCCTTTTCCTACTGCTAATACCTCTCCCTACACAACCAAGCATTCTGCTAGCATTTCCTGCTGCTCTATTACATTGACTACTTACCTTTAGATCCTCTGCAATAAAAACCCCTAAATCCCTTTCCTCAGATGTTGAGGTTAGGACTGTATCAAATATTCTATATACAGCCCTTGGGTTTTTACGTCCCAGGTTCCATTATCTTGCACTTATCCACGTTAAAACTCAATTGCCACAGTTCTGACCATTTTTTTAGTTTACCTAAATCATTTGTCATTTGGCTGATCCCTCCAGGAACGTCAACCCTGTTGCAAATCTTTGTGTCATCAGCAAAAAGACCTACTTTTCCATTAATACCTTCTGCAATATCACTAATAAAAATATTAAATAGAATGGGTCCAAGTACTGACCCCTGAGGTACCCCACTGGTAACAAGACCTTGCGCTGAATAAACTCCATTTACCACAACCCTCTGTTGCCTGTCACTCAGCCACTGCCTAATCCATTCAACAATATTGGAATCCAAGCTCAAAGATTGCAATTTATTGATAAGCCTTCTATGCGAAACAGTATCAAAAGCCTTACTGAAATCTAAATAAGCAATGTCTACTGCACCACCTGTATCTATTATTTTTGTTACCCAATCAAAAAAATCGATAAGATTAGTTTGGCATGATCTCCCTGAGGTAAACCCATGTTGTTTCTGATCCTGTAATCTATGTGTTTTAAGATGGTCAACAATCCTTTCCTTTAACATGGTTTCCATTAATTTCCCCACTACTGACGTAAGACTAACTGGCCTATAGTTCCCAGATTCCTCCCTACTACCCTTCTTGTGAATGGGCACAACGTTTGCTAATTTCCAGTCTTCTGGGACGACTCCCGTTAGCAAGGATTGGTTAAATAAATCTGTTAACGGTTTTGCTATTACATCACTGAGCTCTTTTAATAATTTAGGGTGGATCCCATCAGGCCCCATTGACTTGTCTTTACTTTAGACAGCTGCTATAGAACCTCCTCCTCTGTAAACTGATATGTAATTGTCTCGTTAGTGTTTCCTCCTAACTGAGGTCCCTTTCCTTCCTTTTCTTCTGCAAAGACTGAACAAAAATATTCATTGAGGCAGTCAGCGAGACTTTTATCCTCTTCTACATACCTTCCTTCCTTTGTTTTTAATCTAACTAATCCTTGTTTTACTTTTCTTTTCTCGTTTATGTATCTAAAAAATGTTTTGTCCCCCCTTTTTACTGACTGAGCTATTTTCTCTTCTGCGTGTGCTTTGGAAGCTCTTATAAATTGCTTTGCCTCTTTCTGCCTAATCTTATAGGTTTGCCTATCTTCTTCACTCTGAGTTGTTTTATAATTATTGAATGCTGTCTTTTTGTTCTTCACTATTTTGGCCACTTCTGCAGAGTACCACAGTGGTTTCTTCCCTTTTTTGTTTTTGCTAACAAGTCGAATGCAATTGCCTGTGGCCTTCAATAATGCTTCCTTTAAATAATCCCATTTCTCCTGGACTCCCTTTAAACTCCTCCAGTCTGATAATGACTCCTTCACACAAAGTCTCATTTTAGAAAAATCTGTTTTTTTAAAGTCTAAAACTTTTGTTTTTGTGTGGTGCGGCTCCATCCCTGTTTTTATATTAAACCATACTGACTGGTGATCACTAGATCCCAAATTTTCACCTACAACAACGTCCGATACCAAACCTCCATTTGTGAGTATTAAATCCAATATGGCCTCTTTACGGGTCGGCTCCTCAACTACTTGTGTTAGAGATAATCCCAGTAGGGAGTTTAGAATATTTGTACTCCTGGTGCACCCAGCTGTTTTGGTTTTCCAGTTCACATCAGGAAGATTAAAGTCCCCCATGATAATAACTTCCCCCTTCATTGCCATTTTGGCTATTTCCTCAAGCAGCAGATTATCTAGCTCTTCTACTTGTCCAGGGGGTCTATAGATCAAACCTACACGAGCTGCTGTATGATTGCCAAATGTTAGCGTAACCCAAACTGACTCTATGTTCACCTCGCTCACTTTTATTTGGTTCGTTTTTATGTTGTTTTTCACATACAGGGCCACTCCTCCTCCTTTCCTACCTTCTCTGTCTTTTCTATATAAAGAGTACCCCGGTATTGTTATGTCCCAGTTATTTTTCTCACTGAACCATGTCTCAGTAACCGCCACTAAATCTACTTTTTCAGCTGCCATCATTGCCTCCAGTTCATTGATTTTATTGACTAAACTGCGAGCATTTATAGACACGACTCTGAGCTTGTCATTTTTTTCCCCGCATGTTGCTTGCACCCTCCGATTTAGTTTTGGGGGACAATCAGGCAGATTGTTTTTTACCCTTTTGTCCCCCCCTCCTAGTTTAAATATTTCTTTGCGAAACCTTTGAACTTCTCACTGAGAATATATGTTCCCCTATGAGTAAGATGCAAACCATCTTTTTTATACAGTTCCTTTCTGCTCCAATTAGAGCTATCATGGGACACAAAGCCAAATCCTTGCTCTCGACACCATTCCTGAAGCCACAAATTAAATTCCCTATTGCGCATCTGCCTATCCTGAATGTTATGCACAGGCAAAACTTCAGAGAATGACAAAGTGGATGCAATCTGCTGTATTTCACCTCCAAGAACACAAAAATCTTCCTTAATCTCAGAAACCTCATTGCTAGCCAAGTCATTTGTCCCTAGATGGACTAGAACATCCACTTCCCCTTGCTGCTTTGCTTGTTTGACAATATCGAGAATACGTCTCTTGTCTCTACGAGTAGTAGCCCCAGGAAGACATCTCACCAAACCTCTACTCTCCAGCTCAACACCTTTTATGATAGAATCACCCAGCAACAATTGCCTTCTATCATGTCCCACCTTTTCCTTATTGTTCTTGGTTGCAGTCCTGCATACCTTAGGCATAGGGGATGGTGGTTCCTCAACTATGGTGTCTGAGCTTACTTCCGTCTCACCACTACACTCTGAAAGTGCCTCAAAAGAATTAAGAGCCACAGACTGTGGGACATGCCTTCTATCCACAACTCTAAGTCTACCAGATCCTACAGTAGTCCATCTGCCACTCCTAGGAGGCCTCTGTGGCAGTGGCTTTGTAACAGTCATAGCCATAGCCTGAGTTTGTGTAACAGATAATTTACAAATCTCAGACTTCAAACAGGCAATTTCCTGCTGCAATAAAGAGAGCTGCCTACATATCAGGCACACTCCAAACCTCCAAAAATTGGATCTAAAAACAAATGCATGACAGCTCTTACACTGGACCAAGCCTGCCATTATAAAAGAATGGATTTAAACCAACAAATCTTACCTTTTTGTAGGTTTTCTACCTCCTGTCTAACCTCAGACTACCTCCAGAGTATCTCCAGAAGATCTCCTCTAAGTGCTCACTTTGAAGACTTCACTTAGAAGGCTTCCCAAGATCAAATTAGACCAAGCTAATATTCCACAAGCTTTATATAATCACCTAAGAACACCTCCCCCAGCAAGGAGTGGACAAGTTTAACCACTTAAGCAAATAGCACGCAATTGATTCCAATTGTATGCTAATCAGTAAGAGGAATGAGTCACCAGCCTAACCTAATTTACACACCGACCTAATTTAAAACCTTAACCTGAATAGAAAAGATCTGTTTGAAACAAAAATCAAAATCACTCACCAGAAGATCTCCTCTAAGTGCTCACTTTGAAGACTTCACTTAGAAGGCTTCCCAAGCTCAAATTGCTCAAAATACAGAAATAAATGAACGAATGCGTTGACCCGCTCAGAGCCATTGTTGGGGCTCTCTTCTTGTGAGTGGGAGCAGTATCATGTGCATATAAAATTGAAAATTTGTATTCGCTCTGCACGATTGTATTTCTCTATTGTTTTTCATGATATATGTGGACGGTACTTCACAAGAGAACCACCATACGATCCAAGAGCGACTGCCATCGCGCCGCCAGATACGTATTTGTTAAAGCTGTTACAGTAACTGACTGCTGCTCATCACAGCGCTCAGTTTCAGTAAAACTAGTAAATAATATTGTTCTAACCTCTTATATATAAAAATATTATTTCCTTGTTTTACTGAAACTCTGAGCGCTGTTAGTCAGTTACTGTAACGGCTTAGCCTGATACATTGTACCGAGAGATAATGTAACAAGGAGCCGATCTCAGCGCTCACAGCCACTGGATTTAAAGGGCTAAAAAAAAAGGCTCCTCTCTGTATAATGTTTAGAACATCCTCCTGCATTATTTAATACCCCTCTCTGTATAATGTATACAACATCCACCTGCATTAATTAATATCCCTCTCTGTATAATATATAGAACATCCTCCTGAATTAATGTCCCTCTCTGTATAGAACATCCTCCTCAATTTATATCTTTCTCTGTATAATGTTATGACGGAATGGGATGTTGTTCCGCCTGCGGGTGTGCTCAATCTGCGTGACCTCTTCGCTTACCGCTGGCCCGACTACCGAGTGACGCGCACTCGGCGTCTCGTGCGGCCTGGCGTGACCCTGGGGAAGGGTTAGCGGGCGGTGGAGGGGACCCCTGCCTAGAACCAGCCCGACCACTGAGCCATACAGCACTCAGCGTCCCGAGCAGCTGGTTCACTGACCTTGCAGGTGTGGGACGTCTGTGGAGATCGGATCTGCCGCGGAGGAATATCGGATGTGGGAAACGTTTCGGATCTTGCGGGAAACGTTTCCGATCGCGGTGCGGGTAACTCTTCGGATCTAATGGAGGTCTTTTCGGATCGGACCAGGGCTGGATGAATATTCGGATCTGCCGGGATGGGCGAGGGATTCGGATCTCACCGCAATCCCTCGCAATACCGAAGCGCGGTACGCGGCCGCGCCCTTCGGTTCGGATCTCCGTCTCCCTGAGAACCGAATCTTCCTGCGCTGCGCCTCTGCCCCACTACACGATGCAGGCACAGAGCGCTCGCTTCGGTTCGTACCTGGATGGACACCGTACTCTGAGATCGCGGGGGACTCTCAGATACGAAAATACGGTGGAAATCAAGACACACCAGTCAAGGCTGAATGCACTGCAGGATCTGCCTTTATTGTTTACAGTACAGACTTTTATTACTTCTTATCATAATTAGAATACAATGGGACTCCTTGCCCGCCCTCCCAGGACCCATTGGCCCTTAGCCTTCAGGGAGTCGCCAATTCGGACCGGATGGTCCGAATCGGCCATTTTACGATTCGAACCGGATGGTTCGAATCGGCCATTTTCCGAATCGAAATTCCAACTGCGCCACAAGGATCGGAAAATGGCGGCGAGCAAGGCAAACACAGGGGAAAATACATCACACCATAACCAACGGGGAACACTTTATTAACACCACACAATTGTCACCTCTAAATAAAATAACGGTAAAACGGGGTGCGTGCCACCACACCCAAGTGTCCATGTCACCACTGTCACTGCGCGCCGCCACTGGCTGAGGGTGCTGGGCCATCCCGTGACACTCCTCCCCCTCCCCCAGTTCGACGCACCTGGTCTGACCCCACCGGGTCATACCGGGGAAGTCGGTGCTCCCAGGCCCATAGTCAGTCTGGGGAGGCCGGGTCACCAGGCCTCTCCATTTGGCCTTGCGGCCGTGCCAGCTTGGTCGGGACCCCATGTCCTGAGGGTGTCCCGGCTGGGCGAGAGGACATGCCTCTGGGCCGGAGGGCCTCCGGTGCCCCCCCAGGATTGTCACTCACCTGGGGAACCCGGGTGCTAACTGCACACGCCCCAGGTGCCCAGGTCAGCCGTGGGACAGGACCGTGGCGGGGTAAGGCTCCCGAGCCCAAGGTTGCAAAAATGGGCAGAGGCCAGCGGCGCTCTGCCCCGCTGCCAGCTCTTCCACTGGAGGGCCAGGTACGAACACGGCAACTGAAGGAACCACAAGAGCCAAACCTGGCTGCTCCTCCAGCCAGCTGGAAGGGAGAATCACGGGATGCAACGGCAGTCGCCCAGGGTCATCCACGCTCTGCCCTCGGGGCGAATCGGGCGGAACGGGCAGAGGCCAGCGGCTCTCTGCCCTGGCGTCAGCTCTTCTGCTGGTTGGCCGGGTACGGAAACGGCAACCGGGAGGACAAACGGGATCAAACCCGGCTGCTCTCCCTGGCCACCAACGAGGGGACTGGACCGCTGCCGCGGCAGTCGTACAGGGTCATCCTCGCGCTGCCCCTCGAGGCAAACTGAAAGGGATGGGCAGAGGCCCGCGGCGCTCTGCCCCGTGGCCAGCTCGTCAGCTGGGCGAGGATCTCCCTGCGGGAGGATGGTTTCTTCACCCCCCGGGGCAATCAATGGTTGCGCACAACCCGTCCCGGGGGAACCATCCGTCTGCTCCTCCGGGCAGACTTTGAGTAGTGGGCAGAGGCCAGCGGCGCTCTGCCCCGTAGCCAGCTCTTCTGCTGGGTGAGGATCTCCTTGGGGAAGGACGGTTGCTTCACCCCCCGGGACAACCAAGGGTTGCGCACAACCCATCCCGGGGGAACCATCGGTCTGCCCCTCCTGGCAGACTTTGGGCAGTGGGCAGAGACCAGCAGCACTCTGCCCCGTAGCCAGCTCTTCTGCTGGTTGGAGATCTCCTTGGGGAAGGACGGTTGCTCCACCCCCCGGGACAACCAAGGGTTGCGCACAACCCATCCGGGGGAACCATCTGTCTGCCCCTCCTGGCAGACTTTGGCAGTGGGCAGAGACCAGCAGCACTCTGCCCCGTAGCCAGCTCTTCTGCTGGTTGGAGATCTCCTTGGGGAAGGATGGTCACTTCACCCCCCGGGCAATCGACGGTTGCGCACAACCCATCCCGGGAGACCATCCGTCTCCTCCCCCGCTGGACCCGTGGCCTCGGCCACCTTGTCCTCTTGCGGGGTGAGGGGGGTAACTTCCTCAGACGACCCCCCCGGGCACCCATGAGTCCGCCTCGGCTTCCCATAGGTCCCAAACCTGGGGACTGTCGACTTCCTCCGTCGACCCGTCCCACCACGGGGAGCTCAGGCTCGACTGCGGAACGCCGTCCAACAGTCTTCGATAAGCCACCTCGAGCTCCCACTCTCGCTCATAGGGACTCCAGCTCTCAAACACTGAGTCCCTGCTGTCTGACGGGATCTCCAGTTCCCGACGCTCCAGGATGTCCTCCATCCGTTCCTCGGTCTCCTCTCCGAAATCGGGGTCGGCGCCATGCTCGCGTAGAGCAGTCCTGTGCCTCCGTAGCGAGGCCCTGCAACGGAACTGCCTCCCATCGGGCGTACTGCCGGAGCGGCGGTTAGCCACCGGATCGCGCGGTACGCGGCGTCCAGTGCGACCTCTCTCCTGCACCAGACTCCAGAGCTCGGCCTCCCACTCTTCCGGGGCCGGCCCTGCAGGAACGCTGCTCGCACAGCGTACTGCTCCCGATAGACGTCAGCGTCGGAAGGAATGTCCACATCATGGCAGTCCCGCTCATGGTCCAGGGCCTCGTACCACAGTTCCTCTGTGGACCCCTGGTCCCGCTCTGGACCCTCCTGCAGCCTTCTTGCCAGCACGACCTTCATGTCTGCGAAGGTGCCGGCACAGGAGCACCGCTCCTCAATGGGGAATATGGCGTCCTCAGATGCAGCTCCAGGCGAGCTGTGAGTCTCCATCCGAGGGTCGCTGGGATGAGTGACGTCCTCAGTACAGGCTCCAGACGAGCTGAGAGTCCCGCAAGCGTCGTCACTGGGGGTTGTGGATTCCCAGGGTGAAGCTCCAGACGAGCTGTGAGTCTCGACCCAGGGTTCCACGGGGTAGGGTTCGGGGTCATTGTACTCAGTTTCTGCTCCGCGGAGCTCTGCCAACCGCAGCTGGTGCTGGCGTTCCTTCTCCAGCTCAACTTCCTGGTAGAACTCCCGAATCACTTTACATCGGTCCTCTGTCGTCGGGGCATCTCCAAGCAGTGCGATCCGACGCCGCACCTCTCTGAGGTCAGCGCCTTCCTCCACCTCTGCGTGGACAGGGCTGGGGACGGGCGTCGTCGCCTCGTCCTGATCCATCCTGGTCAGCTCCTTGATCAGGGTCTTCCTCTTTTTGTTACCCGGCGTTCCTCCCCGGTTCTCCAACATCCCACGCAGGGTGTCCCTGTCGTAGGGGTTGTACACCGCCATGGCGTAAGTCTCCTAGGGGTCTGCAGAGAGCGATCCCACCGCTGCCACCAGTATGACGGAATGGGATGTTGTTCCGCCTGCGGGTGTGCTCAATCTGCGTGACCTCTTCGCTTACCGCTGGCCCGACTACCGAGTGACGCGCACTCGGCGTCTCGTGCGGCCTGGCGTGACCCTGGGGAAGGGTTAGCGGGCGGTGGAGGGGACCCCTGCCTAGAACCAGCCCGACCACTGAGCCATACAGCACTCAGCGTCCCGAGCAGCTGGTTCACTGACCTTGCAGGTGTGGGACGTCTGTGGAGATCGGATCTGCCGCGGAGGAATATCGGATGTGGGAAACGTTTCGGATCTTGCGGGAAACGTTTCCGATCGCGGTGCGGGTAACTCTTCGGATCTAATGGAGGTCTTTTCGGATCGGACCAGGCTGGATGAATATTCGGATCTGCCGGGATGGGCGAGGGATTCGGATCTCACCGCAATCCCTCGCAATACCGAAGCGCGGTACGCGCCGCGCCCTTCGGTTCGGATCTCCGTCTCCCTGAGAACCGAATCTTCCTGCGCTGCGCCTCTGCCCCACTACACGATGCAGGCACAGAGCGCTCGCTTCGGTTCGTACCTGGATGGACACCGTACTCTGAGATCGCGGGGGACTCTCAGATACGAAAATACGGTGGAAATCAAGACACACCAGTCAAGGCTGAATGCACTGCAGGATCTGCCTTTATTGTTTACAGTACAGACTTTTATTACTTCTTATCATAATTAGAATACAATGGGACTCCTTGCCCGCCCTCCCAGGACCCATTGGCCCTTAGCCTTCAGGGAGTCGCC
Organism: Leptobrachium leishanense; assembly: GCA_009667805.1. Lineage (NCBI taxonomy): Eukaryota > Metazoa > Chordata > Amphibia > Anura > Megophryidae > Leptobrachium > Leptobrachium leishanense. The sequence goes on from CM019068.1 coordinate 122,550,972, forward strand.
AATTCGGACCGGATGGTCCGAATCGGCCATTTTACGATTCGAACCGGATGGTTCGAATCGGCCATTTTCCGAATCGAAATTCCAACTGCGCCACAAGGATCGGAAAATGGCGGCGAGCAAGGCAAACACAGGGGAAAATACATCACACCATAACCAACGGGGAACACTTTATTAACACCACACAATTGTCACCTCTAAATAAAATAACGGTAAAACGGGGTGCGTGCCACCACACCCAAGTGTCCATGTCACCACTGTCACTGCGCGCCGCCCCTGGCTGAGGGTGCTGGGCCATCCCGTGACAAATGTATACAACATCCTCCTGCATTAATACCCCTCTCTGTATAATGTATAGAACCTCCTCCTGCATTAATACCCCTTTCTGTATAATGTATAGAACATCCTCCTGCATTAATTAATGCCCCTCTCTGTATAGAACATCCTACTGCATTGGCATGTGGAGGGTGCAGAACTTCTGATGTTGCGCTCATCATTGCTGGTCTCCTTCACTCATCAATGTAATATCACAAAATGGACTGAAACTAAAATGTAATGCATTTTATTTTAGTTTCTTTAGTTTTTTGTACTGGGCAGTTTCGTTTCTCTTGAGTCATACGAAAACTAAATTATCCCAAAATTTGGACTAAATTGTTTTAGTACTATAACGAATGCACATGTCTAGTTTGTAATGATAGAACAGCTTACCAACAGGTGCTCGCTTGGTATCACCAATGGCGACAGCAGGAAGCTTCTACTAATTGCACTTCTCTTCTGTTGAGGATCCATCTCTAGTGCGTATAGCTACCCTGGTGTGCACACACAAATGCGCTTCCTGATAGTTAAAGCGTGTTTCAGGTTACATTTTATGGCATCATTCAAACAGAAATGGAAATAACAAAATCCAATGTGGTGCTTGCAGGACAAAAAAGAGACTAGGGATAGACCGATATATTGGTTTTGCCGATATTCAGAAAATTACTGATATCGGTATCGGCATTTTATTTGCCGATAATTGGACAAGTTGTTTCACTGCAGCTGCGACACGTGAGGTCCCACAGAACTGTGTGAATCCGGAGCTTCTCCCACATCAGGCAGTAAGCCCTCACTGCAGAACAACCCCTGCTCACTGACCGTATTGCGCATGAGCGTGATGGCAACAGAAATGGGGCTTCCATCCCATCTGCCAGGGAATTCCCTATACAGGAGATGCAGGGTCTATTTCCTACAGCAGGGGTCAGCAGCCTGGGCCCTCTAGATACTTTGGAAATGCATTTTCCATAAGGCTCCAAGAACCTAATGAGAAGCTGAGATCATGACAGATGTAATTCCAGAACATTGTTTTGGCAAGATTACAAAGTCAGTGTAAATTTACCTTATCCAGAGCTGGTGTAAACTTACCAGAGCCATTATAGTCTATGGGGTTAAGTTTACAACAGCTCTGGTTAAGTTAGCACCAACGTTGTAATATAACCCTTGGAGGGACAAGGTTGCTGAACCCCTTACATACAGGGTCATATGAGGGATCTTTAAGAAAGCCAAAGACACAGTCTTATTGTTTGTAAAAAATAAAAGCTTAAATAAAATCGTATTAAATTGAATAAATTAAGTGGACGTGGTGCAATGTTTAAATGTTAAACACATTCAGGGTTAATCAGAGCGGTGAAAAGCAGGAGTATGACTGGAGAATGGAAAATTCTAGGTCAAAATAGCCTATTTGGAAAGTGAGATGAAAGGGAGAATGTTTCGGGTTTAGCTATTTTGACCTAGAATTTTCCATTCTCCAGTCAGTCATTCTCCTGCTTTTCACCTCTCTAACCCTAATTGAGTTCATGGCATAATGTCAGATTTGTGCTGGTTTTTTCCACAACTTTAAAATTGCAGAATATCGGCACCAAATATTGGCTATCGGCCAGAAAAGCTGCCGATAATCAGAATCTGTATCGGCCCTGAAAAAATCATACCAGTCTATCCCTAAAAGAGATCTTCAAATGTGATCCTCTGGGGGCTAGATGGACCAACAGATCTGTAAAACATATATACCCACACCCAGTGAAACCACAGTAATATATAAAAGAACAAAAATATGTACATATTATCTCATATACAGGGAAGCCCTCAGGGATCACCCTGCATACAGAATCCAAATTCAAGTAAAAGGGTAACAGAAGGGAGACTTTCTCATATATTACCCTTATAAAGGTACATACCTTGTTAAAACATACAATTTTGGGACTAATTCAGAAGGTCCTGGGGTACCAAATCTCAGACAGCACCGCAAATTGCTCACCCATAAGCTGCAGATGCCCAGATGGATGCATCAGAGGAACCAGCGCCACTCAAGCTTCTCATTGAGTCCATGAGGGGCAACTGTGTTCAACTGATACATCCATTTAACCTCCCTCTGTAATAGTAGTCTCTCCCTATCTCCTCCGCTCGCTAATGGAGCCACTCTTTCTAGTATCTGGTAACGCAACTATGAGACATTATGTCTCTTCTCCCTGAAGTGTCTCGTCACTGGAAGATCTGATGTCTGGTTTCGTATAGATGTTTTATGCTCAGAAATTCGGTCCTTAAATGGAGATACATTTTTACCAACATAACCTAGTTTTACCAACACAACCTAGACCGGAAGGGCATTTCGATAGATATACAACAAAGTCAGATTGACAAGTAAAAAATCTCTTCAGTTTGATGCCTATACCTGTGCGTGGATGAGTGCATGTATCTCCTTTCACGATCCCATTACAGTGTCTGCATTGTAAACATGGATATGTACCATGAACTGGAGTAGTTAAAAAGGTCTGTTTTAATTCTTGGTTGAGCATCTGCTCTCACAACAAGGTCTCTTTATATTTTTATTTCTCCTTAATGCAAAGACTGGAGGATTTGAAAATAAATGTCCTATCTCTATCTCTTTGCAAAATGTGCTAATTAGATTTAACAATTCTCCTGATTTCTTTGGTATGGGAATAAAAGGTACTGACAAAAGGCACTCCATCAGGTTTTCTGCTAGCTATATCTACCAATAGTTCCTCCCTAGGGATGCCAGAGGCTTTATGTTGAGCCTGCTCAAGTATCGTCCTGCTGTACCCCTTCTCTCGAAACTTAGATCTAAGAGTTTGTATCCTTGAGTCAAGCAAAGAGTCGTCACTCGCAACCCGTTTGACACGTAACATTTGGCTCTATGGAATGGAGGCTTTCTGCCCATGTGGGTAACTAGAGAAGTTAAACTGTTAGCATCAGTTGGTTTTACATATAAATCTGTCACAATTTTCCCTAGATTATTAACAACCACTACATCAAGAAAATGAACACTTTGAACTTCAAATTCCATCGTGAAGGTAATATTGGGATTCCTAGAATTCAGGAATGCCCCAAATTCCTTCAATCCCTGTTCAGTGCCTTGCCAAATGAGGAAACAATCATCTATTTAGGTAGCCACCTAAATGTTTTCCCCAAAAAAGGGTTGTCAGACCAGATGTATGTTTTCTCAAAGGTAGACATATATAGGTTGGCATAAGCTGGTGCCATATTGGCACCCATCGCCATCCCTTTTGACTTGTTCGTAAAAGATAGTTTTGAAGAACTACTTCAGATATGGCACTATCTCAAGGCTAGAAGAAAATCAATAAGTTTGGCAGAAATTGCAAAAGAAGAGGTCTGCGGACAGAACGGAGGCCCTTGTTGTGTGGAATGGAGGTGTAGAGGCTATTGATGTCCAAAGTGACAAGAATAGCCCCCTCTGGTAAAGATACATCCTGTAACTTGACAAGAAAATCCTTAGTGTCTTTTTTTTTTTCTATCTTTGTATTTTATCAGCATCCAGGCAGAAATGGTGTTTGTGTCACATCTAGTAAATGTCTTGCAGATGATAAAATGGTGATCTCCTGCTTATTGGGATTTGTAGTGATCATAATGAGGTTATTGGCAATGCAACTTCCAAAACATATCAATACAATATAAATCTAAAAGCTGTGTCTGCATCATGAACAATTACTAACCTCAACCAGAGGAAGTAATGGAATCTCCAGACCAATATGGATTAAACCTCAGTAATATGTAGAGAAGAAAGAGTGAAGATACACCCCTCAATCTCTTAGGCAGTCATGGAGACTAAAAACATAATTTTATTAGTGAACAAATTAGAACAAGAACACAACATAAAAATAAACCGACAGAAAATCGCCATCTAGAAAAATGAACCCAGCCCTAAGAGGTACCCTATTGCCAAATGACTCTTAAACCATAAATGTCAAATATTGATGGTATATGCAAATAACCGTATACAGATTTGATGAATTCAAAAAAAGGGGGGGGGGTTACTTGCTACTACACAGTAACCTGTTTATGTATATTATATACATATTTATTTAAACTTAATCTACTGTGTAGTGTTAAACGAGTTGACTCAGTAACATACCCAGCTATAACATATGTGCATTGATAAAAATAGGAAAAGATGCCCCGCAGGAGGGAAGCTGAATATATAAAATGCTGAAAAATTTATAACCAGATAAGTAGAAGAAATAGCCTCAGTAACACCACCTGCTACTGTTAAAATGGGTAAATACCCATGGTGACGGTATCGCGCTCATACCGTCACCATGGGTATTTACCCTTTTTAACAGTCACTGCTTGCCGCCTCCAAGCTGGACCAGCTCAACTAATTTCTCGATCTTTTTGATAACAATTTTCACCAGCTATTATGATGTAGCTATGTTGCGATTGATGCTGTTACTTTTCTGTATCTTATTTTGAATCTAATTTTCTATTTTTTTTTTTTTCTTTTACCTTTTATAGGGACAGGTCAGAAATCAATATGTATAATAGGGTCGTTTAATAGGGCTGGGTTCATCTTTCTGGACGGCGATTTTCTGGTTATACATATGTTTATTTTTATGTTGTTCTCGTTCTCCTTTGTTATATTTGACTGTTCACTAATAAAATTATGTTTTTGTTCTCCATGCCTGCCTAAGAGATTGAGGGGTGTATCCTCACTTTGTGTCTGCATCATGTCTGTGTATATAAATTACAGGAACACCTTGTATCTGTACTGTACAAGGATTTTCAGTCAATATATCCCCCAAAATTGTGGAATTTTCCGATTTCATAATGGAAAGTTCGAATTTTAATAAGGACTTGGAGGCTAGTATTTGCCTTCTCTTTTCTTTATTTTTCCTCAGCAGCAAGAAAAAAATTTAACATTTTTATCGCATACAAAAACTTCCCCCACAACAGCGGTTAACACATCTCCCACTCTGTCCCTCCCAGCAGTCCATGTAGCTCCGCCCTGATGTTAGCTCCTCCTCTTTTCTTGAAGCCGAACCAAACAGTAAGTTGGTGCACGTAGAAACCCAACGGGGAGACGAACAAATGCAGCCAAAGATCCAGGGTGATTAGCCAGGCAACGGCCGTAGCAGCAGAGGTTTGGGCTGAAAGAAGCAGAAACACGAAAAAGTGGTTAGCACCAGAGCCATAACTATGTGTACAAAGTACAACTACTGTAAGAAGAACCACAGTGGTCAAGGATTAGAAACAAAAGTTTATTTATTGCACAATTATAAAAAGCGCAAATCAAAGTGACGCATCGCTAGCGCATAAATAACTCCACACAGAAATATATTGGTTTATCAAAATATACATAAGGGAGGGAGAAAAAAAGTGGAGGGAAATACTCGCCTCAGAGTCCTTTATTAACCCTTTCGCTGGTGAGCCATTTCACACCTCTGTGCTGAGCTCATTTTTACCGGTTTCGCTCATCATGTTTTATTTTAAATGCGATTTGAAGTCACATTTTATTATACAACCCAGACATATTATATATCGTTCTTTCCGGGAGACTCGGCAGATTCATAATATATCATTATTATATGTATACGTCATGTCCTGCCTTAATATTATAACAAAAAATGCAATTTTATTATGCGAGCCTTTTCAGCTATATTTTCTATGGGGTGCGCTTGTTAAATTTTTTTTAGAAATGGGGACTCGTTATGTTTTTTTTGGGAAAATTAGGTGTTTCTTAGCAAATGCCCCCATAGAAAAAAACGTTAGTGCAGCATCATTGTTCACATTATAATTGAAATGGGAACAATATTTCTGCATTAATAAAAAAATTCAACTTTTTTTTTTTTTATTAAATTTTTTACATGGTCATGTTTGGTATCATTGGAAAGGCCATGCTCTGGTCGTTCCAATGATATCAAACATTAACCCCTAGCTGTCACGGATCGGGAGATAGGGGGTTCCAATGAACCCCCTATCTCCACCATAGGCGACAGCTAGGGGTTAATTGCAGAACTGACGCCATTGCGCTATGCGCGATGACTCCAGTCGTCAGGGGGATATCCCGGAAGCTTGGCCGACATCCAAGATGTCGGCCAGCTCCGGGAGGGGACCGCAATACGGTGCCTGTTTAGCGCCATATCGTGATCCAGCCCCCTAGGGGTTAAAGACAGCTGCCGATTGGAAGGTGCCCTTCCAAACGGTGCCTGCCTTTTCCCAGTGGCATCCACAGAGGGGGAGAGTTCCAAAGGACTCCCCCTTCAGGCACCTTCCCCGCACTGGTGTGTGGGGGGGGGTGCCTGTAATAGACGTCATCGCGCAGGCGCGATGACGTCTATTGTGCCCGCTTGGGTCCCGGAGGTTGGGCTGACATCGAGGATGTCAGCCCGCAACGGGGGGCCATCGCGATCGGAAATCGCCGGCCGATCGCCGCTGCAAACGGAGGACGCGCTGAGCGCGTCCTCCGCAGCGAAAAGCGATGCGCTCAGCGCGTCCTCCGCACGGAAAGGGTTAAAATTCAAACTTTCCGTTAAAAGGGAAAATTCCACAATTTTACCACATGACTCGGAGGCTCATATTTGCCAGTTCAAAGCTGATCTAGTACCGGACCCATCCAATGTGAAAGAGGACGAACATAGGTGATTCGAGCCGTGGACTCTCTGGACTAGACCGCAGACCTCCTAATATCCTCCAAGCGACTTCCGGCAGCCGAGGCCACCACACCCCGGACCGAGTGAGCACCGTAGCAGGAGGAATCTATCCCAGCAACCAACGCACCCGTCGATGCTGGGCGATGAGGGGCCCGAAAGGATAAAAACAAAGGGGAGACCCCGCTGACTGAAAACCAAGAGCGAAGTTCATAAACCTTCAAGCACCGTACTCAGCATAGCAAAGGGTGATCCAAGAGACTTAGAATAATACTGCTGTAATGGAGGTTTTTAGTCCTACGGGATACATCAAAAGTAACGCCATCTGGTAGAAAAGAACAGGACAGATAGTCCAGTGCCTGGACATCACTTACATGCTTGCAAGCAGACAGAAATGCATAACTAACTTAGCCGACAATTGTCTGAGACAGATTCTCATTATCCGTCCAAGACTCCAAAAACCTCAAAACCAGAGAGACATCCCAGGTGATGGGAAACCGAGGGAGAGGGGGTCGAGAAAAACGAGCATGACCTGCCGAGATGGCTCAGCGGTAAACATTTAAAGTGAGCTAAGCTAGACCAGAATGAAACAGGTCAGTCAGAAACTCTAATATACAAGTTAAAGAAGCTGAAAAGGGATCCTGGTGTTGTCCTACACACACACCAATCACCAATCGAGATCGCAGCTGGCTGGTGGATAGATCCCACCCAGGCAAGCGAGCGGCAGAGTTTATGCTGGCGGCCTCTGAGAGCGGCCGCCGGCAATATTTTCTCGTGGCGCGTCGGTTGGATGCGCACGCACCCAGCAGTACGCTGGTTGCACGCGCATTCGAAGACGGCGACGTGGTGATGGACACGCCGCCGTCTTACTGTTTTATAGTATAGATGTGATATGCTGATTACCTGGTTTTGACCCTTTTGCATGGCTGACTTCTCTCCCAGTTCTGGTTACCTGGCTATTGTATAAGGTACACGTTCTGGTTATTGACTTCTGGCTTTTCTTCTTGACATTTCTATTGGATGATCCTTGTCTGTACTTCTGTGCTGTTGCTAGAGAACCCTGTTACCTGTATTTTCTCTATAGACTCTGCACAGCTTTGAGGTATATCCTTTCCTATAGTATCGATCCGGCTACTCTAAAGACCAGCCTGTCAGCGTAGGGCTGCTGTGTCAGGGTTGCTGTTCAGAGGTCTCTCGTTAACCCCTTGCTGTTCGCTCCTGTTATTGTTTACCACGGTGTATCTCTGCACATAGGGGCTTTTATCATATGCCAGGTGCCCCCCAATTGTGACAAATGTGACATGGTATGTGCCAATCCCCCGAGTCCCGGTAGTGCCTGGAATGCCAATACGCACGAAGGTTAGAGAGGCCCGGGATAAATTGAACTTGGACCCAGAGATTGGTGTTCAGGCAATAATCCCAGAAGGTGGTGGCCATGTGGGCCAGGGGTTCTGATCTGGGGCCACCCATGGTATTGATATAGTGCACTGCCGAGAAATTGTCAAGACGTAGGAGAATGCGGCGGTGGGAAGAATTCTTGGCGAAACATTGGAGAGCGAACAGGTCCGCTAGTAGTTCCAATGCATTTATGTGGAGGTCGCGTTCTGTCAGGGACCATCGTCCTGTCTCTGAGCCCCCGCAGTGGGCTACCCAGCCCAGTCGATTTGGCATCCGAATAGATTACGAGAGTTGGATGAGGAACCAGGTGCTTCCCATTCAAATTTTTCATGTGAGGATGCCACCACAAAAGGTCCTGCCGAGCATCCTCTGCCAGGTGGATAACATCTGGGTAATCTAAACCCTCCCTGAGGGAACGTACCTTCAGGCGTTGGAGGGCCCGATAATGATTTGGAGCTGGAGTTATTGCCATCTTTGCATCTGTCAGGAGGCCAATCGTTCTTGCCAACATCCGTAGAGTAGGGGCTGAGTGACTGAGGAGAGAGGAAGATTCCTTCCGGATAGCGTGTACTTTGGAGGCAGGGAGATGGAGCATCAGGTGGCGTGAGTCCACAAGGTATCCCAGAAACTCGATCTGTTGTGTTGGAATCAAAAGGAACTTCTGTTGATTGAGAAGGAAACCCAGATCGTGTAATGGTCCATTGCAGGTGAACCAGAAGAGTCTCCCTGGAATGGGACATCAAGAGGATGTCGTCCAGGTAAATCACGAGACGTACTCCCCTCGAACGAAGTGAGGCAACCACAGGCTTCAGTGTTTTCATGAAGCACCATTGAGCCGAGGGGAGGCTGAAGGGGAGGCACGTGAAGCGCCAGACACGCCCCAAACAGTTCAATTGCAAAAAATCTCGGTGAGATGGATGAATCGGAACTGTCAGGCATCCTTTAAGTCTAATTTGGCCATCCAGTCGTCCTGAAGCCGAACGTTCTGCAGCGTGTGGATGCCTTCCATCTTGAAATGCCTGTATAGAACAGACTCGTTCAGTTCACGCAGATTTATCGCTGGGCGCATGCCACTGCCCTTTTTGCACACTAGGAACATAGAGCTCAGGAAACTGACAGATGAGCCGGTTCCACGGCCCCTTTGCGGATCAAATTTCGCATCTCCTCTTGCATTAATGCTACTTAAACTTGCGCACAATGAAGCTGCGCAGGGGGTTGTCGCTGTTTGGGGAGATCGACAAAATCTATTTGAAATCCTTGGTTCGTATTTAGGATCCAAGCATCGGTGGTAATTTGTACCAGTTTGTGATAGAATAGGCCGAGACGTCCTCCAACCCTCTGTCCCTGGAAGGGAAGAATTCGAAAATTGATCACCTGAGGGTCTCCTGTATGAGTCTGTTACTCCAGGGTCTGGCTCTTGATGGGAAGAACCGTGTACTGGAGGTAGTGTCAGGGTAGTATTGATTGTATGAGGGACCTGAGGAACGTGTAGGACCTGCGTGGCCGGAAGAGCTGCCTCTGCCGACCCTGTGAGAGAACCGTCCTGGTAAAACCTTTTTTTTAATTTATTTTTTATAGTGCTTTCAGCCTTATCGAGTAGGGAGAAGGAACCCACATACGTATTAAGTTTATTTTCGCAAATGGGTCTCCAAACAACTGGCCCTGAGCAGCTACACCCAGGTCAGTATTGGCCAGGTGGGAAAGTTTCGGGTCCATTTTAAGGAATATGGTCTTTCTCCTTTCGGCTGCCAATGCCGTATTGGCCTTACCAAGTAGACAGACCTCTGTAGTGGACCAAATAATTAATATGGGTCGATAGGAGTGTGACAGTCTGGCCTGGTCCACCACCTCTAGGGCCTTGACCAGGGGTCCTGTCGTGTCCAGTATCTTATCCTGGCACGTTCTAAATGCAAAATCTATGCCTTTATTGGCAGACCAACCTTTATTAGCTGTAAATTTAAGGAAAGCCTCGTGAACTTCTGGGGTAATGCAGGTCTATCCTGTAGTGGTTGGTCTGGGGTATTCTGCCCTTAAATTAGAGCGGGATGTTTTATCTAGGGCGCAGCGCATAATGGAGTCTACCCATTTCTCTAAATGTGATAGTTGTCCAAGCGAACGATTTTGGGTGGGAAATGTCCTTAGGATTAAAAAGTGGGTTCCCTGCAGGGTCATGAATGGTGTCACCCACTTGTATAGGAGGATCCTCCTCCTCCTCTCCCATCAAATCATCATCGACTTCAGGTGCAAATAATACAATGGGGTTTTCCCCATCTTCCCCGCACTCAGGGTCTAGCACCACAAAGTTGGTTCCAAAGGGGACGAGACTCCAATCCGAAGCTTTCGTTCTCTTAATCTCAGCCGCTTTATCCTCCCAGTGGTCAGGGGCCCTTTTGCGAGGCTCATACTCACTAATCATATCAGGCATTAGTGCGGGGATGCCAGCCCCTCCAAAAGCACCTTGTGGGGCCAAATTTTGGGAACCAATTTGCCCGGATACAGGCGGGGTTAAGCTGTCTTGTATATGACACTTGGGGGTGCTAGAGGATTGAACAGGGTTAATGGTGGAAAATGCAGCGCAGGTAGCTGTTTGGGGCGCAGTATGCAGCATAGAAACAGCGTCTAGCATGGATTGCTTAAGGGAGGAATGGAGGTCAGCTACTGCTGTAGACAGCGTTGCTGTAATGAAGGAGCTCAGGGAGCTTTCCAGGGCATCAAACGTAGCTTTTGATTTTGACTTTTTCCCCTGGGGTTCAGCCTGCTGGGTCCCTGAAGCCTGGGAGGAGGAACGGAGTGAGTTTTCCTCCGATTCAGAGTAGTGGTGGGGTGTAGGAGAGGGGCTCCTTTCATTCTTAGAGAGCAACATGTCTGCGTGTGCTGTGTCCATGAAAGGAACTGAAATGGCACCGACCACAAGGAAGGGGGCAGGGTCAAGTCCTACCGAGGGATAAAGCAGACTTTCCTGACAGGAAAAACCTGTGCACGCATGGGAGCATGCAAATAACGTCCGGAGAAGCTATAAACGCTTGTTTAAGCCGTTCAAAGTGAAACACTCGGCAAACTAAAAAATAGTTGGCGTCCTGCCAGTAGTTAAAGCTAAGATGAGAAAAAACAAATCTAAAATTCACAATAATAACCTAATAATACTGTTTTTAAATACAAAATATAATCCGCACAAAAAGTACTTAACTCGCCGTGAGGTAGCAGCAAGAACAGAGGATCTAACATCAGTGCGGAGTTACATGGACTGCTGGGAGGGACAGAGTGGGAGATGTGTTAACCCCTGTTGTGGGGGAAGTTTTTGTATGCGTTACAAATGTTGAATTTTTTTCTTGCTGTTGAGGAAAAATAGAGGGCAATTATGAGCCTCCAAGTCCTGTGGTAAAATTCTGTCCCTGTTCAATAGTGAGTAACCCCACAACTTATTGTTGAAGATGGGGCTGCCCTTTGTAGCTTCTTTACAGTAACACACATGATCACAGGAGCAAGTTTTCATATAATCTCATATCTTCCCAGAGGACACAAATATTTTTAGAAAAATTTGCAAATTACCAAATTTTCTTACTCCCGATGGTGGAAAGTTTGGATTTTAATAAGGACTCAAAGGCGAGTATTTACAATTTTTCTTTATTGCACCCGCAGCAGCAAAGAACAGAAAACGTAACCCCCCCCCCACCCCCAACGTGGGGTATCCTCTCTAGTCCATAAGCCTTGCCTCCAAGTCCATAAATGGTCTAAGCTGGAGCGGCAAAACCCTCATTCTTTCAGCGACTGACGAAACAAGGCCAAGGATCATCAAACAATATCCAGGGCGCGCGTCAATCCAAAATAGAAATCCTTGCGAGAGGCAATCAGGAGGCTGCAAGAAAACACAGAACACAAAGACCCAACGGGATAGAATATCAACTCAGAACAATGAAGTATGCGCTGCGCAGAACTACAGCAAAATCAGAGCCGGTCTATGGCGGGAGAGGTGGGAAATACTCGCCTCAGAGTCCTTATTAAAATCCAAACGTTCCGTCATCGGGAGTAGGAAATTTTTTGGTAATTTTAAGGCCGGACCTCGGAGGCTCCTATTTGCACATTCAACACATCAGTGCCTGAGACTGTTGAGAGACCGGCTTGAAATAGAAAGTACGAAAAGTCAATTCTCTGGACCAAACCGCCGACTTCATAATATCCTCTAGGCGACAACTCGCCAGGAAAGCATTAGAAGCCGACACACTACGGATGGATTGCGTGCCGAAGTGTGAAATATCCACACCAGCAAGAGCTAACAGCCAACGAGCCCACCGTGCCAAGGTAGGAGAACTAACCGGCCTATGCGGGGGACGAAAGGAAACAAAAAGAAGAGTTACGGGAAACTAATGAAGAGCCAACCTACGACTCTCATACTCCTTGAGACAAAGAACGAGACACAATTCAGGAACTGACGGGAAAGCCGGGAAAAACATGGTACAGATCGACATCTTGGTCTGTCGCGAAACCTCAAACAAACTCCTTCCGGGAGAAACGACGAGCCACAAAATCCATGAGACAAAACCAAGAACTTCGCAGACAATTGGCGCAAGGACAACAATTTATTAACCGGCCAAGAGCGAAGGAAGGCCACAACCATGGTCACATCCCACATAGAGGAGTAACGTGGAGCCGGGGGCCGAGACAAATGCACCCCTTTTGAGTAGACGGCAGACCAAGGGATGATGTCCCAGCGGGGAACCATCGAAGCCCCGGTGACCTGCAGACAAAGCAGACCTATAAATGTTGATGGTACGGAAGGTCAAGCCAGAGTCAAACAAGGAAGACCAAGTCCAAAATCGAGTCTTAAAGGGGCAGAAGTGGAATCTTCACCCCGTCGAAGACACCAGTTGTGCCAAGCGGACCATGCACACCGGCAGGCACCCCTAGTTCCCAGAGCCCAAGCATGCTGCAACAACTCCTCAGCTCGTGTCAAAATGCCAGTGGCCCGCCACGAGAACCGGAAACCAACCGCCCCGCCAACGCAAACGGTGAGGAAGGTCGTTTGGTCCTGCCAACAGCAAGGTCGAGCCCGATATTAACCTGGGCGGAGCCAGAGTGTGTTCCAACTAAATGGGAAACCACGGTTGGGAGCAGCAGAGCGGCATCACCTGCAAAAGTTCCACCCCCGTGTCGCAGAGGCACCTCAAAACTCGCAACAGCTGAAACAGAGGGAAGGCATAAATGCGACCCTCCGGCCAAGGTTCGAGGAAAGCGTCCAGGTCCAGGTGCCAACTGTAAAACACTGGCAACTGACGATTCAGTCTGGATGCAAACCGATCCATCTGAAGAGGACCCCACAACGCGTCGTTGGCGGCGAACACAGACGGCAGCAGATGCCAATCCCCCGAATCAGGTGGCGTGAATTCCAGTCCGCCACTGTATTGGCAAGACCTGGAAGATACTGGACCACCACAAACAGACCGCGGGTAAGGCAAAAGTTTCAGAGATCGGCGGCTACCGACGTTGGCGCCAACGAGTGAGGACCCCCCAGGGCATTGATATACCTGACTGCAGACAGGTTGTCTAACTTGAGGACACAGCGGTGATTGGTCAACTTGTAAAAACATTTCAGGGTGAAGAGAGCCGCCAGCAGTTCCAGAGCATTGATATGGAGATGCTGTTCCTGGGTCGACCAACCGCCTGTTTCCATCTCGTCGCACCGTGAACCCCCCACCCCCACCCCAAATGACTTGTGTCGGATTCTATGGTCAACGTTGGTACGGGAGGTCTCACAGGGCGAGCGTTCCAGCATGACCAATCTGTCAGCCACCACTCCAGATCCGTCTTCGCATCGACAGAGGAACCCTGCGAGAGTAGTCTGTCAGGGAGTGGAGAGAACGGGCCTTCAATCTCTGGAGGGCCGTGTAATGGGGCGGGGAGAATTGCCCCTCGCCAGATCCCTTAGCGTTGGTGAGGGGTCCCCGAGGAGAAACCGGATCTCCTTGCATATGGAGCGAATCTTGGACTGATTAACGCTGAGCGTCATGATGTGAGAATCTAAGGAAACCAGGAATTCCAAGCTCAGAGTGGGCATGAACAGACTTTTTCCACATTTATCAGGAAGCCCAATCCTTGTAGGAGGGAGAGCGCCCATGACAGATGTAGAAGTGAATCTGTGGAATCTGACATCAGCAGGATGTCGTGCCCCCCCCCCCCCCGCGCGGTGCAACTCAACCACCGGTTTCATCAGCTTCGCGAAGCACCACGGAGTGGAGGAAAGGCCGAACGGTAGGCACGCGAAATGCCACATGCGATCGCGCCATGGGAAACGCAGGTAATCTCTGGACGTGGCGCCATGGGAACGGATAAATATGCATCTTTCAAATCCAGCTTGACGAGCCAAACGTCCCCGTTCAGAGTATCCCTGAGGGTGTGAAAACCCTCCATTTGGAAATGGCAGTACCTCACCCATACATTGAGATCCCTGAGGTTTATCACGGGACGCATCCCCCCCCCATTTCTTTGCAACGAGGAACAAGTTGCTCACAAACTTGGGATTCCCAGGTGACCTCCTCTATGGCCACGTTTAGGGAAAGTGCCGTGACCACCTCCTGAACCAGGATTTCTTGTTCTAAGGAAAGGCAGAGAGGCCTGGGGGGTACTGACCTGAGCGGAGGGGGATTCTCTAATTCTATCATGAACCCCCGGACTGTATGGAGAAACCAAGGGTCTGTGGAGATCCCCTCCCATTGCATATGAAAATACTGGACACTACCTCCCACCTGAACTGACTAGTGGGGAATGATGGAGTCTTACCGGTTGGGAACGGAATGAGCACCGGCCACCACAGAATCCACAGCCTCTCCAGGCTTGGGCATGGGTAGAGGGTCCGTAGTTGGTAGGACCCGGGTCGGCGGTAGTGGAGGAACGGAAGGAGCCTCTAGTGAACTTGTGTGCTGCTTTTGCAAGGTAATGTGGATAAAATCCACCTCCTACACACTCTGACCCACAGGGAGGGGTCAATGCACACTCCCAGCAACTCCGATTCACAGCACTCACATCCAGCTCATACTCTGTTTCATACTCACAGCAAGCTCACATTCACATCACTCAGACAGCAAACACACATCACTCATAGACAGCACACACATCATTCATAGACAGCACACCTATACATCACTCACAGACAGCACACCTATACATCACTCACAGACAGCACACCTATACATCACTCACAGACAGCACACACACACACATACATCACTCACAGACAGCACACACATGCATCACTGACAGCCAGCTCCCACTCCTAGATTTACACACGCTGAACGCAGCCGTAAACCCACAGAGCAAACCGCCATACGCACTTGCCAAGCGCAGCCGCCGAAGAGACTGCCAAACGCACCCACAAGCTGCCCAAGAGACTGCACCCGCAAGCCGCCCAAGAGACTGCCAAACGCAGCAAACGACCCTCCGAACGCAGCCACAAAAAGATGTCCAGCGGCTAAACACCGTAAAGAGAAAAAAAAAACACACAACTTTTAAATGGCGTTTTCAAAAAACTGCTGCCAGAAAAAAATCCATTTAAATAAATTTACCAGAAAAGTGCCTAAAAAAAAATTGAGTCTGTGTGCTGCAGATTAAAATAATAAATTATTTGATATTGAATAAAAACGGGAATGTTTTTAAGATTGAAACCTATGGGATTCGTCTGATTTTAAACCTGACTAATGAAACCACCGAACAGCAGGGCATTTCACTGACATTTCTCTGCTGTTCAGTGTTGTGAATAGATTCAGCCAGCCTTGCTGCCCCTGCACTGTGTGGACGTGTGTGGATCGTCCTGGGGATTCCCCCCTCATTGCGGAAGACGTTCCACGCACGTCCTGCTGTGTCCCTGCTCGATGCTGATCTTGCTCCATGTAGGGACTTCGTAGTAGGGGTAATTCACAAACCCTCGCATTTCACTGAATAATGAATTTCACCATTTGGGGTGTGGATGGTAGGGAGTGTGGCTACTGTGGGGCGCTGTGAGGATTTCTCGCACAGGGCGCCCAGAGACCCAAGGCCGGCCCTGATTGGGGTACCAGCAATCTTCTACCCGCTGTGCCAACGAAAGGCTCCAAGTCTACAGCTTCGGCTTATTTCTGAGGGTGCTAGCCAGGCTCTCTACATGCACCGGGCCTTAAGCTGCGGCTAAGGTACTAGAGAAAGGTGTGAGAGTCACAAGGAGAAACTGGGTGTTCAGTGAGGAAGCGGTATTTGTCAGATGTGACCCTGTTCGGGCACAGATCTGTTACATGGCTAAATATGGAATAATTCAAAATGACAATCTGGACTCCACACGGTCTATAAAGCCTGAGATACACTGAGCGTGTTGCACCGCGTGGAGAGATGCGCTCAGTGTGTACACTTTTTTTTTTTCCTTCTCGCTCAGGCTGCGTCGCGATGCGGCGCTGAGCGACGGGAGTTAGAAAAAGCCAACTTTCCCGGCGGAGGAGCGGCGTGCTGAGAGGAGGGGCAGGATCTGCAGTACATGGTGCCTGCGCTGTCTGCTGTTGATCCCTCCCACCAGCCCTTCTACGCACTCTTCCCTCCGTCTGTTCTTCGCCTCAGTCTAACAGCACAGGTAGAGGAGAGCCACAACGCAGCAGGACCTGGGGCCAGGTGCCGACGGGACCCCCCTCCATAATGTTGAATCTCTTGCCTGCCCTTACCTTCCCCAGTAAATTTGCTAAAAGTACACACAAAAGAAACAAACCACTGCCTGAGACCCCGCGTAGCCCACATGCCACCCCCTCTACCTGGCTGTATCTAATCATACATATATACATACAGCCAGGTAGAAGGGGTCTCAGGCAGTGGTTTGTTTTTTTTGCATGTACTTTCAGTAAATTTATTGGAAGGTAAGGGCAGGCAAGATGATTATATATATATTTCTTACAAGTCTGGATATATTTATATTACACACACATTTGGGGGGGGTGGCATGTGGACAGCCTCCACTAAATGCACCCCCCCCCCCAAATTTGGCTGATCCCTCCAGAAGAAATGTTGGACCCGACAGAGCAGAGAATAATATATATATATTTATTTGAGGCTGTCCACATGCCACCCCGCAATGTGTGTGTGTGTGTGTATATATATATATATATATATTTGTGGGTACATATATATATGTATGAGGTCTGCATGTTGATATATATGTATATGTCTGTGTGTGGTATCAATGCATCTCTACTCTACACAGCGCTCAGTGTCCCTATAATATAGAAGATCAGGGGGTTACCTTTATTTTCTATTTTTATTTTTTATGCTATTCCTATTAAATTGGCAGTAATTTCGATGTATTTCATTAAATAGAAACTTTTTTCCTATATAACATGCGCTTAGTGAAAATAAAAGGTTTTGGGGTGTACATTTTCATTTAGTTAGTGGATTCCTGTCCAGTGCGGAGAGAAGCAAATATAATGCAGTGTAGACTGGCTGAGAGGTGGAGCGGAGTGAAGTCAAGCCTGCAAAATGTTTGCTTCGCTACGCTGTGCATCGCTACGCGCTCAGTGTATCTCAGGCTTTAGGCTGTATGCTGACAGCTCTAGGATGCTACCGAAACACCTGTGTGAAAAAGAATATTTTAATGGAGAGAACAGCAACGGAGCTATTTGGTTAACTCCCAAAGCAAAGGATTAGTGTTTTGTGCTCCATGCCATTTTGTTTGGCAGTAAATCTCCATTGGCAGAGAGTGTCTTCAACAACTGGAAAATTGGCACAGCTCAATCAACCCCTTAGTGACCGGGTGGTTTTACAAAAGTCTGTCCGAAAGTGCCCACTGCTGTTTTTACGTTTCTGCGCTGTTTGTGTTTAGGTTTAATTTATGCAAACACATATTTTATACAGTTTTTCTCGCTATTAAATGGACTTTCTACAGATACCATTATTTCCATCCTATCCTATAATTTACTATAAAAAAATACGATGAAATAATGAGGAAAAAACACACTTTTTCAAAATGTAATCCCCAAAATCTACAACCACAAAAAAGACCCCCTCTAAATAGTTTCGACATTAGATTAGAAATACCCAATTTTTACATGTTTTGCTTTTTAACCCCTTCACTGCTGAGCCATTTCACCTGTGCGCTGAGCTCATCTTGACAGGTTTATGCTCATCATGTTTAACTGCCAGTCCTATTTAATTAAACCCCCCCCCCGCCCACAAATTTATTTAGTTATAATAATAATAATTTAAACACCAAACCAAAGGATCCCCCTATCTCCACTTGGTAGCTTGGGGGTTAGCTGGCCCACTGATGTCATTGAACATATGGTGCCTATGTCAGTTGGTGTTTGAATCATGATCCAGCAAAGGAGGGGTTAATGACAGGAACCACTGAAAAGGGGAGACTCTCCCCTTTCCAGCGGTACTTTCCTTTTTTTTTTTTTACGTGGAGCGTTGGAGGGAGAGGACTCTGAAGGAGTCTCCCCTTTGCTATTTTTCACTCCAGGACCCCGGGGGGCAACTGCCGGGCCCCCTGAAAAGGCAGGGCAGACTGCCAGTCCGCCGTGGGAGCCCGGACAGAGAGGTAAGTATAGGGAGGGAGGGAGATTAGGAGACCATGACGTACATAGTACGTCTGCTGTCATTAAGAGGATTTCCCCACAGGACGTACTATGTACGTCAGCAGTCGCGAAGGGGTTAAACTAACATGAGCGTTCAGCTGAACACAGCAGTGCAGCTCCAACCACCCATTGGCAGTATCCCACAGTCTGTGAGAGGAGTTCTAATGTTGTAAACTAATTAAAAACAAGCTAGTGACGTCCACCATAACCCTAGATCAAAATTCGACGATCAGTTCCAGAGTAGTATCTGAGGGTCATAATGTTTAACTCAGTCTGACGTGACTTAACGGTGTGTGCTTTACACAGGCAGATTAATCTGTAATGAGATTAGTTTTCAATTATTTTCATTATTGATGATTTGTCGATTAATCGATTTTAGTTCCAGCTAGGGCTGAAACCGCTAATTAATAGTGAGAATAGTTGTCAACTATTGATTTTTGATTTTACTCAAAAATAATCTTCCAACTAATCCATTATGAGATTAATTGTTGCAGTCCTACTGTCTGAACTCACTATCTTTGGACCACAATGAGTTTATCGACAGCTTTACCACACAATCGACGAAATTCACTTTAGTTATGTATTCTACATAAAATCTTCAGTCTAATGTTCAACATTTTGCGTTTAGGTTAGAAGTGTTTACAGTATTACTTGTTGTATTTCCCAGCCTGCAGCTGCCTGCCAAGATTCCCATGTGGTTTGCCAATCGTGCATCTTTTACAGGGGGAGGTGCCCGAATTTTAACACAAGAACTCAGGGGGCTCCTTTTGCAGTGTCTTTTCTTACTTTAATAAAATAGCAACTAATAAACCAAAAATATTAACAATGTTTAAACAAAGAAAATGCACAGAACCAATATGGATCCTTCCATTTCCCCCTCTCAATCACAATGAACCAGTCCTCCTTCCGGATCCGTCCAATAAAAGTCCTTGTGTCCTCAATCACTTCCTTTTTTCTTGCTGCTCCACTCAAGGATAAGTATCATTAGGTTCGTGTTTGTTCTGTGAATGCCCGGCTTTAACTGCTGCAATCAGCGTTTTGGGGGTGTCGCTGATCTCCGGGAGGTCCGCGATCTTTTACGGATGCGAGGGCCAGTTGTGTGTGTCTCTTTGTTGCCCAGCCTGTGGCTTCTGCCTTCCATTTGAGGGTGGGGCTAGCACACGAGTTCTGTGTGCAAATTCTCGTCTGCGCCATCTTGCCGTTTTGTGTTTAACCTCGACATGTTCCGTCCCAAATCCATTCCTGGCCAGCCCAGGATTCCAATTCGAGGGACAGCCCACTGCACCTCACCAACGTAGATGAGCAGGCTGGTATCTCTCTCTCCCCCCCCCCCCCCCGTGGTCCCTGTCCCTTTCCATCCTGAACAACAAAAGTCATTAGACCCTGACCTTCAGGCCTCAACTGGCTGTGTATATCCTCTCGGCAAACTTTAAACTTTCTTTCAGAGGCTATGGGCTGAAATGCATGGGAGCCTACCCCGCCATCAGCGGGGTAAAGATTTGGGTGAGATACTCACTCCGGAGAACACCACAGATTTCCCCCCCCCCCCCCATGGCCACCGCTAAGTGAAAACAGTCCATGGAAAGGCCAAAGCAAGCACCTGGAGGGGCTGGCATCTCTGCCCTGCCAGGGGATACAGGGTACCTTTCAAAGGACTCCACTATCCATAAACGCACTCAATCATACCGCGCATTAGAGGTCTACTCCACCAAAAGGATCAAAGCGGCTGATTCCCCTTCTCCCTCCTTCATCCTAGTCTCCTTCAGTTCCTACCCAGGACAGTCTGCTCAGTCAGAGGGCGAAGTGGATACCAAGGACGCCTTAGAGGTGTATGCCTCAAAGGAGGAATTCACTGACTTTGACGTACCAGATCAGGGGTTTGTAACCAGGTCTGAACTTATTTACGACCCATGGGTTTATCCATTATTTTGTAGCATGGCGAACCTAAAGGCTGGTCTCCTCCTAAAAGGTGTCAACCACACCTTTTCTACATAACAGGATAAATTACTAGGTGCCCGGGGCCACGTGTTAAATTACTAGATGTGGCTGAACAGGCCAAACTCTCTGACCTGACCCTGAACACTCATGATGCCACATATTGGGTGCAGATGTGTCTCTGCTTTCTAGGCAATGCCAATGTGGCTCTGGCTTCTGAACGCCGGAAATGTATCTGACGGACCGCCTGGCACCCTGATTGTGTGCTCCTTCAGACTATAGCTTTCTCCATGCTGGTACCTGAAATCTAGGAACCTCAGCCCAAACCTCCCTAAATTACCAGGCAGAACCCGTAACATTTAGGGCAGGAACACAAACTCCCAAAATAATAAAAATTTACCCAAAATCACTAGGCAAGACCAGTGTTGAGTATCCGAAGAACTAACTCTTTACTCAAACACATACATATATGTACAGTTAAAGAATGGACAGTTTACACAGTCACTGGGCAATTCTTCTCTTAATCTGGCTGCTAGAGAAATCCCCCCCTCCTCCGTCAAGTGTGCCCACCAGGATGCCAAGACAAGAGTTCAACTTAAATCCTGGATTCCCTAGACAATTCATTTGGCGAACCCCAGGTAGGTTGGCCCATAGTCAGTAGGAAGGTAACTAGCCCCCAGGCTCCTCCAACTGCCCCAGTGATGGCATAGTCTGTCGCAGTATCTACTTAAACTGGTTTCCCAGCTTGCTGGGGTGGAGGATATTGAGCTGGGTATGAAGGATTCCTCTTCGGGAAAGGTTTCCTGAAAGAAATGTCTGAATATTCCGGAGCCTTTACCACTGTAGACAAAGTGCCTAACTTTTTTTTTTTTAAAGTGTTTTCCTGGGAGTGGTTTTGCACGGGCCAGCAGATCTCGGGGCCAAGCTGCTGGCCATGCAGGAATTGCCTTTTCCTGTCCCTTCTCAGGTACCAGCAGCGGTGGGGCCGCATGGGAGAATCTTCCAGAAGAATAGAGAAAGTCATGGATACACTCCATATCGACAATCGGGTAGATGTCATTTTGTTACATCATTCTACTGTGCGGGTAGGGCGTCGTTTGTGCTTATTTCTTCCCAAGTGGCGGAACATCACGTGCGACGCTTTGGTTCTGAGCACTGGTCTCCTGTCCAACGGGCTCTCCCTTCCCACCAAGATGTTGAACCCGGCTGTGGTTCCGAGGGGGTCTGTCTCATTTATCTGGATGACATCCTGTTGATGGCCTCATCGGAGGCCCTACTTTATCTCCACATCCGACGGCTGGTGGTTCTTCAGAATCTGGGATTCCTGGTGAAGCTGGAAATATCGATCCTTATCCCTCTTTTCACTAGAGTTTCTAGACTTTCTTGTGAACCTTCCATCGATGGCGAAATGTTGCACTCTTTACTGAGAGGTGTGTTCTCTTTTGATGGAAGCCTCTCCATTACGGGATCTCGCTCCAACGCCTAATGGCCTGTTTCCTATGGGAGGAATGACCCTACTCTCATCGAGTCTCTCGAGCGATACATGGGTAGATTTGCTTTGGATTCAGAACCTTAGACCAGACCTGCCATTGCAGGACCGATCAGGATATTATAAAATTTAAACAGTAGTTTACAGGATGAGAATGCAGAAAATAATGGGTAGAAATGCAAAATATTATTGCAAAAAACAGGAGGGAAAAAAAATCAATTTTTTTATTGCGTCCTAATAAGGACGGTTAAAGAAAAGGTCAATGCTTGAATCGCAGCAAAGTGGTCAAAAAAGAGCCTAAAACACACAAAATACATATATACAGCAAAAAAAGAAGAAAAGATACTTTAAAATTACTGCCAATAGACTTATTGGAACTAAACCACTCTTATCCTGCTGGTTGGAACGTAATTGGTGAATTTATCACATTAACATGTATATTCACTAATTAATACTGGGTATTATTTTGACATTTCTGTGTGTGCCTCTTTCTATTACAAAAAAGTGTCTGGTATATTTAAACCATCCAATTTTTTTTATTTTTTTTGGCACTCCAGTTATACAGCGGTGGATATTTGGGGCAAGAACCTCATACCCGCTCATTCTGTGGTTTACCCCTGCTTTTCTTATTATTGTCCCCTGTATAGGGAACTCTGTGGGCAATTTCACCGACAACCTGCTGGCTAAAGGCTGGTTAACCAAAACCACTTCAGCGTCGGTTACCCTGGGCAAAAAATCTTTGGTCCACTTACAATTTTGGGGTATACTTTCCTCTCATATCATTGTGCTCCCCATAGAAGACCTGTGCGAGCTAATCTACCAGCAGTTTGTCGGTTAAACATTCTAACCATACAGCAGTGGCTTGTGGGGCAAGAACCTCACACCTGCTTGTAGCTCAGCTAGCTATTGCAATGATATTTGTCTGCAGCTTGTGACCCCTTAACACACACTCGCTTACTGGGTATTATTTTGACATTTCTGTGTGTGCCTCCTCATACTACCAAAAAGTGTCTGGTATATATAAATCTTTTTGGGCACTTCAGTTTATACAGCGGTGGATATTTGGGGCAAGAACCTCATACCCGCTTACTCTGTGGATTACCCTCGCTTTTCTTATTATTGTCCCCTGTATAGGGAACTCTGTGGACAATTTAGCCGACAGCCTGCTGGCTAAAGGTCGGTTAACCAAAACCACTATAGCGTTGGTTACCTAGGGCAAAAAATCTTTGGTCCACCTACAATTTTGGTTATGCTTTTCTCTCTCATATCATTTGTCCTCCCTATAGGAGACCTGTGCGAGCTAATCTACCGGCAGTTTGACGGTTAAACATTCTAACCATACAGCAGTGGCTTGTGGGGCAAGAACCTCACCCCTGCCTGTAGCTCAGCTAGCTATTGCAATGCTATCTGTCTGCAGTTTGTGACTTCTTAATACAAATTATTGGTCCAATAATTCAAATATTGGTGCATGCAATCGTGGCACCTTCCGATCTGTTTACCCTATTTTTGTATAGGAAACATTACAGCTAACTTTAGCCGACCAGTTACATTGTATTTTAGAGACCTATTTACTGGCAACATTTGAGATTTTGCTGGCATGTGATATACCGCATTTATCTTATGGAACTGAATATAAATGTTATTGTGATAAATTCACCAATTACGTTCCATCCAGCAGGATAAGAGTGGTTTACTTCCAATAAGTCTATTGGCAGTAATTTTAATGTATCTTTTCTTTCTTCTTTTTTTGCTGTATATATGTATTTTGTGTGTTTTAGGCTCTTTTTTGACCACTTTGCCGCGATTCGAGTATTGACCTTTCTTGAACCGTCCTTATTAGGACGCAATAAAAAATAAAAATAAGATTTTTTTAAAAAAAATTTCCTCCTGTTTTTTGCAATAATATTTTGCATTTCTACCCATTATTTTCTGCATTCTCATCCTGTAAACTACTCTTTAAATTTTACAATCTTAAGTATGGGTTACCCCCAATTGTTTTGGTTTACAGGACTTATTCTTCTATTAAATCCTTTCACATCTAATTTATTAATCCTTTTCCTCTGTTATATCCTTTTCGTATTATCAACCGATCAGGATATTGCCTCTTGTGATAACGATAGACTGATGCTTGCCTGTCCGGTTGGGGTGTCTGGTGTGCATCAATTATGACAGGGGTCCGCTGGTCCAGACAGGAAAGTGTCCTTCACATAAACAGTCTTCCTGAAACGGGTGGAAAATTCCTCTGTCCTGCTCAGAATGGACAATTTTCCAGCTATAAGGTACATAAATGCTGTCTTCTGACCTGGATGGCCACTCGCCTTTTGGGAGTGGTGTCTTCAGAGGGGGATCGAGGTCCAAGCAGTTTATTCCTGGTGTCTTGAACCAACTCGCAGATTGGAGCTTGAGACACACGGACGACTCCGGAGATTAGTGTTTACATTCATAGTTTGTTTTTTTCTGACGTGGAGGCTCGTTGGGGTCCTTTTCAAAGAGCCTTATTTGCCTCCAGGCTGAACACCCATCTTCTGAGCTTTTACAGTTGGTGCCCCGATCCCCTGGCATTGGTGATGGAAGCGTCCCTGCAGGACTGGTCTGACAATCGTCATTACACCTTTCTCCCTTTTCAGTTGATTTCCCGCACGCTGTGTCAGGTGTGGGATCAGAGGGCGGTGGTGGTTGTTGTGACCCCGCTCTGGCAGAATCGGCCCTAGTTTCCCATGCTGCTGGAGTTATTAATGGACGTCCCGAGACGCCTGCTGGCTCTTCCGGACCGGTTAGTGGATGCCATGGTTCTACCCCATCCGTTGTTTTTTTGGGACATGTCCCATGTTGGCCTCCAGGTCGTCTGGGGGACTCAGCGGAGTTTCGGTCGACACTACAGTGGTCTTGTGGAATGCTTGGTCCTTGGGTACCTTGTCTTGTTACAACTCGGCCTGGGCCAGGTGGTTTCCTTGGTGTTTGGAACAGGATCAGGATCCCTTTCAGACACCTTTTTGAATTTCATCCTGTATTTCCTTACGGAGATCTTTGACGATGGTAGGACATATAGGTCATTAAATGTCTATAGGTCTGCCCTGTTGGCCAATCACATTGCTTAAAGGAACCCCTTGAAAACCAAACGTCATTGGTCATGCACGGTTGTGGATCAGCTTTGAACTTGTAATTGGAGCCTCTAAGTTAGAATTTTAATAAAGGACACAGAGGCGAGTATTGCCTGCCCCTTCTCTCCCTTTTGCGTAGCTTTGGGTTGTTCATGTGTGCTACATGTGATGCGCTTGTACTTGCCTCCTTTTTTTTTTCCACAGCTCTGTGATAGATTATTCTGCCTGTGCCTCCTGTCAGGTTTTTCTGTGGTTTTGGTTCCCTTTCATCTGTGGTTTGGTTGATATTATTCGATTTGTTGGACTGTTTCCAGCAAGAAAAGAGGAAGTGATGGAGGACACCAGGACTTTTACTGGACGAATCCAGAAGAACTGGTTCATTGGGATGGAGAGGGGAATGAAAGGATCCATATTTTGTTCTGTGCACTTGTTTAAACATTGTAGGTTACTATTTTTGATTTATTAGTTGCTATTTTATTAAAGCAAGAAAAGAGACTGCAATACTCACCTGAGTACTTTATTAAAACTCTAACTTTCCATCATTCTTTTAAAAATTCTATAATTTTGTCTTTCATAGGGCAGGGGTTCTCAACCCATGGTACTTCGTACCACAAGTAAGTAGGGGGTACGTCTAGCGGGCATTTGCACAAGTACTACTACTCGCGCAAATGACCCTGATGCCTATACTGGAAACAAGCACTGGGCTGTTCCGGTGAGCGGCTGCAGGCAAAGGTTGTAACGTGGCTGCTCGCTGGTACCTCCAGCCACGCTTGTGAGAGTTTGAGATCTTGCAAGCTCTCGCGAAAGTGCCCAGCGGAGCAACCTTTGCCGACAACTGCTCGTTGGAACATGACCAGCTGGAGGGGCCTGACAGAATGCTGTTAGTGCATTCTGCCAGCTGCCACAGTGTTTGTGTCTTAGATAACATAGTTCACAATATATGGTCATAAATGGTTAATGTCTTGATTCAGTCCTCAGTGAGTTGATCCCAGAATGGCAGTCTTTAGGTGACAAGAATAGGATATGTCAAAGGTGGGATACATTGACAGTGTTGATGGGCTTAAGCAATTTATGGCCATATACTAATTTCCCATATACTAATTTGTGAACTAATTTCCCATAATTTTTTAACAGAGCTCAGGGTTATAAATCTTGTAAAAAAAAATCTTGACTGGTTTAAGAACTGTTGAAATCCTGAAAGGGTTAAAATTTGGTAAAATCTTTAAATGTACAAGCTACTGTTGTCTTTGTGTTAGTTGGAGTTCTCTTTAGGTTTGTTGTAGGGATGCACCGATACCGATACTAGTATCGGTATCGGGGCCGATATTGCCGTTTGCACGAGTACTTGTTACTCGTGCAAACGGCCCGATACATCCAGCGCCGGCTTGCCGGTATCCGCGGGGCTGGGGAAGCTGGCCGCGTGCATGAAAAGCACGCGGCCAGCGTTACCCTTCGGCGCGCCAAATACTCACCCTTCCTGAAGTTCCGGTCTCTGGGCAGTGATGCGGTCACGTGGCCGCCGGCGCTCCTGTGACGCGGCCTCTCGGCTGGAGGCAGCGTCACAGATGCGCCCGGCGGCCACGTGACCGCATCACTGCCCAGAGACCGGAACTTCAGGAAGGGTGAGTATTTGGCGCGCCGGAGGGGAACGCTGGCCGCGTGCTTTACATGCACACGGCCAGCTTCCCCAGCGTTCGAGCTGGGGGTAAATCCATGAGAGCTGGGGGCAAATCCATGAGAGCTGCGGGGCAAATCCATGAGACCTGGGGGCAAATCCATGAGACCTGGGGGCAAATCCATGAGACCTGGGGGCAAATCCATGAGACCTGGGGGCAAATCCATGAGAGCTGGGGGCCAATCCATGAGACCTGGGGGTAAATCCATGAGACCTGCGGGGCCAATCCATGACAGCTGGGGGCAAATCCATGAGACCTGGGGGTAAATCCATGAGACCTGCGGAGCCAATCCATGAGAGCTGGGGGCAAATCCATGAGAGCTGGGGGCAAATCCATGAGAGCTGGGGGCAAATCCATGAGAGCTGGGGGCCAATCCATGAGAGCTGGGGGCCAATCCATGAGAGCTGGGGGCCAATCCATGAGAGCTGGGGGTCAATCCATGAGAGCTGGGGGCCAATCCATGAGACCTGAGGGTAAATCCATGTGAGCTGGGGGCAAACCCATGTGAGCTGGGGGCAAACCCATGTGAGCTGCGGTCAATCTCATATAAATTTTTATGAGGTCTGTTCCTATTGGAAAGCGTCACATGACATTAAATAAAAGTATCGGTACTCGGTATCAGTGAGTACTTTTAAAAAGTATCGGTACTCGTATTCGGTCTTAAAAAAGTGGTATCGGTGCATCCCTAGTTTGTTGTGTTGTCTTGAAGCACTGGTCCTCTGTGCTTGGTAAAGGTTGAGTGCTGCCCTCCCGGTGTAATAGATCTGAGGTCTGATGTGTCTGGGTCAGGGACGTGCAGTCAGGGGTGGCAGGGGAGGCAGAGCCTCCCCTGCCATTCCAGTAAATTAATGTGCTCATTGTGTTGTAATGACATGTGATGTGTGTGTGTGTATATTTAAACTGAAATTAAATGTTATTTATTGAAAAAGTTCATACTCACCTGCTCCACGCTCCCTTGCTGTGCTTGCTTCTCTCTGTCCTCCTTTTTTTCTCCTGCGCTTTCACTTTCACAGTTTGCCGGCTGCTGTGTGTGTGTGATATTCATTACACAGACAGCAGGGGCAGCACTGAGCCAGCCTAGGCTACGCAATTTGCGCAGCATGAACGCTACGCTGATTGTGAAGCCCAGGCTGGTGGCAGGCATGCTCGTCAGTGCCTCCAGAGGCAATGATAGCAAAGGAAAGCTTGAGCCAATGGGAAAGCTCCCATTGGCTCAAGCTATTTTTTTTTTCTTAAAACGCCCACCATTGAAGGCTGAGCTCCCCATGGTTTGATTTACGCAGGACAGTCATGTGACTGTCATCGTCAGTCTGGGGGGGGCTCAGCCTGTGCTGAGCACGCACTGGCTCCAGCGCCTCCTACACCCTAACGTGACACAGCGCGCCGGCGCCAGTCACGCGGGACGCAGCTGGATGAGGTGCGGTGCTCACGAGGGACCACACAGCAGCTCAACCCTCTCTCGGGACAGGCAGGCATGTTTTACTTTGTGCGACGGAGGAGGGTAATCCCTGTCAATGGCAAAGATGCGGTGATGTGGAATGGGGATCTTTTGGTACGGTGTTTTATGCAGGCAGATGGTGTCCCTCCAGCTATGGGGTCTCACTAAGCTCAGCTGTAACCTTAATGTGAGGGTCTCTGGGCTCCAGGCAGGAGCTGAGGGTGTGAGCAGCAGTGAGGTTTTTTTTTAGGGATCTTTGTTACAGTGCAGTGGCAGAGCTGGTCAGTGCCCTCGGATGGGAAAGCTTCCTGCCTGTTTACAGCTGTGGCCTGTGCTGGTGTAGCAGTAAAGCTGGAGAGGAGAGCCTGGGCACAGGGCAGGAGGAGGGGGACTCTGGCTGCTCACAAGGGGCTGGTCTGGTGTACAGGGGGTCTGTGAACTCTCCAGTCTTGAGCTCACTCAGCTCTGCCTGCTTTTCTCACTGCATCCCCCTGACTTCTAGCTCCCACTCCCTACTCTCATCCCTGTATCCCTCCCTCTGCCCCTCCATCCCTCCCCTGTCTGTCTACCCCCTCCTTTCCTCAAGCCCTCTCTCCTCCGTGTCCGCATAGAACAGAACCTGCTGATCTCTCCACTATCAGCCCATCCACACATCACTATCACACCCTTCTTTTAATCTATATATTTTGTCTGTGTCCTTTCCTCATATTCTCTGTATTCTTCTGTCATCCTCTGTCACTTTTCCTGCTCCACCGTCTGTTGAATCCCCATTCTTCCTTTCTCATTCTGTGTCCCTCTATTCATTCTTTTGTATCTTACTCTATCCCTTTTCCCTGTTTCACCCTTTCTCTATAGATTGTTTAGGTTATGCATTTTCCCTGCATGTGTCTCTATCATTTCTCTGTCTACACAAATATTGCTTGAACATTTGTGCCATTTTTCTCAAAACATTGAAATGTTTTGATAATAAAATTCACCCATAAAATCTGTTTCTCTAGAAGTGATATTATTATAATTGTTATTTATATATCAGTTTTCAGTGTTACTTTTTTTTACCTTTCACCCAGACTCTATGTAATTTTATCATAACTCCATTATATTCTTTATACCTTTACATTGATATATATACACATGTATATATATGTATATACACTAGGTGTTAAGCCTGCCCGGAGGGCAGTCTATTGTTGTTGCCAGCCCAGAATCTGTGTTCACATATTTGCTTTTCAATGTCCTATCCGAGAGTATCTCTATATATAAATGCGTCCATCGCCGTCCCATCCGCGGTGGGAGGGCTGAGTAAGATGTGATGGGTGCGCGCGCAGCCGCGTTAGAAACACATTTATATATAGAGATATATATGTAAAATGTACCCCATCCTGGCAGGTCCTATCCTCCTGCTCTTATGACAACAACCAACTTACACCCTCCCAGGAGATATAAGGCCGGTGTCAGACGAACGCAGTGATCACGTCTGTGTCGCCGCACAGTTTAAGGTCCGTCGTAGCATAGAATCCTGATCAATAGAGACCCACACACACGAAGTACGTGCGAACGCACGTGGCAAATGGACGCAAGTTAGGCAAGAACGTAAAAACCACTAAGGCTAGGGACAGATGAGCGCATTTTCTGCAGCCACCGTCAAAATGTACGTCGATGCGTGCGCACGCATTTTTTCACGGAATACGCTTAAGTGGTCAGACGATGCGCAATTCTGGACGTATTTCATGACGGTGGGGTAAAAAGAAGTCTAGGGAAATCCGGCTGTTTGAACGTTATGTTGGCCGCACACTAGCAGCGTCTGACATCTCCTAATCACGCACACACGCTGCTATGCGGCCGCAGCGCACTTTGTACGTCAGTAGCAGCGGTTTAACGTTCTGATAAAAATGCGTTCATTTGCTGGTTGCGTGGTGTCGGCGCACTTTCGTACGCACGTACTGCGTATATTGGCCGTCATTGGCCGTTATGTGCTGCTACTGCCGCCGTGATTTAGTGCGCCTGCACGCGCGTTCCGACTGCCCCACTCTGACCCTAGCCTCAGACACGCAGAGTGTGCCATGTTCGTGTAGCGTTCAGTGTGCGTGATGCGATGTCAGACGCAGCGCATTTGCGACGTCCAGCACCTTGACGCACACAATGGCTTTTCATATTAATTTTGTTTCCCATATTTCCTTTTTTTTTTTCTACGTCCGTCATAAAAAACAGACCATGTGATGTCTACAGTATCTTCCGTCAGAACGTCCGTCCGTTGTGCACGCGCTCAGAATGCGTTCGTCTGACATTAGCCTAAAACATTCAAAATATTACATATCATAGCCAGCATGTCTGTGAATAAAATGTATATAGACACACATACATACACAAATATACATGCACACAAACATACATACACACACATACCCACCCATACGCATATACACACATGCATACACATACCCACACACATTAGAGTATCAGTGTCTAGCAGATTTGGTGGGATTAAGTGTACATGCCTTTAATTTAAGCTAAGACTGTGGGTTGTCAAATCATGTCCTAAGGAAGAGGCCATTTGTCATTGGAAGTATACACAGAGTAGACAGGTCCCTCATTTATTGTCCCACAGCGCAGGTAGGTCCCTCATTTATTGTCCCACAGCGCAGGTAGGTCCCTCATTTATTGTCCCACAGTGCAGACAGGTCCCTCATTTATTGTCCCACAGCGCAGGTAGGTCCCTCATTTATTGTCCCACAGCGCAGGTAGGTCCCTCATTTATTGTCCCACAGCGCAGGTAGGTCCCTCATTTATTGTCCCACAGAGCAGGTAGGTCCCTCATTTATTGTCCCACAGCGCAGGTAGGTCCCTCATTTATTGTCCCACAGCGCAGGTAGGTCCCTCATTTATTGTCCCACAGCGCAGGTAGGTCCCTCATTTATTGTCCCACAGTGCAGGTAGGTCCCTCATTTATTGTCCCACAGTGCAGGTAGGTCCCTCATTTATTGTCCCACAGCACAGACAGGTCCCTCATTTATTGCCCGCATCAGACTCAGCTGGAGGGAGGGGGCCTGCTCTGGGCGCACTGACCTGCATTGCAGCTCCCGGTCAGCCCCGGCTCTCTAATCGGCCAGCTCTGTAATCGCCGGCCGCCGCTCTTGAAGGGGGTCCTCTCGAGGTCCCAGCGGGCTGCCCTCTACAGTGCCTGTTTTAGAGAGCCGGGTCTGCTTGATCCAGCCAGCCCGAATCGCATACTGGCTGGATCAGGCAGACGCGGCCCTCTAAAGCAGGCACTGCAGAGGACCGCCCGCTGGGGCCTCGAGAGGACCCCCTTGAAGAGCGGCAGCTGGCGATTACAGAGCTGGCCGATTAGAGAGCCGGGGCTGACCGGGAGCTGCAGTGCAGGTCAGTGCACCCGAAGAAGGCGTGTGAGGGAAGGATTGTGAGTTTTCTGTTCGAAGCTGTGCATCCGGTTTCTGTTGGCTGCGCGCCCAGCCAACAGAAACCGGATGTGCGGCGACGGACAAACGTTTTTATATATATAGATATACACACATACACACAAACGGCCCTCTTTGCCATTGTCTTAAGCGCCCTTTCTCCAATGTGAGAAAAATTTAACACAGACATTAAAAAAACGGTATTTTACATAAAGTTATCATACGGACATGTTGCACAATCTAGCCAGTGCCTCACCAGCCACTGACCTCACCGCACGTCACTGGTCTCGGTATACATGTATCTGAGGAGTTTTCTTCCTGTCCCTTTTTATACACCTATCCCCTGTTCTACCTTCCTCTCCCATTTAGTTGGTTAGGGATTGTTTGTGTTTATCGGTTATTGCAGCATGCACGCATACGCTGATATTGCGCACACACAAAAACACTCCCATATACTGACCTTGTACACACAGAACTCATCAAACAAATATACTGATATTACACACACAGAAATTGCACACATATTGAAATAACACACCCAGAAACCATCACGCCCGATCAATAGAAATTACTTTCTTTCGACAGGGGTCCTTTAGGAAATTATTTTAGACCTGCAGGGGTACTTTTCCATAATAGATTGAGAAACACTGGCCTAGGGCAGCACAAATCTAAAATACACCACTGGCTTCCAGTCCGCATCGAGGAAGTAGTTTTTCTTTGGTGTTATAGTACTGAATTGTTTAATTTCTAATTAAGGTAGTGCATGGTGAAGTATTTTCCTATAGAACAAACTTTTTTTTATTAAACTCTTGATATTTTCCACAGGTCTGCTTCCAACACACAGTAAAAGCAAAGTTATAGTCCTGGCATCAGAAGCAGCCACTTGTGGTGGGGATTTTCTGGGACAGGTTTGTCCTGTCCCACCTGAGGCTGAGGCATTGGATGTGCGAGGGAAGCTGCAATGCCTGGGGTCTCACAACACCTCGAACGATGATTTTGGACCAGTCTGCAGTACAGCCGGAGGACTTAACAGACAGCGGCGACTGGGACCATTCTCCTATCTCGATGCTTGTTTTTGCTTTTAAAAGATTGGGATATTAAGCAGCATCCAATTTAATCGCACCATTAATTGGAGAGTTTGCTTAATAGGGGAGACGTGCATACATGTGTTCTCCAATCAATATATTAATGTGTAAATAAACAATGTATTAAAACAGACATTTTTGCCTGACACTTATGTGCAGAGATATTATCCTTGAACATGCAGGGGAAAAAAATCAAAGCAATGCTATCCTACCTCACTGCCAGGTGCTGCCAAGCCCCCAGTGATGGCTGAAGTGTCCTTGGCTTGCTGCTCCAGCCACAGATGTGAGTGGCCCTAATTGGGACGAACAGAAGAGCTGCAACTGGCCAGCACTTCAGGTCTAAGGTGTAACCTCAGCACCTAGCTCTTGTTCCGGTTCTGACCACTACACTGAGGTTTACATCAATCTGGCAACTGGCGCCTCTTGACTGCTAAGGATGCGTGCCACACATGTTAATATGGAAAGCAGTTTTTATAAAATTGCAAATAAACCTGCAGGACGAGTTAAGTGTTTATCATCTGGTGCTTAGCAAGGCTGAAAGATTATCGGTCTTCCCACAGAATTATTTACGGAAAACGTATATTGCAAATTCAAAAGTACAGAAACTCCTTTTTATAATGAGGGGTCACTTGCCCCATAAGAATCGGATGCTCACCATAAAAAATGGTTACCTGTCCCCTATGGATGGCACATAAATAGTTTATTTTGCTGGGGTGTGCAATTATTTTGGAAAGCGCATCACCTCTTTCTAATAATAAGGGGGGGCAGACTCTGGTGACAGGAGATGAGAGCAGGAAGAGTAATCTAATACAGGGGTCGGTGGACTGGTAACGGTCTGTGGCCTGTTAAGTGCCGGGCCGCGGTGTAACATGAGCCGTGCGGAGCAGCTGCAACTCGTAGTTGCAGCCGCATCGCTCACGTTACCTCCTGAGCTCCGCCTCCTGTCATAGCAGGCCTCCAATATCAGAGGGCGGAGCTTAATGTGATGACACGTTATCATGTTAAGCCCCACCTTTGCCGTTCTGGTTAGGAGTGGAGAGACAGCACCATTCAGTCCTGCAGACTCAGCAGCATTGTAATAATAATTATAATAGAAATAAAGTGCACAACAAATGTAATGCGCTTGAATCATCTTGAAAATACCCCCTACTCAGACCATCGAAAAATTGTCTTACAGAAAATCGGTGCCAAAAAGGTTGGGGCCGCTGTTCTAATAGCACCACATGGTGTTTAAATCAAATTCTGGAGGGTGTATTATTTTGCAGCCCCCCCATAGTACAGAGGGGGCATGAGATCTCTTATTTGAAAACCTTTTTCCTGCTCTTTTAAACATTTGTCCCGGTCAGTCTAACTGCCAGCTGATTTTCATAATGGCCAATGTTTTGCAAAGTTGGAGATCTAATAGGATTCTAGCAGGTCTTTTCAGAGAAAAGTGAAAATCCAGGAGAAGAGAACAATCTAGACAAAATGGCCGATTTGGAAAGTGAGATAAATGGGAGAATTTTTCTGGTTTGGCTATTTTGACCTAGAATTTTTATTTATCCAGTCATTCTCCTTTAGTTTCACCTTTGAATAGAGCTGTAGGTAATTTAAAGGGGTGATTA
The DNA here is from genome assembly GCA_009667805.1 of Leptobrachium leishanense. Classification (NCBI taxonomy): domain Eukaryota; kingdom Metazoa; phylum Chordata; class Amphibia; order Anura; family Megophryidae; genus Leptobrachium; species Leptobrachium leishanense. Next base: position 122,585,620 of record CM019068.1, read on the forward strand.
TAACACCCTCCTTAACCCCTTCCCACCTCAGGATGTTCTATGCTGTCCGTGCAGTGAGTGGGCCTTGAAGACGCAGGGCGTATAGGTACACCCTCCTGTCTTCAATGTGCCGCCTTGGCCCCTCCCTGTAGCCGCGATACATAGGCTGCAGTGGGACGGCCTGAGTTTAGGTCATCTCACTGCAGCCAATTAGGCACGCCGGCTGTGTGGGCGGGCCAAATTAGAGGCCCACATGGGCACCTGGCTCGCTGTCATTAACCCTGCCCGAAAGGTGACACCCACCCGTCATGAAGGGGTTATAGAAATCTCACAATCCCTTTGAAAGAGTGTTTTCTCACCATTCAAATGAGACAAATCATTTTTGCATAGCTGCCAAGTGACAATCCTACTAATATTGATCATCTGTCAGTAGCCAAGTGAATTTCATAGTGGTTTTGTGTAGGTGTTCAGATAGGACTTTTTATAGGGGATTAACTGCAGAAGCTGAAATTAATGGTAGAACTGAGACTGTGTTAAAACTGATAATACTGTGTCAATATGTATCTAGGGTGATAGTGGTGCGCAGTTTTGTGATTGGTATAATTGTTTTATATATTTTTTTTTAGATTAACATTTACTCTTTGGAGTTCGTTTCGACAGGCATAAGAGCACTCCTACAATGTCAATGACACGTTACCTCACCTGCAAAATACGATTTATTTATTTTTCTAGTTCTAAAATGCACCCAATGTTGTTTTTTTTTACCTTTTATCCTGGCTCTTTTTCTGTATAAATGGTAAGATGGTGCAAATGTGTAACATGATACAATTGTAGCTTTAAAATATAAACTAACTTAAGAAAAAATAATGGGCAAAAAAGAGTTGCTCGTCTCGTGCGGCAAATACTTAGATTTCCAGATCTTTTCTCCCACTTGCGTTCCACTGTGGGTTACTGTTGGTTCCGGTTTCCTCCACATCGCCAGTTCCTCAACGGATCAAAACGATACTTATAATAAAAACATATCTATTCCCCTATACAGTAGTCACATTCGATATTCATAGGTGATCTTCAACATTTCCCCCATACCTATTACTTCTATCCTAGACATACCAGAGGTAATAGCCCCTCGAAACAACCGTAGACCATACTATAATCCAGCATACCCTAATCCTGCTGTAGTACTATATCTAAAAATTTAAATTCATAATGTAATTATAGGAAATGACATATTTCATATTCTAGGAAATGACACATTTTCTTTATTTAGACTCCTAGGTATCAATTTATTAAAAATAAAAATCTCCATTTCCTCTTGAATAATTTGTTTGATTAACCCCCCTCTCCAATCCTTCACCCTCTTTATGGCAATGAACGAGAGTCCTTCTGGGGAACAATTACATTTCTAAAATGTGCTGAAACTGTGTGTTCCAGGAAACCCTTCTTGATGTTTCTAATATGCTCCATAATTTTTACATGTAAAGGTCTAATCGTCCTACCAATATACCTCAGCCCACACAGGCAGGTTAGTGTATATATATATCACGTTATAAGACTGGTATGACAACACCTGTTTAATCCTATATGTGGTTTGATCTTCAATCCTGTCAATATACCTCTTCTGTCCTGCAGGTCTACATGCCAAACATAATCCACAACCATAAAAACCTCCAGGGATAGCATATGGATCCTTTCTCTCCTTTTGTTCTCCTAACTATCGTTTGTTTTTACTGCCACGATTGACAATTTTAGTTTTTTTCCTCCAATATATCTTTTAACATCGGGTCTCGCAATAAAATATGCCAAAACGTCCTAATAACTATTCACTTCCCTCATTTGGCTATTAAAATTCTAAATAAAAGGGACTGTTTCAGCCATTAGGCTCTTCTTAATTCTATATTCCAGTAATGTTTTACGGTCTTTTTGTTCTACCTTTTGAGCTGTGGTAAAAACTGATTCTGCTTTATCGCCTTCCTCCATAAATTATATAATCAGTTAGCTTGTGTTTGGTATACCCCCACACCCGTACAGTTTCTCCTGATACGGGTAAACTGACTGTTCGGACACTTTCTAGCATTAATGTGAATGACAACTCGTAAACTCAATGAAACTGTTCACATCAATTGGTTTAAAAAAAGTTTTTGTTTTTAAAATATCCGCCTCAACATATAATTCCAAATCTAAAAAAGTCACTTTTTCCATACTGAACTGGGTTTGCAACCAGATCCCCCATTCATTCTTGGTGAGACTTGTTAAGAATTCTAAGAGGTCAGCTTCACCCTCTTCCCAAATAAAAAACATATCAATATAACGTTTATAGAATAAGAGGGGAGATCACCAGCCCTGTGTTTCCCTTAAAAATTTAGATTTCTAATATGCCATAAAAAGATTGGTGAAATTGGGTGCAAAACGCGTCCCCATGGTTGTTCCCGTTATTTTGCATATAAAATTGTCCCTTAAAATTAAAATAATTGTTCTTCAATATAAAATCAATTCCTTTTAGTATAAAATCATTTTGCTCTGTAGGATATAATACATATTGGTCCAAAAAGTATTGGGTAGCCTGACAACCTTTCCCATGGGGGATTATACTATAAAGCGAGTGAACATCACATGTTCCTAATAAAAGTCCTGGTTTTCATACAAAATTGGATAGGACCTGAAGTAAATTCGTTGTATCACGTAAGTATGCTGGGGTTCTCTGAGCAGCAGGCTGTAAAAGATGGTCTATATATTAAGATAACCTGCTAGTAACCGAGTCAATCCCTAAAACGATGGGGCGTCCTGGAGGATTCGCAACATCCTTACATATATGGAGACAGCCCTACGCCAATTAGGAGATGAAAATACGTACATCAAAATAAAGGGAGATCCCACTAAGGAAGGGGTCAGCAACTTGGCTCCCTGATTTTTTGGGAACTAAATTTCCCTTATGGTTCAGTCAGCCTAATGGGTGACTGAGCATCATGGGAGATGTAGTTCCCAAAACATCAGGGAACAAAGTTTGCTGACCCCTGCACTAAGGTAATACAAGGAAATCTTAACTACCTCCTAAAAGAAGGTTTATATCAAGGGATCCTTAAGGATTGTGAGTATACCTACCTTATGTTGGCACATCCGAAAATTCCAGTATTTTATATTCTCCCCAAAATCCATAAGGATGTTACGAATCCTCCAGGACGCACCATTGTTTCAGGAGTTGACTCTAGCCGGTAGAATGGGGGAGAATGTTGAAGATATCCTATGAATATCGATTGTGACTACTGTATATACACACCAGGGAATGGATAAGTGTATCATTTTGATCCGTTGAACAACTGCGATGTGGAGGAAACCGGAACCAACACTAACCCACAGTGGAACGCAAGCTGGAGAAAAGATCCGGAAATCAAAGTATTTGGCGCACGAGATGCGCAGGTGCTGTCAGAACACCACGTGATACGATGACGTGGATCTGGCTCGACGCACTGTTGTTTGTGATTGGAGGGGTATGCCTGACAATAACATGGTCCCAGTGGATCGGTATAATACTGATCTAGGATTTGTAACTTTTACTACTACCACAGATAAAGCCTTAACCGGCGAAACGCATCTGGTTTTATCTTTATTTGTTCTTTTTGTGTAGAGGATGATTTTTACCTAATAATAAAGTATCTGCTTTTCATCAAACCGGACAAACCTTTCTTTGTTTGGCTGAGGGTACTGAGACTTCTCCATCCAGGATCGGTGGAAGGCTTTGTGAGGGTTGTGCCAGAAACAACCTTTAGGCGGATATATTGGGGTCTCATAGGCCCAGAAAAGGGTGCGTAAGACCTATTTTAAAGTGATTGGTACTGTGTCATGGGGTTTGTGTCTTTCTGCTCTCTTTGAGGTTCCATATATCGGGAGAAGTGTGGCCCATGGGTAAGCCTAAATAATTACCCTGCTGTGAATACACAAGAACTTGGAAGGTTTGGACTGTGTGAGTGTGCCTTTTACTGATTTCATGGATTCTGGACGTGATATACTGTATATATGAACTTTGTTGCACTATTGTGTGTATGTTTTGTCTTTATTGAGGTTGAAAAATTACGAAACCTGGGACTGAATTCCGAGTCTTCCTGAAGAGGTGGACCCTGTTCAACAACAGCAGTTAGACTGCCAATAATAAAGAAGTACACACAAGTGTGTGACACTGGACACTCGCTGCAAGTTCTTTTTCTGTCATTCAAGGGTCCGTGGCTATAGGACAGAGGAAGTAGCTGGCTATCATATCTATAACATAATTGCTAGCAACAACAGCCTTAGAAGCCCAGAGTGGTATATGGTGTTAGGATATCTGGGAGGACTCCCATATGTGTAAATCAGCCACTCCACATACCCTCCCAAGTGCTGGCTACCCTAAGAACTCCGTATGTCTTCGATTGGCAAGCAGAATATGTTGCATATTTAGGCCTTCGTATTGCACGAAATACAGAAAATTTATTCAAATGTAACTATGATAAGTTAATGTCCAATGTGAAATTGCTGCTGTGTCAATGGTGACTCCGTGAAGTTTCCTGGTTGGGTAGGATGGCGGCAGTTAAAATGATGGTCCTCCCGGGGTGGCGCCGAGCCAGCGATGTGAGCAGCCACATGTAGTGAGAGCTCCCGGTCTCCTTGCTGCAGATTCTCTCCCAAACGCACCATCCGCCTGCCAAAAGCACCCTAGAGGGGTAGGATCTCACCCCCAACATGTTGAAGACCCCTAAAGGACGCAGGTACAGTGGTGGCGCCGATGTTTTCTGCTAGGCCGCGCTCAGACTCTCAAATCCAAGATGTGCCCAGGCGCAATCATCGCGGCATTCACTGGAAGGGGACTCAATGTGCGGGGGAGAGCCAGTAACCAGAGCTGACATACTGGGTCTGCAGGAATTTATAACAGCAGAGTTGGCAAAATCTACCCGCACGCTGTCTAAGGATATTAAAGAAGTTGGTGAGCGCACTGCACGGCTAGAGGAAGGGGCAGACACAGTGGTGGATTACACTAATACACTGGATAATCACGCAGAGGCCTTAGAGGCCCGGGTACATTCACTATCTCTGGAGGACATATCGAATAGATCACGGCGCAATAACGTCCGCCTCAGGGGCCTGCTGGAATCTGTAATCACGGAAGATCTACCCGCTACTTTTTTGTGTATAATAAAATGGTTGCTGCCTTTTCCACTGCTAAATTACAACTTGATAGAGTGCATCGCAGGCTGGGCCCACGGCAAACCAATACGACTACTCCTGGGGATGTGCTAGCCCGACTTCATTACTTTGCGTCAAAGGGTGCCCTGCTCAAGGCAGCAAGATCTCAGGATGTCGAATATGAAGGGGCCGCGCTCTCTTTCTACCAAGATCTGGCTCCATCTACGCTGGCCAGGCGCAGGGAGTGGAGAGAGGTCACGAAACTGTTACATAGTTACATAGGCTGAAAAAAGACATCCGTCCATCGGGTTCAGCCTCTCACACAACACCTACTGCTGTTGATCCAAAAGAAGGCAAAAAACCCAGTCTGAAATGCTCGCCAATATGCAACAAACTGGGGTAAAATTCCTTCTAGACCCCAGAATGGCAGTCAGATTTCTCCTTGGATCAAGAAGCTTACCCACATTAAATATTATAACCCTTAATATTGTGTCTGCAGGAAGTCATCCAGTCGTTTTTTTAAAGTCTGTACAGTCTCTGACCCAACCACTTCAACAGGCAGAGAATACCACAGCTTTATTGTTCTCACCGCAAAATAACCCTTCCTATGCTTTAGGCTGAATTTCCTTTCGTCCAGTCTAAATGGGTGACCTCATGTCCTGTGTATAGTCCTGTTAATGAATAGGTTTCCAGACAATGGTTTATAATGGCCCTGTATATATTTATATAAGGTTATCAGATCCCCTCTAAGACGCCGCTTCTTTAAACTAAACAGGTTTAAGCTTGTTAGTCTTTTCTCATAACTTAAACCTTCCATTCCCCTTATTAATTTAGTCTCCCGTCTCTGCACTTTTTCTAGCGCTATCATATCCTTTCTTAAAGACAGGTGCCCAAAATTGCACAGCATATTCAAGGTGAGGTCTTACCTTTTGATTTATACAGAGGCAAAATTATGTTTTCATCCCGAGAGTGAACTCCCCTTTTAATGCATGTCAATACCTTGCTGGCCTTGGCGGCTGCTGTTTGACATTGCACATTGTTACTTAGTTTGAAGTCTGATTATTCCTTCTGCTGCTTGGATTTCCCTAACTCCGTACCATTTAGGGTATAAGTTGCTTGTGTGTTCTTCACTCCAAATGCTAACTTTGCATTTATCTGCATTAAATTTCATCTACCATTTAATTGCCCAGTCCCCCAATCTATCTAAATCCCTCTGCATCGAAGTAACATCCTGCTCACATTGTATTACTTTCCCTAGTTTTGTGTAATCTGCAAACACGGATATGTGACTTTCAATGCCTATCTCAAGGTCATTTATAACTAAATTGAATATAATTGGTCCTATAACAGACCCCTGAGGGACACCACTTACCACTGATGTCCATCTTGAAAATGTACCATTTATGACCACTCTCTGTACCCTATCTTTTAGCCAGTTTCTTATCCAAGAACAAGTATTTTCATCTAGACCAATTTTTCTTAATTTAAATAGTAACCTTTTGTGTGGAACGGTGTCGAAAGCTTTGGCAAAATCCAAGTAAATCACATCCACTGCGACCCCCTGATCTATACTTCTACTTACTTCCTCATAGAACATAGGTTAGTCTGACATTATCTGTTTCATAAAACCATGCTGATTTTTGCCAATTACATTATACCTCCCAATAAATTCCTGAATATTATCCCTTAGTAACCTCTCAAATACTTTCTTTTTTAATTTATATATGTCAAGCTGGTTTTTTGCACAATCTTCACGCTTGAAAGGAAATTCAAACATCGACACTGGAAATAATAACTGTATTCCACTCTTCATTCGCTTGTATTTAAGTTTAATTTCAATAAGTTCTTGGGTAAATTAAGTTGCTGTAGATTGATTAGGTGAATATGTGAATAGTTGAGTAGATGAGTAGTTGAATAGTGATAAATAGATAGCTGAATTAAAGTGATGAGTAGCTTAGCGATTAGAATTAGTGATGAATTAAAGCGATGATTTAAAGGTGAAAAACCTTAAACAGAAAGAAATACAGAAATTGTATAAATACATTGCACATAAAGCTTGTTAATCATTACCTCTGTGCCAGTTTCATATACATCCACTAGCACACACTTCTAGAATATTATTACTGCCAAAATATGTTTTAACCCTTTCGCTGCTGAGGCTTTTCCCGCCTCTGTGCTGAGGTCATTTTTACCGGTTTTGCTCATCATGTTTAAACGTGTTTTGAAGGCTTATTTTAGTATATTACCCAGACATATTATATATCGTTCTTTCCGTCAGACTCGGTAGATTCATAATATGTCATTATTATATGTATACGTTATGTCATGTCTGTATATTATAACAAAAAATGCAATAAAATATGTATTTTCAATAATTTACAACGTGTAAAGTGTTTTTTTTCACATTTTAACATGCGAGCAATTGCGGTTATATTTTGTATGGGGTGCGCTTGTTAAAAAAATTAGAGATGGGGTCTCGTTACATTTTTTTTGGGGAAAAATTACGCGATTTTTAACAAACGCACCGCATACAAAAATCGTTAGTGAAGCATCATTGTTCACATTATAATTGAAATGGGAACAATATTGCTACACTAACAAACCAAAAAAAAGAAAAAAAAATTGTTTATTTTTTTTTTATAATTTTGTTTTTAATTATTTTTAAATATTTTTTTTTTTTTGACAATATTTTTCACAGTAGTGTTTGGTATCGTTGGAACGGCCATGCTCTGGCCGATCCAACCATACCAAACTTTAACCCCTAGCTGCCACGGATCGGGAGATAGGGAGTTCATTGGAACTCCCTATCTCCACCGTTGGTGGCAGTTAGGGGTTAAGTCCAGGACTGGCGTCATCGTGCTACGCACGATGACGCCAGTCCTCAGGGGGAGTTCCCGGAGGCTTGGCCGACATCCAAGATGTCGGCCAGCTCCGGGAAAGGATCGCGAACCGGCGCTTTTCAGCGCCGATTCGCGATCCAGCTCCCCAGGGGTTAATGCCAGGCACCATTTGGAAGGGCAGGCTGTGCCCTTCCAAATGATGCCTGGGTTAACCCCCGCAACGCCGCCGATCGGGAGGGAGAGAGGTCCGAAGGACCTCCCCCCCTCCCTTTCAGGCGCCTCCTCCGCACATGTGGGGGGGGCGCCTGAATTAGGTGTCATCGCGCTGCCGCGATGACACCTAAATTCAGCGGCGGCGGTTCCGGATGCCGGGCTGACATCGAGGATGTCAGCCCGCACCGGAGGGGCCAGCGATCGGCCGGAACTCGGCCAAACGCTGACCCCAATGGGAGGACGCGCTCAGCGCGTCCTCCGCATACCAGCGGTAATGCGGAGGACGCGCTCAGCGCGTCCTCCGCATTCAAGTGGTTAATTTAAAGAAAACAGACATGAAATGAGCTATTATAAAGACTGCATGAGGAATCTCCTCACACTGAGCATGAAATAGATCTAAAAGACGGGGGCGGAGCTGACTTCCGACGGGTGCAGTCGCACTCTGAAGAGCTCTCCGGCTATATCTTTAAAGTTAGTGATTTTCTGCGACTCACCCACGGGTAACTTATATCTCGGGCGCACAGAACTCTACTGACCCAGCACCCTTCTCCCGGACGGAGGTCTGGGGGCCGTTTAGTGACATTTGGAAGGATTCTGAGAGCTGCGGCCTATACCTGGTGGCCATATCTGAAGCGCTTCTCCAGTGCCACGCGGCGTCCCATTTGGTGACGTTCTCTGGCTATCCCCATAGCCATGGGTAAAAAACCCCAATCGCCGGAAGGCCCCCGGCAGAGAGACATCCGGGATTCATTGGGGGACCCCCCGACGGAGGCGGCAGGATTCCCCGCAGACTTACATATCTCCAACGGCAAGTTCTTCAGAAGGTGAGGACCCTTATTGGTCGGAGGCCTCTGTGGCTGCAAGGGGGACGCCCCGGAAAGTGGGGATGGTGAAACGGGCGGCGGACACCCCCAATCCCCCAAAGCTGACGGCGACACGCTAGCTCAAGGAGATGCCTGGGCCCTCGGGTGACGCGACAACGATACCCCCGGTTGCAAATAGAGTACCGGAAGGCGCCGGACTTATGCCCCTCACGGAAGGTGCCATCCGACGGCTACTGGGAGAAACGTTAGAGGAGATGCGAATGATTTGGCAAACGGACTTTGTGTCCCTGTCATCGGAAATGGTATCTATTAAGGGAAGGCTGAAGGCGGTGGAAACACGAGTGGAGGAGACTGAGGCGTCGCAAGCACACCTAGAACTGCAACTGGAATCTCTCAGAGCCCAGGTATCACTACTTACTGGAGTGGTGGAGGCGGCGGAGTCCCGTCATCGACGGAAAAATGTACGAATTCGGGGGATCCCAGAAACGGTCGCCGCTGATGCCCTGCTGTCATTTGTCAATGGTTTTGCGCTACATGTATTGGGAACACCGACTGGGTCTCTTATTTTCAGACATGCCACCCGTCTGCGGAAAGCGGCGATGGCCCCTGCGGACTCCCCGCGAGACGTGCTCGCCATTGCCTCAGAAGAAGCGGACAAGCGTCACCTAATGTCGTCCCCGGCTGCACGGGCTTCAATACCTTTTGAGGGCCTCTCTTTGGTGCTATTCAATGATCTGCCTTTCATGACGCTGCTCGCCAGGCGGCAATTTCGCGAGATAACTGCTTTTTTGAGGGGCGCTGGGGTGCGTTATCGCTGGGGGGTGGCGGATACTTTGTATGTTTGCCATGACAACTTGTCTCACTTGGTGTCCTCCCCGGATGAGGCTTGGCACCTGTTGAGTTCCCTGGGTCTTCCCTCTGCCCCGAAGACTACTGACCTTGACTCACAAGGCCCCTCTACTGTTTCGATGGACCCGGGTTAGACTCTGGAGACTGCGTTAATTTTTTTTTGTGGAGACTTTCCACCCTGACTTTTTTTTTTTTTCATGAGGTGTGAAGGCTTCAAAGGAGGTCTTTGTAGCAGGGTTTATTTATGCTCTTTATTTTGTTGAGCGAAATGCAAGCTGACATGCTGGGGTCTTGCGAGGCCGCCTATCTTTCTCTTATTATCTATTTTATTTTTGTGTTTATTCGTACCTTTTATATTACCTCGTCGCCCTCGTTCTGATGTCAACTCACTCGCATCTTTATTTTATTTTTGTGTTTATTCGTACCTCTTATATTATCTTGTCGCCCTCATTCTGATGTCAATTCACCTGCATCTTTAATTTATTTTATTTTTGTGTTTATTCGTACCTTTTATATTATCTTGTCGCCCTTGTGCTGGCGTCAATTCATTCGCATCTTTATTTTATTGTTTATAAGTGAATGTGAAGTTTGGCCCTGCGCGGCCACGTTTCTTGGATGGTTTGTAACCTTACTTTTTTCTAAAATAAAAAAACTTTAAAAAAAAAAAAGAAGAAATAGATCTAAAAAAGTTAACTGACTGCATTTATTACTAAACTGGCTCAATTCCTTTTCTGTACATGACTGACACAATCCTTTCCTACATATGACTGTGAAAATAGTCTTTTAGCTCACCGGCTCCAATCCAGGATTTGAAGATGCTTGTAAATCTATGCACTTCGTTATGTCCAGGTTGCCTGCCTCATGGGATGCCTGGAGCTCTCAGATGGCCCCTCCCTTCCTCTACAGCTCTGTCTCTGAGGCTGCTGGGAAGCCTGACCTCTGCTCTGACTGGCTGACCCTAACTGGAGCTGAATTGCATGCAGGGACAAGTAGTTCTCACAGACTCTTGCAGATTTCAATTCCATAAGCTGAATTACAGTCATTTTATTATCCCACTTGCTTGTACATTAGCTGACTATTCTGTAGCACTGCAGTTTGACTTGACACCTCCCACTCAATTTTCTTGGATACAAAGGGAAATTGCAATGTTTAGAAGGCAACGTTTCGATTTCTGGTTGTAGACCAACTAAGATTCTTCAGTGTCTCCAAAAGTCATTCACTACCAATTGCATTGCTTGGAGGCGCTTAAACGGATAACTGGAAAAGTCAAAAGCTGGATGAATTGTCCATGTCCACTCCGTCCCATTCTGCGCAGCCTTTTCCTTTAGGGTAGATTTGTCGATGTCCTCCAGAAATTTACTCAGCTCTTGCCGAACTGGTCTTGCACCGTTGGAATTGGTTCCTGCTGAAGATACTGCCTCCCACTTTGGGTTGTTTAGGGTTCGGTTGCGGCTGAGGAACCTTTTTGCTGCTCTCCATACCCAGGCTATTGTTTTGACTAGTCTAGTGAGATCACTGAATTGCTTCGAGTCACACAAGCTTCGAACAGCTGACCCTGCAGGAGGTCTCCTGCATCCTGCTTGGGCTTGAAGGGGATTTTCATCTTCCTCCAATTCCTCAGGTGGATTCTGCTGCCTCGCTTTGGATCTCATGAGCAGAGCTTCAAATGCCTTCCTTTGAAGTTTACGGATACTTTCTCTGGTATTTGCTGCGACATCCTTAGCTGACTTGATTGGCCATTCATTCTCAGGCAGGATCAGGAACTTTGGTCCACTTTGCCAATCTGAATGTTCATCAAGATCTTGAGGGCTAGCTCCCCTCTGCTTGGCTGGAGTCTCTAGGCCTCCTGGATCGTACACTCGTGACACCTGGCCTAACAGCTTCCTTCTTGTCAGCGGATTTGGTGTCTGAGCTCTAACTTGCTCTTGAGAGAGATTCTGTCCAAGTCTCATTTTCTTTTTTCTCTTTGAGAAATTGATTGAAGTCATCACATAAAGCATATCTTCTTCCACGATATAGCCCAGACCCAGTGCTTCATTTTCATCTTCACACATTTGGTTTGATAAAATCATTTTTCCTACCTTGGTTTCGGAAGCCTTTTCTTCTGACTCACTCCTCCCACTTTGACCTGAGAAGACCCAAGGTTTGAGAAGAAATCCTCCTCCTTTTAAGATTGCCTCCACAATTGATCTTAGCTGGTGAAAGTCGTGAGATGTGAGAATGTCATCACCATAACTGTCTTGGTGTAGCACTCTACGTTCTTCCTCAAGATGAGCAAAAGATGGCAAGTTTGCAGTTTCGCGCATTGCCAACTGCGCAATGCAGCCTGCTGGTTTGTCTCCAATGTTTACTCTTGTGATTGCGTATTCGCTCAGTTCTTTTACTGAATTTCTCCAAAGGAATCTGTGCAGGTGCATTTCTTTGTCTTCTAGCCGGACCGAATTGTACATTTTCTTAATGTCGCCTATTGCAGCGTGCACCCCACTTCTGAATCTTAGCAAGACAGCACGTATCTCATTTAGGAAGTCTGGGCCATTAGTAAGTCATTCATGCTGACGCCTCTGAATTTTTGGCTGCTGTTCCAAACGAGTCTCACTGGGGTCGTGACAGAGTGCGGGTTTGGAGCAATAAGATGACTGACGTAGCACACAGCTTCACCCCATTCGGCGATCGTCGTTTCTGATAACTTAACTGCAGCTCCTCTGATAATCATATCTTGAACTTGAGCTCTGTAGGCGGTTTTCCATTCAGGATCTTTAGCTAGCTGCTTTTCCATCCTCCGGAACGTAGCTTCAACTGCACTCTTGTTGTTCGGTAAGTATGCTGGGTCTCCTAACCAGGGATATTTAGCGTGCCAATGCGGTTCTTTACTGTGGCTGTCTTCTTTGACATAAGTGAGGCCCTCTCTTACTAGTTCAAGTTCTCTCTCTTCACCCAGGGTCATTTCTTTTCCACCCGGTTGGCAATTCCCGCAGCGGCAACCACCACACTTGGGTTCACACGCAGCACCGATGGAATCCCACCTCCACCATTCCAGAAAGTATTGGCTGCTAGTAGAGGTACTCGTTTCATAAACTTTGGATAAAGGTTCTTCTATTGGAAGGTGCTCTTTCACTTCTTCATATTTTACAGCCGCCATTCTCATTGACCTTGCAAAGTGCATTTTGGACTTGCGGATTGACATATCTGCTTCTTCGAAGAGCTCACGGTGAGCCCCGCCGACCGTCTTTCCTAGTGGTCCGTCCCACAGCACAAGGTCGCCGACTACTTGGACTCTTTGTGGCGCCAATTGACCTTCTCGATGACTTATAAGCAGTTCAACTACTCTAGGCCTTGTGAGTTTGATGAGAGGATCATCTTGAAATAATTTTTTCAGTCGCTCAGGTGGCACTGCTTTGTGAATGTCTGCGATACTTTCAAGTCCATGGCAGGCCAATTGGTGTGGCCTGAGAGTGCCCTGATCGGTCTTTACTCTAATTTTTAGAAGATATCGCATTGTCTTCACGCGGACATTCATTCCTCCAACTCCATGGATGACTAAAGTAATTTTCTCACCTCTTAAATTCAGACGATGTGCAGCATTGTGGGTTATGTAATTTGTGTCAGATGCTAAATCTATTAATGTCCTGATTGTCTGTCCAGCATTGGCAGTTACATTGAGGAGTATCATTATTACGGGCAGTTCTAGTAACCCACATTCTGCTGGTAAACTTGACTGTTCTTTTGTTGCATTGAACACTCTTGCTGTAGTGTTCGAAAATACACTTCGGCATTGCTGTGCTAGATCTGGCGAGAGTTTGCTAAGGAAATCTTCTTGCACATTCGTGTAATCTTTCTTGCTACTGTCTCCTTCAGAATAAAACTTGTTCTCTTTCTGAACAGTGTTGGTTTCTCTTCTCTCAGCATTTGTGCATAAATAGAAGTGATGTTCAGGAATACAGTCTTTGTTTTTGCATAGATAGTTCTCTTTACAGACTGTGCGGTCATCGTGGACTTCGAGGCACCTTTTACAAGCTCCCAGTTTCTTCACTGCAGCCATCCTGTCAGTTACTTTCTGTGACCGGAACTGTTTGCAGAAGTAGAGCTTTCTCTTGTGCTTAACATCACCACAAACTACACACCCATTTTGGTCATTGTTTGACCTTGTGGACTTTGTTCTTGCCCACCTTGGTTCAGATTTTGATTCTCTTCTGTTTGGTTCTTCATCTCCTAGTTGCTCGAGCTGCTCGTAAATGCCCTCTTGCTTTTTGAGGAATACCAGAAGTTTGTCAAACCGGTTGTCTGGTGTGACAGCATTCTGTTGGTCAGAGACGTGGACAAGCCATTCTTTCATGAGTGACTCGGGAAGTTTTCCTTCTATGGACTTCGTTACTAAGGGATTTTTGATAGCGCCAATGTTTCCAAGATCACTCAAATCTCCAAGTGCTTTCTCCACCGCTTGAATCAAATCAACTATTCTACTTGGCTGGTGATTCTGGATAGCAGGGATTGCTTGCAGATCTTCCACTATTTCAATCGCTATTGTTAGCACGTTTCCGTAACGGTTCTCTAAAACGCGGAAAATGTCATCTGCAGCATTGTAAGTGTTGTAAGTGGTGAGGAGGAGATCTTTTACAATTCTTTCTTCGAGACTGTCTAATAGTTGGAACTTTTTTACTTCTTTTGAACCGGTCGGCTCCCCTTGCTTTTGAAGCGCTTCCCAGTCTCTCTTCCATCTGTAGAAGTCACGTTTATTGCCTATGAACTTTGGGAGAGATGTAGGTTTTAACCTAATGGTTGCCATGGGGTTGCTGGAGGTTATCGGTGGGGGTGCTGTTCTCACTGCGTTCTCCTCTCTCCTCGCCCGAATGAAGTCAGCCTTTCTTGAGACCAATCTGATAATATTGAGATTGAGGTTTGACAGACCTTGACGAAAGCTATTCTGATCACTTGGCAGAATGCACCGTTGCCACTGGCTATAGAGATCTTTCGCAGTCTTTGCTAATGTCTGAAGGTGCTTGAGCATGAAGTCGTATGCTTCATGATTGCCATCTGGAACTATTGCTGCGACACGTTCACTCTCAGCTTCTGCAATTTGCAATGCTGTGGACAGTACTTTACTTCCATATTTGGCCTAGAAAGTATCCTGAAGTAGGCTTTTGGTTTCTTTTAGCTTTGCTTCACATTCACTTGCAGCTCTTTCAAGGTCGGCTTTTTGCTGTTCTGTTAGCGCAGCTATTTTGCCTTCATTCAGCTCTGCTTTAACTCAGCGATGATGCCTGCCTCAAAATCGGCATTTATTTCCATAACTCTCTCTGCTTGTCTTGTGAGCTTATGCAAGCTGTCTTGAAGATCCTCCGCTGTCGTATCATTATAGGTTCTGGATATGGTGTTGACTAGACAAGTGAAACCGCTTTTTTCCCACTGTCCTTTCCGCCTTCAACTGTTCGAGTGACTTCCCGGTCGCCTGCTCAGCCATCATGATGGTTGTTTTTTTGGGGGGGTTTTTAACGTTGGGAATGAATGCGCGACTTTTTGATAAGTATCTCTTTGTCTGTTCGCATCACAGTTTTCAGTTTTTACTGGTTTCCCGTTTTTTTACTGCGTTCCGGTTTTCGCAGTTTTCCCTGTTTTTTACTGAGTTACTGTTTTTTCCAGTTTTCCTCTGGGTTAGGGGTTTTTCACTGTCAAGCTCTTTGGTTTTTTGCACAATCTCCCCGCTTGAAAGGAAATTCAAACATCGACACTGGAAATAATAACTGGATTCCACTCTTCATTCACTTGTATTTAAGTTTAATTTCAATAAGTTGTGGGGTAAATTAAGTTGCTGTAGATTGATTAGGTGAATATGTGAATAGTTGAGTAGATGAGTAGTTGAATAGTGATAAATAAATAGCTGAATTAAAGTGATGAGTAGCTTAGCGATTAGAATTAGTGATGAATCAAAGTGATGATTTAGTGGCGCTTTATAAATAAAGAATAATAATAATAATAATAATTTAAAGGTGAAAAACCTTAAACAGAAAGAAATACAGAAATTGTATAAATACATTGCACATAAAGCTTGTTAATCATTACCTCTGTGCCAGTTTCTTTTTTTTTTTTTTTTTTTTTTTTTTTTTTTTTTAGTATTCAATTTTTTTTATTTTTTTATATGTCATCATACAAATAAACGTAAAGTGAGGGCCTCGCAGGGCCGCTTATGGTCGTCTGCAATAGCTCGGCATAAAGAAAATAAAGAAAAACAGAATAATTTTGAAGAGAGTGAATCATAATAGTAAACAATAAATGTTCTCGCAGGGACAAACAGTAAACATCACTGAAGAGTAAGTTAGAGGGGAGAGGTGGACACACACACCAAGAAGTGCTCCAGGACCCAAAAAAAAAAAAAAGGGGGGGGGAATGGAAAAGGTGGCAAAGGCCAAATGTGTGACTGTCCTGGCACACTCCCGAAGGTCCGAGGTACCGTAGGAGGCCATGGACATGTGCAGGTCACTAAGGCCGGGGTACGTGAGGGCCAAATGCGGCAGACAGAGCCATGGTGGCCGCCACAGTGGCACGCCCCAAGTTGCCCCAATGCCAAAAAAAAAAAAAAAAGGGGGGGAGGAAGAGGGTCTGCAGCACGAGGTGGTGTGATGAAAAATAAAAAGCATGGGAAAGGGAGGAGAAAAGGACGTGAAATGGGGTCATCAAATAGTCGACCTCGCAGAGCCGGACAGATGAAACAAAGATAGCATAAAGGGGGGGGGTGTAACCCCATCAAAAATAGAAAATCTCAGCTTAATGGGGGGGGGGGAGAGACACACAAAAAAAAAAAAAAGGGCACAAAAACTGCGAAAAAAGGCAAATTCTCAGAATAAACCCAAAAATAAAAAAATGTCCACATAAAGAGGCGACTCAGTAAATACTAATGGGGAGAAAAACATCTTGGTGGTGGTCACCGCATCCCGAAGCGACCGGGGAGAAAACCAAAATAGGGCAATCCGTCTCAGCCCGTGTCAAGCCAGGACCCAGCGCGACAGACATCCACCGTTCCGTCCCCCCGGAAATCCAGCCATTCCTGCATGAATACACCGGTCAGCTCCCCAAGCGGTAGGCCTGTAGCCGCCACCAGCGACAACCCAGGCAGGCTCATCTTCTCCAGGGTGACACCTCCCGCATCCGTACCGACTCCATGGGCATCAGGGACATCTCCGCTGCACAGAGCCCAAGTCCCTCTCCCAGGTAAGGGATCCAAAAACGACTCCCCATCCAGGCCTGCTGCGCCAGGTTTACAGCACACAACACTCTGTGCCAGTTTCATATACATCCACTAGCACACACTTCTAGAATATTATTACTGCCAAAATATGTTTTAACTTAAAGAAAACAGACATGAAATGAGCTATTATAAAGACTGCATGTGGAATCTCCTCACACTGAGCATGAAATAGATCTAAAAAAGTTAACTGACTGCATTTATTACTAAACTGGCTCAATTCCTTTTCTGTACATGACTATGACACAATCCTTTCCTACATATGAATGTGAAAATAGTCTTTTAGCTGAGCGCGTCCTCCCTTTGCAGCTATCCAATGATAGTTTGGCCTTTCCAATGATATCAAACATGACCATGTGAAATGTAAAAAACAATAATTAAAAATAAAATTTAAAAAAATTAAACAATTACAACTTTTTTTGTTTTTGTTTTATTAGTGCAGCAATATTGTTCCCATTTCAATTATAATGTGAACAATGATGCTGCACTAACGATTTTTTCTATAGGGGCGTTTGCTAAAAAAACACGTAATTTTCCCCAAAAAAAGTAACGATTCCCCGTTTCTAATTTTTTTAACAAGCGCACCCCATAGAAAATGTAACCGCAAACGCTTGCATGTTAAAATGTGAAAAAAAACACAGCATAGGATGTACTCCTTTGGTAAAACCTTCTTCCATCACTATCGGAGTCAGGAGACGTCTCACCAGGTCAGTATTCGTCCCCACTATCATAGAACTCCGCCTGGCTCCCGATGGGCGAGGACACACAATGGCCAATGCATCACAGCCACCTGACTGTCTGACGACTTTTGAACCGAACTCCAACTTCACCTGTAGATATCCATCATAGGGAAGCTTCTCAGTTCCGATACCCCAGATCTCAAGGTCCTTCAGCTTTTTCAAGGGCAGGTGCTTCAAATGCTTCTCATAGAAATCTCGATAAATCAGCGTCACTTGGGCACCGGAGTCTAACAAAGCCTTAGTATAGACCTCCTCTACTTGGATTGGAATGATGGGCGGAGGACCTATCAACTGTTCAGGAAACTTATTTGTAGCAGTAGGAGGTATAGGCCTAGTTCGTTGTACTCTAACCTTCTTCCTGATTCGTTGAGGTTTTGGGTGTGCATTGCTTTCCCGTAACATAGGTCCAGATAGCAGAGGAGTAGTCCTTTCAGTCCTGACAGGCATAGTATTCGGCACAGATCTGGATCCTTTCGGCCTATCAGTTCTGGCTTGAAAATTGGAGAGGTTTTCAGTCGTCGGGCACCTAGTTTGCTCCCTCACCAGGGCCCTTGGCAGTTTCCCACTTGTGAGGTAGATAACAGCCCTTCCAAGGCCTTTAAGAACTCTTCAAATGTTTTTCGCTCTGGCCTTTGGTTCGTGCACTGTGCTCGGAAATGACCCATTTCTCCGCAGCCGGAACATCTCTTCCTTGAAGACTGAGGTGCACTTGTTCGTGGGGATTCTTTCGGAGGACCCTGGCCAGAGGCCACAGCAACTCCTGTTGCCCGCATATCGGTGAGGAACTTCTGTATATCGGTCTGTGTCTCTGCCACCTTCAAAATGACCCGGCACAGGTCCGTGTGTGCCTGTTCTAGTTCAGCTTGAGCTTCTTGCACTTTCTTAACAGTCTTTTGTATTTCACCGTACGTCTGTATAGTTGACTCTTTCACAGTATTCTCTGACGGTGTAAGAGCGACGAATTTCTCTGATCGGTCAACTTCGGACCCATAGGCATCTAACGAACCATCTTCATTCGGCAAACATTCATTATGTCTCACAGGTTGTGCGTAGACTCTTTTGGCTCCCCTTAAGGACTTTTCTTCTAGAAGTTGTAAAATTGCTCCCGTCCTTAAGGGGTTAATAAGTGAGAATAAGATGAGAATAAGTGAGAATAGGATGAGAAAATGGATCACAGTGCTTTTTTTTTTTTTTACAGAAAAAAAAATAGATATGATAATTAATAATTATACACACAAGCAGAGAAATAAAAAGGAGATAAACAGCAGATTCTAGTTACTTACAATTCAAGCTAGACAATCCGCTATCTGGGGGAGCTCCAGCAAGAGATGACTATATTCAATTGTTCGATTGACCCCCAAAGAATAAGCAAAGCCGCATGGCTCGTGCCCCAGAATATATAGATTTCCTTTGCTCCTCCAAGGCCCAGCCCATAGATGGTACAGCCCGCCCACTACACTTCCCAGAATCCCCCTTCTTGTTAATTTGTGGGCATGCTCAGTTCACTTCTTAATAAATTTTTTATGCAACCTTTTATTACATAACCCAAAAGATAACTTCCAGCTGGAACACATGGGCTTCTTTGATATGCAGCTTGACCCCCACCACGGGTTGTCTTTCCTGTAGTCTCCAGTGTCCTGCAGAACAAAGAGCACTCAGTCACCTATCTTTGGCCAGCAGGAAGGCTTCCTTTTTGCATTTCAAAAGGTGTTAAATAGCCTTTGATATCCTTTCAAAAGGGGACTTAGTGGCCCGCAAGGCGACAAAAGGCCATTACCATTTTTAATTACTTTCTGACACATCAGAAAAACAGGCTTGCCTAGGTAGAAGCATTGTATTTTCAATTTATATACACAAAATATGAATGGTAGCTGGTCATGCTTCGTATGACGATATCCCAGTGACAGGTGGTATCACAGAGACCAAGAGAGGAGAGGGTCATTAGGAGGAGGGGAGTGTCAACTGTATCAAAGGCAGCTGAGAGGTCAAGTGGGATCAGTATAGAGTAGTGGCCATTGCATTTAGCAGAAAGGAGGTCATTCGTAACCTTAGCGAGAGCGGATTCTGTTGAGTGTTGGGAGCGAAAGCCAGATTGCAGTGGGTCAAGCAAGGAGTTGGAGGATAGGAAGAGGGTTAAGCAGTCGTAGTTTTTTTTTTTTTTTTGTATTCAAGTGTTTTTATTTAAAACAAAGTTCACTGAAACATCAACATTTAGGCCACGCAGGGCCGGGGTAAGTCGACAATAACGATAAAGCTTGGCTTACAAGATAGACATTATAAAAGGTCATCTGCTAAAAAGAAAATATACTTCAAGAAAAGGTTATCTGCAGTGAGCGCGCTGGAATGCAGGTTATCGGCGAAAACTTTTAATCATCCCCTAAGAGGGAGGTCTCGTCTTATATAAGAACATCAATAAACGGAAAAAACGAAATCGGCGAAATGTATCGCGTATACTTAAAAAGTCATCTGAATGAAACTGGGAAAAAAAAAAAAAAAACCTCAGCAGGAAATCAAAAGGCACAGCGTGGGAATATGTAAAGTCAGAAATAGTCCAAGAAAATTAATAGTACTAATGGGGGAAACACAATCCGAAAAAGGTCGTTAAGAGGCAATATAGACCGGAGTGTCCAGGTATATCACTGCCTGATTTCAGGTCCATACTTAACCTGGATCCTTCGTAGAAGCGGGGGGACCGTTCAGTCCAGAACTATTCATCTCTGGGGTTGGAAACAGACCCATTGAACGTAGCTGGGACCACGCCGCCTCAGGCGAAGTCACCAGGTGTGTCAAATTATCATGCTATATGTACAGAGAACCCGCCACCCCCCACCTGTATTTCACCCCACAGCTCCTCAAAAACGCTGAGATCTCTCGGAATTGACGTCGAGCAATCAATGTCACAAATGGGAGATCATTAAATAAAGATAAGGATACATTCTCAAAAACAATTGGTGCTCGGGCCACAGGGAGCGACATCAATTGGCGCTTATCAGCCACCGACCCCGCCACTGCCAGCACATCTCGAGGGGAGTCCACTGGGGCCGTGGCCGCCTTTCGAAGCCGGATGGCTTTCTGAAAAACAGGATTGGTTGCGGACTCGAGCATCGCAGAAGTAGCTTTGTTAATAAGTGGCAGAAGGTCGGCGTCAGCAAGCGT
Organism: Leptobrachium leishanense; assembly: GCA_009667805.1. NCBI lineage: Eukaryota > Metazoa > Chordata > Amphibia > Anura > Megophryidae > Leptobrachium > Leptobrachium leishanense. Next base: position 122,606,609 of record CM019068.1, read on the forward strand.
CTCCGGGATCCCCCGGATACGGATATTCTTCTGGCGATGTCGGATTTCAGCTGCTTCTACCGCTCCCGTAAGCAGCGCGACCTGCGACTGTAACGATTCCACCTGCGGCGTAAGTAGTGTCTGGATCACTTCGACCTCGTCAACTCGAGCCTCTGCAGCCGTCAAACGGTCTCTAACCTGCGTCAGGTCTGCAGACATGGCCGCGAAATCCGCCCTCCATACCGCCTTCATCTCATCCATTGCTTCCCTCAATAAGCTCCGAACATCCTCCCTCGTGAAGGACATGCGGTCCGTACACATCCGCCTCCCAGGGGCAGCAGGAAGGGAGTCCACAGAATCCAAGTGGTCAGATGGTGTCTCCAGCCGTCGTGCCACTGATGGCTTTGGATCTCCGGCGGTCGACCCCGGTCGATTCGTTACCCCCAGCAATCCTGGAGAATGCCGGGCAGCCACCGAGGTCTCAGACCAAAACGGGTCCTCCTCTTCCGCAGAACTCGCTGTGGGAGACAAATATGTGTGGGGCTCGCCCTGCCGCTTTCGTCGGACCTCACCTAGTGCATCACGGATGTCCCGCTGCTGGGTGCCATCCGGCAGCAGAGGTTTCTTCCCGGTCTTCCTCCCCATTAAAGTAACAGTATACTGACTGTTTAGTCCGAATAAAAGTACAGCGGGGTATACGTCTATCAAAGGTCGCCGTGCAAAGCGGTCCCCAATCTGTCTCACTCCTCGGGATCTCCCAAGCACCTGGATCCCCACAAACAACGGGCGCACAGGGTGCAAAGTTCGAGTAGGGCAGCAAGCGGCAGGCGAGTGAAATAATAAACTCCGCGGTTGCAAGATGGCCGACCGGAGTAGGCCGCAAGTGTTGCAAGTGATCGGTTGGGTCCTTTTAAACCACTGCTGCTCGGTGAGACCGCTTCAGGGGTGCACAAACAGACCTTATACAGGTTTGGGGTCGTCTATGAGGTCGATGGCAGTCGGGATTACAGGTAAACAAGTAAAATCTTCAACGGAGCCCGGCTGCACGCGTCCTCTCTCCTCGGCTGTTAGCTCCGCCCCCAAGCAGTCGTAGTTTTGACGCTAATGGAAGTAGCGAACTTGGACGGTGGTTTTCAGGAGAATATGGGTCGAGGGAGGGTTTCTGGAGAATGGGTGTAATAGTGGCATGCTTGAAAGGAGAGGGGAATGAGCCAGAAGAAAGTGATAGGTTGAAAATGTGAGTAAGAGCAGGAGTGATAGATGAGGACAGAGAAGATAGTAGTTGTGAAGGGATAGGGTCTAGCGGGCAGGTAGTGGGACGTGCGGAAGACGGTAGAGAATGGACTACATCCTCTGTGGTTGAGGCTGAGAGTCGAGGTGGGGTTGGCTGGGGGAGGAGAAGTGCTATATGCTTGTGCTGGGATGTTGTTACGGATTGTGAGTGTTTTGTTTATGAAGTAGTCAGCAAGATCTTGAGCGCTGAGGTCAGATGGGGGAGGTGGCACAGGTGGGTAGAGGAGCGAGTTAAAGGTTAAGACCAGTCTTTTAGGGTTGGAAGAAAGTGAAGATATAAGAGCGGAGAAATAAGTCTGTTTGGCGAGGTGAAGAGCATTTGTGTATGAGCGGAGAAGGAACTTATAGTTGATGAAGTCAGCTTCAGAATGAGATTTCCTCCAGGCACGCACAGCAGCGTGGGAGCATCTCCGCAAGTAGCACTTATGCTTAGAGTGCCAGGGCTGAAACCGGCGACGTGGAATTTTATGCAGTTGTTTAGGAGCAACAGAGTCTAGAACAGAGGAAAGTGTGTTATTATAGTGGAATGTGACACGGTTGGGACAGGTTATGGTGTTAGTGTGGGAGAGGGGGCTTTGTATGAGATTGGAGAATTGCAGAGGATCCAAGGCCTGGAGATTCCTCTGAGTGCAGGGATGAGATGGTGGAGAGGAGATTGGTTCCGTTGATATTAAGGGAGAGCAGATGGAGGTCAGAAATGGGGGAATAGGACTCACCCTCACTAGAGGTGCCTTGATGTTCGGCGGGTGAGCTTAATCTTTTAATGGCCATTAAACAGAAACCAAAGCCTCTAATTGCGTTTTGTTTCACACGGCATAATGGGAATAAGCTCAGATGACATTTTTTCTCCTTGTTATGTTTTATACATGTTGCTGGGCTGGATACATTTGGTGGTTGCAGCCGCATCGGGGAATAGGCGCGACCCCACCCCTCCTTTACTATAGAAATGGGGGAATGGCTGGTTAGTGAAGTCAGAAATGGTGCAGAGGTAGGAAAACACCAAATCAATAGTGTCCATCGTGGTGAGTAGAGTAAACGGTGGACTGTGAAAGACCAAAGAAGGATGTAATAGAAAGAGTTTAGCAGTAGCAAGGGCAGAAGGGTTATCTATGAGAATATTGACGTCGCCTAGAATTAGCGTTGGTACATTATTAGATAGAAAGTGAGATACCCAGGCTGCAAAATTGTTGAGGAACTGGAAGGCTGGTCCGGGAGGGTGATAGATAACAGCAGCTCCGAAAGAGAGCGGGGATAACAGGCGTATACAGTGAGCTTCGAAGGAGGAGAAGGACCGAGAGGGGGCAGGGTAGGTACTGATAGGTGCAGGAGGGGGAAAGCAGGATCCCAACACCACCTCCATGCTTCTCACCTGGTCTATGAGTGTGACTAAAGTGGAAATCGCCATATGTGAGGGCAGCAATGGAGGCAGGGTTAGAGGAGGAGAGCCAGGTTTCAGTTACTGCTAGAAGATTGAAAGAGTTTGGGAGGAACATATCATGGACAGTTGTGAGCTTGTTGCAGACTGAGTTAGCATTCCAAAGAGCGCAGGAGAAAGAGAATGAAAGGGAATGAAAGCTTGTCCGTTAATATAGAAATATATAAATTAAACATAAATAAAGGCTATTAACCCCTTCACTACCAAAATCGAGATATCTCCACCTTCAAAAGGCACCACCTGGTGCCCCAAAATCGAGATTTCTCGCTCTGGTGATCTCCAGTCCAAAAGCAAATGAAATTAATTTCAAACAAATTTTGTTTGCTTTTGAGCTGCAGAAGGTGCTCCCAAAGAGCTAAAACTGTGTAAAATCTGCATTCAGCAGCCGTTGCAGGGAATATTAGGAAAAAATAAACCAGCAGCTCAAACTGCTGTAACTCAATTTGGCAGTAGATGGTGCCATCTACTGGCCAAAATAGGCTATTTACAGTAAGAAATACAATGGGTATAAGCTCAAATATTTCTTACTTTATAATTCATATAAAATGATTTGTCAAAAACCACTGGTTTCTGACAATGTTTTTTTGGAAAATCACTTGGTAGTGAAGGGGTTAAGTGTGTGGGCTACAAAGGAACTGCATTCCGGAGCGTGCCTGCTCAACTTGACCCGTTTTACATGCAGAAAACATTCAAGTAGTCCCTGTGTCCTTCAGCTCATCGATGTAGGAACCCTAAGAAATAGGAAGGGGGGTGCTGTAAGTGAGGGTAAAGGCACAACATAATTCATAAACTACTAGAGGCTAGCAAACTCTGTATTTTAATTTACTAGTCTGTACACTTTATGACATATAAGTTGGGGATTTTCAGTATTAGGGTGGTAAATTGAAGAGTAAAGTCCATCCATGCGGCAAATGAGTCTATCTCCCCAGTTCTTATGCCTGGGCCTGCAATCACTGCCAGGCTTTGGGTACCACCAACTTGTGACAACTCCTTATCTGTTCAAAGGGGATAGTGTAAAGACACGTTACTGGTTACCGCTGAGGGTATCAACACACAGTTACAAATTTACCAGGTGGTAACACGCTCCCCATAATGATTTACCACTAGTGTTTTATGAATCGACCTCGTAGTAGGTGCTACGGTGCTGGAGAGTGACCTGCCGTAACTTCAAGCCAGTTGATTAATGAGATATTTATAATTTAATTATGAAAGACCCTTGTTTATTTTGCCATTTTTTTCCCCCCCATTTACATCACCGTTTCCTGTCTCAAGGAATGATTTTGGCTAACGAGTGTTTTTTTCTCTTCAGTTGACCCAGTTTAGATAATAATGACACATTGTCTTGGAATCGTCTCCTTTTCAATGAATGTGTCCAGAACAGCAGAAGCTACTCTGTTTCACAATCAAATACAAGGAGTATAAATAAAATAATAGCAAATTAATGAGCGAGTAACCTTCTTACTTAGTGTCCGCCAACCCGGGAGGGAAAGGGTACAAGCCCAGGGGGTGCAGTGACACACTGGAGGCACAGCTGTGGTAACAAGGAGGTTTATTTAAGGTAATACAGTACAAGATGAGGGACAAGGCTGGAATAGGGCCAGTTAAAGATATTAGATAAACAGACAGGAAAGGTGTTGACATCAGATACACACAGAACTCAGGACAGAGGGGGGGGCAACTAGAGGTAGATGGACAGGGCTGACAGATACAAGGGGAACACACAGAGAAAGAGGACAGGAAGGGGAATGACTAACAGACAGATGGACAGGGCAGGAACAGGGCTATCATAGATGCGTTACATACTATTAGGGTGGCTAACTGGGCAGAAAGCAGGCGTATCGGTATACAGCTGAAAAGAAGGTGGGAGTCCAGAGGGCTGAGAGTAGGAGTCCAGGAACTCAGGCAGCAGGGTGGGGTATTTAATAGCACATGAGGGTCTTTGATAACAAATGAGTTTCCAGGTGAGGTGTCCAATAGGGGGTAGTCCAAAAGAGGAGTCGGGGCAAGCCAAGAGTCAAAGGTAGGCAGAGAGTGGCAAAGTCCAGTAATCCAAGCAAAAGGGACAGGTACACAAATATACAAATCAGGTTTCTTGCTGGCAGGATACAAGCTGACCGCTGAGCAATGGTGAAGCAAAGGCTCATGGGTGCCCTTTTGTAAAGAAGCTACAGGCCAGGAGATTGGGTGCACCTGAGTCTGCTGCAGAGCAGAAGGAGAAACCAGTTCACGACAAAGGCAGCACCTTTCAAGCACTGCACACACGGATTCAAGGTGGGGCAGCACCAGATATGCCTTTCTTGCGTAGGCGAGGGCTGTGACACTTAGGCTGGGGGCACACTAGGCGTCTTCTTGTGTGCACTAGCGCGCGTTACCAGCGCCAGTCGCAGCATTGTGATGCTGCGGACGGAGCCGGTCACATGCTTGCGCGCACGCACTATGCGTGCACCTAGAGATCATCACTGTCGATGCGCTAGGATGTGCGTCGATGGGGCTACAAAGCGCGATCCTCCATAGGAGGATCGCACTTTGCAGCCTTGTGGAGGGGGGCAGGTGGGTGTCGAAGGGGGGGCCGGTGCATTAACGTTTTCTTTAACGCACGTTAGTGCGTTAAAGAAAATGCCTAGTGTGCCCCCGGCCTTAGGGCTCGAGGTAAGTTGGCGCCATTGGAAAAAAACTGACTTTGACAAGCACAAAAACTTAACGTGAGACAATTGTGGTTCTCAATTCTGATTGGCTGAATAGCGTTAAAAAAACAGTCCGCACACTGATTTCTGCGTGCAACGTTGCTACGCGCGTGTTTTTGTGCACGTTATTTTTTGACGGATGAAAAAATGCGTGAGGATTGTAATACCAGCATTGATTTACGCGCGTTAACGTTTAACGTTTCGTGCAAAAATTCACACGTTGCGCGTGCGTTTTTGCGTGAAGAATGGAATAGGGCCCCAGGTTGGAAAGGTGAAGGGTTTGTCTAGATTCCAGCGACGGCCAGTTTAGTGCTTTTAACATGTCACAAAGGTGGGTCATGTACAGTTGTGTTCAAAATTATTCAACCCCCAATGCTGTAAAGGGTTTTAGGGAATTTAGTGTACATTTGTAATTGTATTCAGAATGAAATCCTACAAGGACTTTTTAAAGAACCATATGCAACTAAAATGACATCAATTGGTTTTGTAATACAGTAGTAAATGTTTCTTTTGTGAATTCTTCATTGACACAATTATTCAACCCCTTAAAGACTACCACTCTGAAGAACAGAGGTTCATTCAAGTGTTTTCAATCAGGTATTGAAAACACCTGTGGATGTCACGGAGCAGCAATAAAGCATAATAAGCACCAATTAGGCAGCTTTAAAATGACTGTGATACTCAGCTCCTTCTAGACATTTACTGGTGTGGTTACAAACATTGTGAAGTCAAGAGAATGGTCCAGGAAGACAAGAGAAGAGGTGATTACTCTTCACAGGAAGGGCAATGGCTATAAGAAGATTGCAAAGATGTTAAACATACCAAGAGAGACCATAGGAAGCATCAGTCGCAAATTCAAGGCAAAGGGCACTGTTGAAACGCTACCTGGTCGTGGCAGAAAGAAGATGCTGACTTCGACTGCTGTGCGCTACCTGAAGCGTAGAGTGGAGAAAAGTCCCCGTGTGACTGCTGAGGAACGGAGAAAAGATTTGTCAGATGTAGGTACTGAAGTTTCAGCTCAGACAATACGGCGCACACTGCGTAATGAAGGCCTCCATGCCAGAACTCCCAGGCGCACCCCCTTGCTCTCTCCAAAGAATAAGAAGAGTCGACTGCAGTATACCAAAAGTCATGTGGACAAACCACAGAAGTTTTGGGATAGTGTTCTGTGGACTGATGAAACAAAATTAGAACTGTTTGGGCCCATGGATCAACGCTATGTTTGGAGGAGGAAGAACAAGGCCTATGAAGAAAAGAACACCTTGCCTACTGTGAAGCACGGCGGGGGGTCAATCATGCTTTGGGGCTGTTTTGCTTCTCCAGGTACAGGGAAGCTTCAGCGTGTGCAAGGTACCATGAATTCTCTTCAGTACCAGGAGATATTGGATGACAATGTGATGCAGTCCGTCACAAACCTGAGGCTTGGGAGACGTTGGACCTTTCAACAGGACAATGATCCCAAGCATACCTCCAAGTCCACTAGAGCATGGTTGCAGATTAAAGACTGGAACATTTTGGAGTGGCCATCGCAGTCACCTGACTTAAATCCGATTGAGAACCTCTGGTGGGACTTAAAGAAAGCAGTTGCAGTGCGCAAGCCTAAGAATGTGACTGAACTGGAGGCTTTTGCCCATGACGAATGGGCGAAGATACCCGTAGATCGCTGCAAGACACTTGTGTCAAGCTATGCTTCACGTTTAAAAGCTGTTATAACTATAAAAGGATGTTGTACTAAGTTGCACACGCTGGCTCCTGTGTCATTTCCAAATGGCATTCTTAAGTGGACGGTCAGAGTTGATTCCTGGAGTTTTATCCAAGATCCCCTACGCCATCACGATCCCTAATTCCTGTGTCTCCTCTCTCCACAGGTAGGCATTATCACCCATCATCCACAGACACCCACATCTCAACTGATCCCCTGCATATTTTTGCTGGTAGGCATTATCACCCATCATCCACAGACACCCACATCTCAACTGATCCCCTGCATATTTTTGCTGGTAGGCATTATCACCCATCATCCACAGACACCCACATCTCAACTGATCCCCTGCATATTTTCGCTGGTAGGCATTATCACCCATCATCCACAGACACCCACATCTCAACTGATCCCCTGCATATTTTTGCTGGTAGGCATTATCACCCATCATCCACAGACACCCACATCTCAACTGATCCCCTGCATATTTTTGCTGGTAGGCATTATCACCCATCATCCACAGACACCCACATCTCAACTGATCCCCTGCATATTTTCGCTGGTAGGCATTATCACCCATCATCCACAGACACCCACATCTCAACTGATCCCCTGCATATTTTTGCTGGTAGGACCCCCATCACCCAGTATTCGCAGGCACCCACATTGTAACTTTACCTTGGTCTTTTTCTGTTTTTTTATTTATTTTTGTTTTTCTCCACCATTTTCTTTGCTAATTAGCATGTGAATCTCCTGCCCTATTGACACCCCCCATCCAGCTTGAGGTGTTTACCTTCTAACTGCCTGAATGCAATCAGTCCGCCCTATATAACAACTATACCAGGCTCCATTGAGCCAGGCTCCAGTGTCATTTCCAAGTGGCATTCTTAAGTGGACGGTCAGAGTTGATTCCTGGAGTTGAGTGGCATTCTTAAGTGGACGTTCAGAGTTGATTCCTGGAGTTGAGTGGCATTCTTAAGTGGACGTTCAGAGTTGATTCCTGGAGTTGAGTGGCATTCTTAAGTGGACGTTCAGAGTTGATTCCTGGAGTTGCGGGACTGGAGGAAGGAACTGCAAAACTGCAAGGCCCACTTTTTACTCTGGTAAACACATGTCTATATTATGCTTTCTCTCACGCTTCTGCTCTTTACTTCTACCTTTCTCCTTAAATGGAACTCCTGCCCCTCTACCACCGACCCCTACACAATCTGCATCTCTCCCTCCCTCATCTCGTCCCACATGATGGCCTCGCATGAGCTCCTTTGTTTCCTCAGAACATGGTCTCCCTCGAACTCTCGTGCTGCCAATCACTCCCACAAATCCCATTCCCACCTTCTCTTTCTCACCCTCCTGCTGTTACTCTATGCAGGTGACATATCCCCTAACCCTGGCCCCACAACACATCCAATACTTCCCTCTCATCCTATCTCCATCGCACATAAATCACCTCCCTGTAAGCCCAGCAACCTCATTCCCATAATCCCTCAGCACCTGTCCTCTTTCTCCTGCGCCCTCTGGAACGCTCGCTCTGTGTGCAACAAACTCACAGCCGTCCATGACCTCTTCCTTTCAAACTCCTTTAACCTCCTAGCTTTAACTGAAACCTGGCTAACTCCCTCTGACACGGCCTCCGTTGCTGCTCTCTCACATGGCGGTCTACACTTGAGCCATACCCCCAGACCGGGTGAGAGAAATGGTGGCGGGGTCGGACTCCTGCTCTCTCCCACCTGCACCTACCAGCATCTCTCTCCACCCCATCCCTCTCCTTCTCCTCCTTCGAGATACACTGCATCCGCCTGTTCTCTCCTCTGGCTCTCAGGGTGGCAGTCATCTACTGCCCACCGGGACCAACCTCCCAGTTCTTTGACCACTTTGCTACCTGGCTTTCTCACTTCCTGTCTTCTAATCTTCCATGCCTAATTCTCGGGACTTCAACATTCCATTGACGATCCTTCCGCTCCTGCTGCCTCCAAACTTCTTTCACTCATGTCCTCCTTGGACTCACACAATCCTCCCTCCTCCCTACCCACCGCGATGGTCACGTTATTGACCTGGTCTTTTCCAACCTCTGCTCCATTTCTGAGTTCAAATGTCGCCCTTTCCCCATCTCTGACCACCACCTTCTCTCTTTCAACCTATCTGGACTTCCTAAACACCCTGCTCCCCCACCCCGCACACACACTCGCAGAAATCTACATTCTGTGGACCCCCATCAATTCTCCAACCTACTTCACCACCTCCCTCATACCTCATCCTTCACCTGCCCTGATGCTGCCACTAATCACTACAACACTATGCTTATCTCTGCTCTAGACACTCTTGCTCCTCTTCGACTCTGTAAGGCCCCACGCCGCCAGCTTCAGCCCTGGCACACCCTCCAGACTCGCTACCTGCAAAGATGCTCCCGCACCGCAGAGCGTGCCTGGAGGAAATCCGTTCTGAAGCTGATTTTGTTCACTTCAAGTTTATTCTCCGGTCATACACCTCTGCCCTCCACTTGGCCAAACAATCCTTCTTCTCATCTCTTATATCTACGCTGTCCTCCAACCCTAAACGGCTCTGGTCCACCTTCAACACCCTCCTCTACCCACCTGCACCTCCCCCCTCAGCTGCCTTCAGCGCTCAAGACCTGGCAGACTACTTCCTCAGTAAAACTCAAACTATCAGAAGCAACATCCCAACACAAGATAGTTATCTGCCACCTCCACTCCCACAGGTCCCCTCTGCCACCCTCTGCCGCTTCCTCCCAGCCACTGAGGAGGAAGTCAATTCCTTATTGTCCTCCTCACATCTCACCACGTGCCCGCTCGACCCCATTCCCTCGCATCTAATTCCTCCCCTCTCCTCCTCCCTCACCCCTGCTCTCCCACACATCTTCAACCTATCTCTCTCCACTGGCTCCTTTCCATCCGCCTTCAAACACGCGCTAGTTACCCCTTTACTAAAGAAACCATCCCTAGACCCCAACTCTCCATCCAACTACCGCCCTGTATCCCTGCTTCCCTTCACATCAAAGCTCTTAGAAAAACTAGTCTTCAACCGCCTCTCCCTCTTCCTGTCCTCCAATTCCCTACTTGACCCCCTGCAATCTGGCTTCCGTCCCCTACACTCAACTGAAACTGCCCTCACCAAAGTCACCAACGACCTCCTAACTGCTAAAAAACACGGCCACTATTCTATTCTCATCCTGCTTGACCTCTCGGCTGCTTTTGACACTGTTGACCACCCCCTCCTTCTACAGACCCTCAACTCTCTGGGTCTCGGTGACACTGCACTTGCTTGGGTTGACTCCTATTTATCCAACAGGTCCTTCTGTGTGTCCTTTGCTGGTAACTCCTCCTCTTCATTGCCTCTATCTGTTGGTGTACCTCAAGGCTCTGTCTTTGGTCCTCTGCTCTTTTCCATCTACACCTCCTCCCTGGGCAAAATCATCAACAGCTTTGGCTTTAATTACCACCTCTACGCTGATGACACTCAGATCTACCTCTCTACCCCTGATCTCTCTCCCCCTGTCCTTTCAAAGTCAGTGACTGTTTATCTGGCATCTCCTCCTGGATGGCCTCCCACCACCTAAAGATCAACATGTCAAAGACTGAGCTCCTACTTATTCCTCCCTCCAATGCCTCCCCACCTCCTGACTTCTCTATCACGGTGGAGGGTATCACCATCTCCCCATCAAACCAAGTTCGCTGTCTTGGAGTTACACTTGACTCTGCTCTTTCCTTCATCCCCCACATCCAGTCTCTTTCCTCCTCCTGCCGATACCAATTGCGTAATATTTCCAGAATTCGGCCATTTCTTACCGCTGTCACCACAAAACAACTCATACACGCCCTGGTAATCTCCCGACTCGACTATTGCAATAATCTCTTATCTGGCCTCCCTCTGTCCCGCCTCTCCCCCCTACAATCCATCCTGAACGCCTCCGCCAGGCTAATTCACCTCACCCGCCGCTCTGTCTCTGCCGCTCCCTCTGCGAGTCCCTTCACTGGCTCCCCATCCACTGCAGAATTAAGTTCAAAATCCTTATCCTTACCTACAAAACCCTCACTAACTCAGCGCCCCACTACCTGTCCTCACTAATCACCAAATACACCCCAACCCGCTCCCTAAGGTCAAACAGTGACCTGCGCCTAGCTTCTCCCCGCATCACCTCTTCCCATGATAGACTGCAGGATTTCTCACGCGCAGCCCCCACTCTCTGGAACGCTCTCCCTCGTACTGTCAGACTTTCCCCTAACTTCTCTTCCTTCAAACGCTCCCTTAAAACATTCCTATTTAGGGAAGTCTACCACCCAACTCACTGACGCAACCATCAATCACTCTCACCTTACAGTCCTCTCCTCCTGTTTCCAACCCCAACCCTCCTAGATTGTGAGTTCCTACGGGAATAGGGCCTCATCTCCTCCTGTACTGTTTGTCAAATGTTGTTCAATGTATTGTAACCCTGTCTATACTGTGCTTATTGTACAGCGCTGCGGAATATGCTGGCGCTTTATAAATAATGAATAATAATAATAAGTACTAAGATTGAATGTCACTTGGGGGTTGAATAAAACTGATAATGATGTGAGCACAGAAAAGACATTTGTGGTTATTTCATTATAAATGTTATGTTATATTTGTCTGACCTACACGTGCCTCTTTGATTTAATTGTAAGCAAGATGACTGAATGATCAAAATCAATGTCAAACTGGCCAAAACACTCAATTTCAGTGGGGGTTGAATAATTTTGAACACAACTGTAGTTACATTGTAGCACAAAGTGGCAGAATGTACAATGTAGTAAGTTTATGAAGGTGCGTTTGCGGGGCTGCTGCATACACTAAATCTCCATATTCAATAGCCGGCATAAGCATTTGTTGTACAATCTGCTTTCTTACCGCAGGGCTCAGGCAGGTTTTGTTTCTGTACAGGGCCCTAGTTTGGGGGTAGATTTTAGATGAGAGTTTTTCGTTGTGGAGGCCGAAGGATAGATTTGGGTCTAACCACATACCTAGATATTTGAGAGAAGTGACTGTGGTCAGCGTGTCATTTTATTTTCTCCTGACACATAGATGGGGAGTTTGCAATTTATGTAGTTTAGGTACTGTTCCAAAGCGCATCATTACAGTTTTGTCAGTATTTTAAAAAAGTTAGTTATCTTTGGTCCACTTTTCTACCTCTGTGAATTGTTCTTGCAGCACTGCCTCCAGCTGCGTGAGATTTGGTTTGCTGGTATAGATTACGGTGTTGTCTGCGTACATGTGAACAGTTGAGGCTTTGCAGATGTTGGGCCGATCATTTATGAATATCGTGAATAGCAGGGGGCCGAGTGTCGAGCCTTGGGGTACACTGCACGTGATTGGGAGGGAAACGCTATTGAGATTGGTCGGATACATACGATTGAAACCAGGTTAGAGTGCGTTCACCAATGAGTTTTTAAGTTTTTGTAATAAGAGGACATGGTCTACTGTGTCAAAGGCCTTGGCAAAATCAAGGAAGATGGCTCCAGTTAGGTTTCCTTGTTCCATGCCAGCTTGGATATCATTGCAAACTTTTAAAAGGGCGGTTGTAGTTGAATGATTTGGATGAAAGACGATTGATCTGGGATTAAATAGTTTGAACATTGATAAAAATCATGCAATTGCGTGTGGACATATTTTTCCAAAATTTTTGACATAATAACGGAGTCTCGTACCGTTGATAATGCTGGAATTGGTGTGGGGCTGTGGGTCAATATTAGCCATCAGTTGCCCTATGACCTTATAAGGATCTCAAGTTAGTATGGATAAACAGGCCATCTCATTAATAGAGTGATGAATCCCTACCGGAAACTTCTCAAAATTACAAGAAGCATAGGAGGGGGAATGTTTTCTAAAATAAATCTAGTTGTTCAGAAGGCTTAATCCCCTAAGGACCAAGGATCTTTAAAGTCACTGCAGTTATGATGCAACAGTTACGTCCTTAAGGTCCTTAAGAACTTAAGTGGTAGGACACGCTACTTGTACCGTACGACAACTACTTGCCCGGATAAGCTAAATCGTTTGAAAAAAATTGTATTTAAGAAGACATTGGTAACGCGCACTGCTTGTCACGTTCCTCCTCGATATATAAATGTCTGATCCCTGTACGCATCACAACTATCCTACACTTCCGATCCTACGAGTGGTCGGTACATCTGCAAACAAAGTGGTAGGCGCCCCTGCCTGTACCGCCACCAACTATCCAAAGCCAGCCAGCAATTAGTGGTTTCCCCCAAACCAGTGTGCAAAGGTTAACAAATACGTATCTGGCGGCGCGATGGCAGTCGCTTGTGGATCGTATGATGGTTCTCTTTTGTAATACCGTCCACATGTAACATGAAAGACAATAAAGAGATACAATAGTGCAGAGCAAATACAAATATAAATTAATGTCCATGTGATACTGCTCCCACTCACAAAAGAAGAGCCCCAACACTGGCTCTGAACGGATCAGCACATTCGGTCATTAATGTCTGTATTGAAGGAGGCGACCCACAACCTTCAAAGATGTCGGTCCTCTTCCGATACCAATGCATATGGGGACATGCAACAGAAGAAAAACTTCCCTGTGTAGGTCTGTTGGAGGTACAATGAAAGTACATATATGGGGATCGCACTCACATGTGTTGGAGCTTATGGCCAAGCTCTGGGGTCAGATGCCTGTGGACTTGTTTAAGGTAAGCCCATAAAAAACCTCTGTACTCAGCAACACACCGTATAGTATAGTATAGTATAGTAGTATACTACTATACTACATATAGTATAGTATAGTACAGCCCCCAAAATTTCCACTCGCATACTCGCGTTTTGCGAGGGGAAATTGAGCGCTGGCGAGTGACACTGCACACGCAGGCAGCATGATAAAGTCTATCGTGCTGCCTGCGCTGCGTTTTCAGCCGGCGGCCGTGTTGCTTTTTTTCTCCAGGTCAGCCTGTCTGCTTTTTTTTTTCCAGCAAACGGGACTTGGCCGGAATCATTTCCTGGGAGGGAGGGGGGGTTGCAAATACTCACCCGCGGCACCTTTATCAGCCCATCCTGCTGCACGCTGGATCTTTCTCCTTCACGCTGGGCCCATTATCTTCCAGGCACAGCGTGAAGGATAATCTCCGCCCCCTCATTCTACTCTCCAGGTCAGGTAAACGGAGGGGGGTGAAATAAACGGCAGGGGGTGAAATGGAGAGAAAGAGATGAATTGGGGGGAGATGAAATGAAAGATGAATTGGGGGGGGAGATGAAATGAAAGATGAATTGGGGGGAGATGAAATTAAATGAAAGATGAATTGGGGGGAGATGAAATGAAAGATGAATTGGGGGTAGAAATGAAAGATGAATTGGGGGGAGATGAAATGAAAGATGAATTGGGGGGAGATGAAATGAAAGATGAATTGGGGGGAGAAATGAAAGATGAATTGGGGGGAGATGAAATGAAAGATGAATTGGGGTGGGAGATGAAATGAAAGATGAATTGGGAGAAATTAAAGATGAATTGGGGGGAGATGAAATGAAAGATGAATTGGGGGGAGATGAAATGAAAGATGAATTGGGGGAGATGAAATGAAATGGAAAGAAAGATGCATTGGGGGAGAAATGGAGAGAGATGAATGGGGAGAGAGAAATGAAATAATTGGAGAGAGAAATGAAATAAATGGGGAGAGAGAAATGAAATAAATGGGGAGAGAGATGAATTGGGCAAAAGAAATTAAAGGGAGGGAAATGAATTTAAGTGGGGAGAGAAATTAATTAAAGGGGGCCCCTTGGCAGAAAAAAGGTTCCCCACCCCTGGTGTAAACTGAGGGAAAGTAAAAAGCTGCCAAGCTGTCAGCGCGCCGGAAGTGACGCCAGAACCAGCGCCGCTACTACAACGCCCGCTAGAGGCCATAATTGGTGAAATGGTGGTATAGGCATTTGAGGTTATGCCAAATAAATCCTATTTATAAAGAGATGAGTGATACAGAAGGAGCAAAAAAAGAAAAAATGGGGATGAAGTATCGCAGACGAAAATTAATGGATTCATCTATATAAGCATCCAAGGGGGAAACCTGACTTTGGGGTCTTCTAACTTCTAGTGATAACCTGGCATATGAATAATGGGAGTATTAGGTTCCACTTGATATATTGGATGCATAAACATCAAATTAATTTGGTCCTAAAATATGTTGGAGAGGAGTCTGTACTTAATGGATGATAGTACTTGTCTGGGTCTGGTGCCTGGGTATACATGTATCTGATGCCTGGGTACTAATGTTTATTATTTTGTAACTTTATTCTGAATAAAACCTTTAACAGTGTAATTTCATAAGATAATTTAAGAAGGCGTGTTTAGGGGCGGAGTTTAGGGCAGGGTAGGTGGGGCAACTGGTGGCGAGTAACTCTTGTGGTCTGGCTAGTAGCTTGGGACTTGAAATTTTGAGCCCTGGTATAGTAGTATACTACTATTGGGTATACTGGCTGAGCCAGGCTGATCCATTTTATTTGTTTTTATGTAAAAATAAATTTTTATACCTGCACCAGTCCCCGGTGTGTTGCTGAGTACAGAGGTTTTTTATGGGCTTTACCTTAAACAAGTCCACAGGCGTCTGACCCCAGAGCTTGGCCATAAGCTCCAACACATGTGAGTGCGATCCCCATATATGTACTTTCATTGTACCTCCAACAGACCTACACAGGGAAGTTTTTCTTCTGTTGCATGTCCCCATATGCATTGGTATCGGAAGAGGACCGACATCTTTGAAGGTTGTGGGTCGCCTCCCTCAATACAGAAATTAATGGTCGGTACATCTACCTATATCGGAATCGAAGGAGTACGTAACCAGTAACAGACCAGGACTTAATACAATACAGAATGTCAGAGGAATGCCAAGAGTAATGTACCAGAGAGAGTTATCAGGAATGCCAGGGGTCGTATACTAGAGCAGGTTATCAGGAATGCCAGGGGTCTTATACTAAAGCGGGTTATCAGGAATGCCAGGGGTCTTATACTAAAGCGGGTTATCAGGAATGCCAGGGGTCGTATCACCAGAGTGTCAGCCAAGTGCCAGAGGTCGTATTGTCAAATCAGGTAGTCAAAAGAATGCCAGGGGTTAAGAGCCAGGAGGAGAGTTACACAAGCCAAGTTGATACACAAAAAATACAATCAGAAAATACGTAAGCACTGAGAGGAGTTAGAACCACGTCAGAGCAACAGACCTTTCTCAGACTGCTAATTTTGAACCCGTCGGGCGCGGCGTCATCACACTGCGCCCCCTGGTGTACGACGTGATAGCGACCATCTGCCTCTTCACTCAGAGGTTGGCCAGCGAGCAGCGTAGAGGGCGCTGCCAGCCGCCAGGTGACATAGATGGCGAGTCTCATATCCTCAGCCCCTGCTGTGCTGCCTGGGGGGTCTGAGCAAGGTCCTACGCCAAGAGCTGGCTGAATGCCAGCACCAGGTAATGGCCGAGCGGCATCCGAGGGGGCGGGGCCTGGGTGGTCACGAGGAGCCACCGGGTTTAAAACAGGGCGCGAGGAGTTGCATTGTCGCCCTGTTGTGGAGTTCTGTTCCCGCATCGCTAAGCTGATTCCATTGTTGATTCTGTTGCCGACCCATTTCTGTATACGATTCCTGCTCCTGATTTTGACCCGGCTTGTACCTGACCATTCTGTTGCTGCTACGATTATGATCGCCAGTGTTGTGCTTTGGTGGATTTAACCCCATGTTTGTCGCTGGGGCTTTCACTCGTTATTGGGGTTTTGTCCCATCTCGTCTTGGGGTATCATCTGTGGCCTCATTAGGTTACTATACCCGACCAAGGGCTCATGATTCGTTGCCACGAATTTATATGAAAACCGCGAGCGAAAAATATTATGATCAGCATATGTGTATTGTGCGCAAACCAACAAGAATACCCAATACTGTATACGCTGTGAACCCCTATGCATGTCTATCACCTCTGATAAGTATAAGGTACCGTTGACCTGCTCTAGCTTATCAGCAAACGTTAAATCTGCTCATTTTCTGACTGCTTTGCAGTCTGTACAATTCATTTACGGTCTGCAGTATCTTTGTGTTTCTGAACGTGCTCTAAGTTGTCTATCGGTCTTGAAACCTTTAGTACTTAGTAGCAACTCAGTTGTTCGCTCATACTCCCTGACTTTAGAGTATAAGTCTGTGTATGCCAAGTGTTGTGTCAATGTCAGGCAGATATTTCGGTCCTTAAAGATCTCAAACTCGCTACTCCTTGGTGGGCGCTACTACGCCGTTACAGCGAGGGACGTAACATTGCTCTTCTCTGAGCTGTGCGAACTGCACTGAATCAGATGAACAATTCAAATCTGGCGCCAATCACACAGAGCTCAAGTAGACCTGACCGGACTCGCACTAGCTACAGGCAAAAGCAGAGATGGTAAGGACAGTGGGAAATTGGAATCCAGTAATCAGCAGCCAGGTTTGGAGGGCAGGACAACTGCTAAGTCCAGGAAACTGAAATCACTGAGATCTGCTTGAAATCTGAGATTTGCTTTAAATGGACAACAGGATACATATTTCAATCAAATCCCTGCTCCCTGGAAATCTGCACCAATCGCTCCTGTCCATCATTCAACAAATGCTTGATGTAGAAGACAAGCACTCGTCTGTTGCACAATCCCAGGACCAGGAACCACCAATCCCCATACAGAATCAAACTGAGAGAACAGATCGGGCACTCGTTCGATCATTCAGGAGCTTAATTGCATCAGTGCCACCACAATGTTTCAGCTCAAGCAAGATCTTTTCTCAGGTGGATTTGAAAAAGGCTGTTGTCTGAGCTGAAAGGTTGTGCTACCAACACACACAATCAAGCTCCTGAATGATCCAACCAGTGGGCCAGGTCCATTCTGTTGACATCATTCAGCAAATAGCCTGACTGGCATTCTACTTATGTTCTGAGCTGAAATTTAAAGAATCTTACCAGTTCGACCCAATACTACATGTCCGGGGCATCGGGTGATACAAACTCCGCATCACTGAAGTAGACACATATGCTAAAGAAATCCAGCAATACTCCAGTAGGTTAGGAAAGTATAATATACAGTGGCAAGAAATAGTATGTGAACCCTTTGGGATTACGTGGAGTTATGCATGAATTGGTCATAAAATGTGCTCTGATCTTCATCTAAGTCACAACAATTTGAAAAACACGGTCTGCTTAAAATAATACAACACAAACATTATATGTTTTCATGTTTTTATTGAACAGAACATGTAAACATTCACAGTGCAGGGTGGAAAAAGTATGCGAACCTTTGGACTTAATAACTGGTTGACCCTGGAGTAGATTTGGACCACTCCTCTTCACAAAACTGTTTCAGTGTAGCAATATTCTTGGGATGTCTGGTGTGAATCGCTCTCTTAAGGTCATGCCACAGCATTTCCATCGGGTTGAGGTCAGGACTCTGGGCCACTCCAGAAGGCGTATTTTGTTTTGTTGAAGCCATTCTTTTGTTGAAAACCTTGTATGCTTTGGGTCATTGTCCTGTTGCATCACCCATCCTCTGCGGAGCTTCAGTTGGCGGACAGATGGTCTTATGTTTTCCTGCAAAATGTCTTGATAAACTCTGGAATTCATTTTTCCATCAATGACAACAATCCGTCCAGGCCCTGACGCAGCAAAGCAGCCCCAAACCATGATGCTCCCTACGCCATGTTTTACAGTGGGGATGAGGTTTTGATGTTGGTGTGCTCTGCCTTTTTTTCTTCACACATAGTGGATGTGTGTTTTTTTCCAAACAACTCCATTTTGGTTTCATCTGTCCACAGAATATTTTGCCAGTAGTGCTGTGGAACATCCAGATACTCTTTTGCAAACTTCAAACGTGCTGCAATATTCTTTTTGGACAGCAATGGCTTCCTCCGTGGTGTCCTCCCATGTACTCCATTCTTGTTTAATGTTTTCCTTATTGTAGATGTGTCAACAAAAATGTTAGCATGTGCCAGAGATTTCTGTAAGTCTTTAGCTGACACTCTAGGATTCTTCTTTACCTCATTAAGCATTCTGCGCTGTGCTCTTGCAGTCATCTTTACAGGACGACCATGCCTAGGGAGAGTAGCAACAGTGCTGAACTTTCTCCATTTGTAAAGTCCGACCGTGCAACGCAAGTGGAATTTGAACGCATTTTTTTGAGAACGCTGAACCGCTAGTACTGACGTACTGAGTGCGCAGCTGCGGCATAGTGGCTGTTTGCGTGATTCGGAGACGTCAGACGCTGCACATGTGCGGCCTATATAACGTCCAGACGAAAAAAGTGTCCTGTGGTGGCTGTTGTGGTACCTGGCAATTGCAGAAGATGGCTGGTCTGGATATTGATGTGGAGCGTCTGATAGCGGCAGTGGCGGAGCATCCCGAGATTTGGGACCCAGCTTGTGACCTGTACAAGGACAAACCGAGAAAGGCCAGCCCATGGGTTGCAGTCTCGAGGGTGGTGTACCTGGAGTATGAAACGTGGTCTGACAGAGAGCAGAAGCTACAGAGTGAGTACATTATTATTTAATTCATAATCACATGTAAATTGCATGTACAATAAAAGTAAAGGCAAAAATAATAGGTGCCGTCACATGTTAAATGCTCCCCAGCTGCCAGGGCACCTGCCCTGCATCGCTAGTAAAATAATTAGACAGAGCATCGCGAAACCTGTTGCTGGGTCTATTCACAGCTATTATGTCATGGTTTGCATATTCATCCAGACCCGTAACTGTGAGGGTATCAGCGAAATTAAAACCATCCCTCGCACGAACATAATTATGTAGGATGCAACAGCATTTCACTATATCCCCACAGAACTCCACATTTACATCAAGCGGTCTATGAAAAATCCTCCACTTGTTGGTCAGTATGCCAAAGCTACACTCCACATACCGTCTCGCCCGCGACAGCCTGTAATTAAACACCCGCTTCCTCACAGTCAGGTGTGTCCCTGAGTAGGGCCGTAGGAGATGTGTGGATAGGCCGAATGCTTCGTCACCCACGAAGGCATAGGGCACTGCCACGTCACTGCCAGGCAATGGTGCGGGTCTGGGTATGTGCAGGGTCCCACTCTCGAGCTCATCCCACAGTGTAGAGTTCCTGAACAATGTGGAGTCAGAGTCTTTGCCGTATGATCCGACATCCACATACACCTACCACCCAACTCACTGACGCAATCATCAATCACTCTCACCTTACAGTCCTCTCCTCCTGTTTCCAACCCCAACCCTCCCAGATTGTGAGTTCCTACGGGAATAGGGCCCTCATCTCCTCCTGTACTGTTTGTCAAATGTTGTTCAATGTATTGTAACCCTGTCTATACTGTGCTTATTGTACAGCGCTGCGGAATATGCTGGCGCTTTATAAATAAAGAATAATAATAATACACAAAATCATAGTTGGCATCTGACACCACCAGTAGGCCAATGGAAAAGAAATGTTTATAATTTTGATACAGTGAGCCACTGTGCAGTGGATTCACTATGCGGACATGTTTGCCATCCACGGCTCCAAGGCAATTGGGGAAGTTGGCTCTCCCCCAAAATCCTGCTGCAATTGCTACCCATGCCTCGTCCGTGGGTGTTGGTAAACATTGCTTCTTCATGGTTTCCCATATTGTTTGGCACACCTTGCGCACGATCTTACCAGCTGTTGATCTGCCAATGCGGAAGTTGTAATGCAGATACTTCAAACTGCATCCACTAGCAAGATACCTTGGAAATATGAATTAAATTTGTGTTATGATCACATCATATGAACCGACCCTAATGTCACTCTCATTATGTTTTGCAGCACATGAAATTAGCAACAAGTGGCGCACTATCAGAGACAACTACACCCGGGTCCTGAAAAAGGAAGCGGCAGCTGCGCGCTCTGGAGCTGGGGCAAGGTGCACAGCTATCTTTATGCCGACCAATTGTCGTTCCTCAGGAGGACCCAGGAGCCAAGGCCAACTGCGAGAAGCATTGACCAGCCATCCACCTCTGGCTCACAGGAGCAACCCCTGCCGGCAGGGGGTTCTGGCAGCTGGCAGGAGGAGGTTGACCAGGGTGGCACAAACTCGCAGGTGGAGGGGTAGGTGGAGACCGGACCGGTGCCAGCTGCAGCACCGAGAGACAGCACCAGACCGGCTCACAACAGGAGGAGGGGACCGCCTAGCGACTTCGAGCAGGCCATGGTCAGCTTCATGGGGTTGCACAATCCACAACCTCCACGCTGCACCATCACTGACAGTGAGGACATGTCCTTTGTCCATTCCTGTCAATCCCTGCTGGACCAGATGACCCCGGCGCAGAAGGTGGAGTACCGCCGCAGATCCCTGGACCTCATCCATGAGATCCTGTCCCGTCCAGAACAGGCTGCGGTCTACTATGGTGCGGTGCCACAACACCACCATGCCACTGGTTATGCCAGCCACAGCCAGGCGCCACCCACCCACCCACCCATGTCCCATGTTGCTGGGCCTCCCCAGAGTCTGGGTACCGCCGCGGATCCACACATGGTCCTCATGAGCCAGATGCTCCTCTGTACCAGGATTTGTGAGGTGTCTTGTCTGTTTTATGTTTTTGGTTGACATGCTGTTCCTGTTGTCACTGTTATGTTTTGTCCTTCATGTTATTTTCTTTTGTATATATGTTACAAATATGTTATTAATTTATTTTCTTGTTTATTACAATATATTTCTATTTACATACATTCTTGTCAGTGTCAGAGGTTTTTTTGTACGTGTCTTGGAATGTGATGCCTGCGTGTGGGTGGGTATGAATGTGTTTGCGTACATGTCACTACAGACCGACAATAGGGGCTCTGCACCAGGGGTCAAGTCCTGGGAAAAAAAGTGAGGGAACTCACCCACGAATTCCACAACCCCCATTACCTGAAGAAAATATATATATATCACGAGTATAGCAGTGCGTGCCGGTGATACCATTTTTATTGGGTTAACTTTACATTTAAAAGACGACAAGCTTTCAAGAGTGTAAACTGGAAACTATACTGATCAGTGAAAGGTATCACTACGTACAGATATACTCGTGATTGTGGCAACTGGACTAACGCATTTTATATATTATATATATATATATATATCCAGGCACAGACCCCCCAGAATAATATACACAACACTGTGCCCCCAGAATAATATACACAGCACTGGACCCCCAGAATAACATACACAGCACTGAGCCCCCAGAATAATATACACAGCGCTGAGCCCCCAGAATAATATACACAGCGCTGAACCCCCAGAATAACATACCCAGCACTGAGCCCCCAGAATAATATACACAACACTGAACCACCAGAATAATATACACAACACTGAACCCCCAGAATAATATACACAACACTGTGCCCCCAGAATAATATACACAGCACTGGACCCCCAGAATAACATACACAGCACTGAGCCCCCAGAATAATATACACAGCGCTGAGCCCCCAGAATAATATACACAGCGCTGAACCCCCAGAATAATATACACAGCGCTGAACCCCCAGAATAACATACCCAGCACTGAGCCCCCAGAATAATATACACAACACTGAACCCCCAGAATAATATACACAACACTGAACCCCCAGAATAACATACACAGCACTGAGCCCCCAGAATAATATACACAACACTGAACCCCCAGAATAATATACACAACACTGAACCCCCAGAATAATATACACAACACTGAACCCCCAGAATAATATACACAACACTGAACCCCCAGAATAATATACACAACACTGAACCCCCAGAATAACATACACAGCACTGAGCCCCCAGAATAATATACACAGCACTGAGCCCCCAGAATAATATACACAGCACTGAGCCCCCAGAATAATATACACAGCACTGAGCCCCCAGAATAACATACACAGCACTGAACCCCAAGAATAATATACACAGCACTGGTTATATGGATATATTTTCCCCAGTTCACATGGATATAATTGCCCCCAGTTCACTTGGATATAATTGCCCCAGCTCATATGGGTATATATTGCCCCAGCTCTCATGGATAATGCCCCCCCAGCTCTCATGGATATGCCCCAGCTCTCATGGATAATGCCCCCAGCTCTCATGGATAATGCCCCCAGCTCTCATGGATATGCCCCAGGTCTCATGGATACTGCCCCCAGGTCTCATGGATATGCCCCAGGTCTCATGGATATTGCCCCCAGGTCTCATGGATATGCCCCAGGTCTCATGGATACTGCCCCCAGGTCTCATGGATATGCCCCAGGTCTCATGGATACTGCCCCCAGGTCTCATGGATATTGCCCCCAGGTCTCATGAATACTTGCAGTGCATCCATCTTGGTGAAACGCCACCATCCACGAAATGGCTTTTTATACCCCTTCACCTTATTTTTTGATCCACCTATTGATTTGGTTAATTAGATTACGCGTTTAATTGCAGATCCGTAGAAAATCACGCCACAAAATGCGCATCGTATGACCGTTTTCGCGTATTGCGTGAAAAAATACGTCAATGCGTTCGGACGCACTTTTTTACGTTCGCATGTAAAAATGCTTTCGTCTGACCCTAGCCTAAAAGTTTGTTGGTTCCACGTTAAAATGTGTTTATACAATTGATGTCTTTATGATCCCTGTGTGTATTGTTTCCCCTCGCAATTCCCCGCACCTGTAATCCCTCACAATTTAATAACACCTAAATTGCCCAGTTTTCGTTCCCCCAAGTGTAGAATTTGTTAGTACAATTTGTGCCCGTATGTTTTATGGTTGTTTACTAGGTTCTTTGTCAAATCTGCCTTACCCAGCCATCGTAGTTTATCTGCCCAGCACAACCCTGCTGCAGCTGCTGCCGGGCGAGACCAAGCACAGCCGACATTCCTTGCACCCTGCACCGCTCAGCCCCTGTACCTGCCACCGGAGTGCTTTTCGGGCAGAGGGGCCCTGGGAACATGGTGCCACTGTGGGGTGAGTTCTAGAGAGGAGTGCCATCAAGATCACCCCCCAATCAGCCGCTGACTCAGGTCGGGTTTCCCTGCTGCAGAGGAGATCCGGCACCATAGTCAGAGCTTTCACTCCAAGGGTGGAATTTCCCGGGCGGGGAGCCACCCAGGGTGAGCCAGACAGCGTGGCACCAAGAGCTGGGACCATGTTAAGCATACAAAAAGGGCTCGGGCTAGAAGCAGTGGCAGAACTGGCGCCAGGGTGTCTGGGGGCGGGCATGGGAGAGAACAATGGGACTGTTCCATATAAATGTACCGTGTATGTGCTGTTTTACAATAAACCAACTCGCTTAACCTATACTGCGTCTCAACGAGTACTTGGGAAGAGGGACTATCTGCTAGGTATTTCCTCCTGGTTGACTCCATTATATTCCAGCAAGGAACCTGACGCCGGCTCCCTACCGCTGCTCACTGCAGAGCAACCCTGGCACCTAAGGCGGATCTACTCCCTCCGAGTAGCGGAGTCCGTCACAAATATATTGCCCAGGCCAGCTCACATGGATATATTGCCCCAGGCCAGCTCACATGGATATATTGCCCCAGGCCAGCTCACATGAATATATTGCCCCAGGCCAGCTCAAATGGATATATTGCCCCAGCTTACCTGGATATATTGCCCCTAGCTCACGCATGGATATATTGCCCCCAGCTCACGCATGGATATATTGCCCCAGCTCACGCATGGATATAATTTCCCCAGCTCACGCATGGATATATTACGCCAGCTCACATGAATATATTGCCCCAGGCCAGCTCACATGAATATATTGCCCCAGGCCAGCTCACATGGATATATTGCCCCAGCTCACATGGATATATTGCCCCAGGCCAGCTCACATGAATATATTGCCCCAGCTCACCTGGATATATTGCCCCAGGCCAGCTCACCTGGATGTATTGCCCCAGCTCACCTGGTTATATTGCCCCAGGCCAGCTCACCTGGATATATTGCCCCAGCTCACCTGGATATATTTCCCCAGCTCACATGGATATATTGCCCCAGCTCACCTGGATATATTGCCCCAGCTCACCTGGATATATTTCCCCAGCTCACATGGATATATTGCCCCAGCTCACCTGGATATATTGCCCCAGCTCACCTGGATATATTTCCCCAGCTCACACATGGATATATTGCCCCAGCTCACACATGGATATATTGCCCCAGCTCACACCTGGATGTATTGCCCCAGCTCACCTGGTTATATTGCCCCAGGCCAGCTCACCTGGATATATTGCCCCAGCTCACCTGGATATATTTCCCCAGCTCACATGGATATATTGCCCCAGCTCACCTGGATATATTGCCCCAGCTCACCTGGATATATTGCCCCAGCGCACCTGGATATATTGTCCCAGCTCACATGAAAATATTGCCCCAGCTTACCTGGATATATTGCCCTAGCTCACACATGGATATATTGCCCCAGCTCACACATGGATATATTGCCCCAGCTCACACATGGATATATTGCCCCAGCTCACACATGGATATATTAGCCCAGCTCACCTGGATATATTGCCCCAGCTCAGACATGGATATATTGCCCCAGCTCACCTGGATATATTGCCCCAGCTCACCTGGATATATTGCCCCAGCTCACATGGATATATTGCCCCAGCTCACCTGGATATATTGCCCCAGCTCACATTGCGGCAGCTGCGTGCTTCACCTCCTTCGAGCGGCTGGCTGGTGGCTGGCGGCTGGCTGGTGGATAGATCCCACCCAGGCGAGCGAGCGGCAGAGTTTATGCTGGCGGCCGCTCGAAGGAGGATAGTAACGCGGCCGCCGGCAATATTTTTTCGGGGCGGGGCGGCAGTTGGATGCGCGCGCACCCAGCAGTACGCTGGTTGCGTGCGCATTTGAAGACGGCGGCCTGGCGACGGACATGCCGCCGTCTTACTGTTTTATTATATAGGATATATATATTTATTTTTGAAATTTATTTTATACTTATTTGTGAGTTTTACTTTGGAGCTCTGTGATAGACTCATACACACTGCACATTACTGTGAGTTTTATTGCTGTAGAGCTGTGGGATACACACCACATATTACTGTGAGTTTTGTTGTTGTAAACCTCTGAATTACACTGATACACAATGCACATTACTGTGAGTTTTATTGCTGTGAAGCTCTGTGATACATTAATACACACTGCACATTGCTGTGGAGCTCTGTGATACACTCATACACTGCACATTACTATGAGTTTTATTGCTGTGGATCTGTGATACGTTCATACACACTGCACATTACTGTGCGGTTTATTGCTGTGGAGCTGGGTGAGATACACATAGTGCACATTACATTAAAAATGGGATGGACTGAGGAGGTCACAGTAAACCTGGAAAAAATGGGACACTGTCTAGAGTCAACATTGTGGACCTGGAGGGGCCAATGCATGTTGATGGGAGGGGGGAAATATGTTTTTAGCTGGGGGAGGCCGTCATGGTTCCTGCACCTGGGCCCTGAGGTTTCTAGTTACGCGGCGCCTCTGCTCAGAGTTACTGTGCACTGAATACTCCAAGTTAATTGTGACTTTTGTGTAAATGACCAAAGTAGAAAAATAATATTTGTTATTTAGAGGGTAAGTCAGTAAGGACCAGTGTTTGCAGATCTGACAATCACTGTTGTTTCACAATAAAAAATTCAAAGAGCAGCAGTAGAACTTCACGATGGAACGTCTCCTGTTGCTCTATGGATTTACTGTAGTGAAATGCCGGTGTTTGTTGGGGCTGCAAACACCGGCACATACTGAATGGTGATTTTTCACAATTTCGTCACATGCTCAAAAGCCCCTTAAATTTCTCACAAATCAGGGGATTAATCCAAATTACAAATTTATGGTCAAAATTGTCACACACAGGCATCGCTTCTGCGCATTGTGTCAGATTTTAAACGCAGAATTTGTCGGGGGTTTTCTCCTGTCTTTGCAAAGGAGTTTGCAAGGCAAGACCTCTCGTATTTACAACTCCTTATCTGATCTGCTCTCTTAGGCTGAATGGAAACTTGATCAGGTGGCCCATACCTGAACCAAATGGGAAGGCAAAGTGCGTACTCCAGAAACCTCTGTTGTTGAATATGTCCTAACGTTTAGGGACAGGATGCAAGCGTTGACGATGTTAGTACATGAGAATCTCAAGGCTGCTCAGGTCCAGCAGAAGCTCTGGTATGACCGCAATGCCAGGGAACGGGCTTATGATGTGGGCCAGAAGGTTATGGTACTGACCCCAACTAAACAGAATAATTTGCAGGCTGCCTGGGAGGGCCCCTTCTCCATACTCCAAAGGCTAGGCCCCACCACCTATGTAGTAGCGCTTGATGAGAAGGGGAGAAGGCAGAAACTGTATCATGTAAATATGCTGAAGGCCTACTATGATCCCGAGACTGTGGTCTTAAGTATGTGCAGCTTACCTGAGGGAGAGGATGTCCCTGATTCTCTGGTGGACCTGGTAAGCGAAGTCAAGAGTATGCATTCCTTAGGTGACACAGAAATTAACCCTCAGCTATCCGAGGGGCAGAAAAGGCAATTGCAGGAGGTTCTGGTACCCGATCAGGCTGTCTCCCACAGGGTTACCAGGTAGAACCCACCTGGCTATCCATCATGTGAATATAGGGGAGCAACCTCCATTAAGACAGTTGGCTTACCAAGTCTCCCCTGAGGTGCGGGCTCATATTAAAGCAGAAATTGAAGACATGCTGGGGCTTGGTGTCATTAAAAGATCCAAAAGTCCCTGGACCTCCCCTGCTTTTCTGGTACCGAAAAAGGGTAAGTCCACCTGGTACTGTGTGGACTATCGGCATCTTAATGCCGTCACTACCTTTTTTTTCTCTTTAAATTCTTTATTTAGAATTTTCAGCAACATAATAAGACAACTGCAAGCGAAAATGGCCACGCAGGGCAAAGACATGACATCAGGTAAACGGCATATGTAAAAATAAAAAAACAAAAGTCTGTAGACATCGTAGCAAAACAGATGGCCACGCAGGACCAAAATAAGTCATCAATTACGCAGCTTGTAAGAATAGAACATAAAACAATAATAGACCGCACGGAAAAAAGGAAAAACAACAGTCATCGCAAAGGGGACTCTGTTGAAAAAGAAGTGTCATCAACGCATGGCCAGGTAGTAGACTCCAGGGACGTGCAGTCAGGGGTGGCAGAGCCAGTAAATTAATGTGCTCAATGTGCTGTAATGACGTGTGTGTGTGTGTGTGTGTGTGTGTATAAACTGTAAATAAATGGTTATATTGGAAAAAGTTCTCATACTCGCCTCTCCACGCTCCCTCGCTGTGCTTGCTTCTTCTCTCGCTCTTCTGCTTTTTTTTCACTTCAGTTTGCCGGCTGCTGTGTGTGTGTGATTCACTACACAGACAGCAGGGGCAGCACTGAGCCAGCCTGGGCTACACAATTTGTGCAGCTCTACGCTACGCTAATTTCAACACAGGACTCGGAGGCTCATATTTGCTTCTCTTTCTTTATTACTTTCCTCTCAGCAGCATTGAAGAGGTTAACATTTCTGAAAAAAACCTTTTTCCCCACAACAGGAAGTATGTCACATAGCAGTCCCACCCTACTGCCCCATGTGATGTAGCCCCACATTGAGGACAGCCTGCCCTCTTTCTTGCTGCTCCTCTTGGCAGATAAGTATAGTTTTTGTTTGCTCTTGCTGTTTTTGATGTACTTATTGTGATTTTCCCTCTGTTTCTGCTGGACACCGTTTTAAATCGCGGAGGTCGGTGCCCAGTGCGGCTCTCGGTGCGGGGACGCTCCGTCTCTGGCGCCAATCCGTCGGTTTGCTCCATGTGCTCTGCGGTGCCTGCACTGATAGTGCTTGCTGCCTGGGTTTCCCACTGCGGCCCCAAACTCCCTGCTCTCGAGCGCTCTCCTGTGCTTGCGCTTATTATGATGGCTGCCTGGCTTACCCACTGCGGGCCCTCGCTCCCCTGCGCTCTACTGTGCCTGCTTTCATTGGGCTGGCTGCCGGGGTTTTCCCTTTATGGCCCCGCGCTCCCTGCTCCAGACGCTCCGCTGTGCCTGCTCTGCTGTGCCTGTCTCGCCCTGGGTTTTCCCGTTGCGGCACTATGCTCCCTGCTCCTGAGTCCTCGGCCTCTCTGCCTCCACGCGGCTTCCCCATCGCATCGGCTGCTTCCCGCGGTTCGGCAGAAGCTCTGCCCACCGCATGCTCCAGCGCCTTTTTCCATGCAAATCTTTCATCGCGCTGCTACCACGGATACAGTGCCGCTTTCAGTTCCTCAGCAGCTGCTGAAATGCTGCAGCGCAGCAATTCAGTTTGCTGCAGCAGTATCACTGAACGCTTTGGATCCAAATTTCGAAGCAAAATGGCCGATTTCATACTGGAAGCTGTAGTTTCTGCAGTATCCGCAGTTTTATTAGCAGAAACTGAGGCCATCTTTGAAATAACTAAAGCAGTAAGCACAATTCCGTTTTGTATGCACACACCACAAAGGATAGTTTTTATTGAATAAACGTAACGTTTACTTCCCACACATAAGTGAACTGTAATATATCTATGTGCAGGGGGTAAATAATTAATAATAAATAAATATTTTGTGCTTTGGTCAACAAAAACCTCAAAGTGAACACTGCCGTACTGAATTGTTACTTGCTCCATGGCGGCGGCCCGCTTTGCAGCCCTAGAATCGCCCCGCCGTTCATCTCTTGCCTCCAATCTGTCTGCTGCAGTGGCTGATATGGGGGCCTCATTTAGGCTATCTATGGCAGACACGGTGTCTGCTGTCCATGCCCTTCCCCCGATGAGATTGACTCTCCCAGACAGGCTATGGGACATGTGCCCCCTCACCATTTCCCACAGGCAATGTAAAACTCATTATCAATGATGATGCAGACCCTGCAATTACTGGCGCTACACGAGGGGTTGGCAACCCCGCAATACTGCCTGAACAGAGCAGCGGGCATAGCTCCCGCAAGAGAGCCCCTGACCGCGGGGACGACCAAGCAGTTCATGATAGACGGCCCGAATACTGGTGTCCGCTCCCCTAAAAGGCCGCCTCAGGACGAGAGGATCCTGAGAGTGGGGGAGGATGGGGAGGATGAGGGGGATGACCCAATCAAGATACACGCGTCTGACGATGATACCGACCTCCTCGAGGTCGACCCCTTTGATTTACCTGCCACAAACGGGCGATACTATTTACGATCCTATGGGGTACCCCTATTCAACCCTACAGATAACTCACACCCAAATTCTACGGCTTAGCAATCCCAAAACCACGTAGAACGATGGGTGGACGCATTCATGCATCGTCCAATGGACAAATCCACCCACTCTAATGTTAGAGCTGAATGCCCTAGAACTTCCACCTCTGGCAAATCTTGTGTGACCCCCGAGGTGGACGTTGAATTCTTAGATTTTATGGCAGAGAAAGGTTGGTCACCCAAGCGGGGTATCAACTTCACCTTACGCATATGCCAAGATAAAGTGCTTGACATCGCAGGACCCTTGGCACAGGTCTTTTATATTGTTGAAGGGGGCAAAATTGACCAATACCCCCCTTGATCACACCGAGATTGGTGGCTGACTACAGAGGGCTCTCTCCCTCCTTGGAAATGCCAACTCAGCTTTGGCCGCGGAGCGCAAGGAAACCTATACTGCTTAACATGAATCCAAAACTGGCTAAAATAGCGCACGCTGACCTGGGGACCCAGGCTCGAGGCGACCTCTTTGTAGATAAATTCGTGAAACGTTTAAACACGTATGTGGGGGCTTTCTCAGACTTAAGCAAAGTTCACACCAACATCGCAAAAGTGTTCCCGGGACGAGTCTCCCACAGGGCTGGCAGGAGAAGGGGCCGCTCTGCCGGCCGCGTTGGATATTCCCGTTATTCCGGTACCACATTCCAAGAAAGAGCTGCGGACGCCGCTTCAGGATCGTGCCTCTTCCCCTCCTGTGCCAGACCCTGGCGCTCCAGAGGTTACTCTGCCTTCCACGGTGCTCCGGCCTCCAGACGATCAGCAGGTAAGACCACTTCAACTTATCTCCCCTCCCCAGGTACAAGGGGGGGCGGTTAGGTCATTTCCTGCCCCAATGACAACTTCTTGCCACCACCACCTGGGTCTTGGCCACGGTCGCGGGTTCCCCATCGACTTTGTAGACACACCTTTGTAATGCGCTCCCATGCCCCACTCCATTTCCCGATGGATCAGATACTTCTGACCCGGGAGGAAATTCTGGATCTCCTTCGCAAGGGCGCGATAGAACCTGCATCTGCGTCCCCTCTTGCGCTCTGCAGCAACCTGTTCCTGGTAGCCAGAGGGTGGGGGCATCCACCCCGTTTTCACCCTGCGCGAACTCAACCTGTCAGTTGTATAATGACATTTCAAAATGGAGGGCATACATACGCTTCAACACGTCCTACTGCAAGACGACTGGATGGTCAAGTTGGACCTGGAGGACGCATACCTGTCGGTGCCTGTCCACCCGTCTCGTCGCGGTTTCCTTCAGTTCCGTGGGGACCACGATTTATGGCGTTTTGTATGGTTGCCATTCGGTCTTTCATCAGCTCCGTGGTGCTTCACAAAGTTGATGAATTCGGTGGTGACCTCCCTCCACTTGAGGGGGTTTCGCGTGATCATCTATCTAGATGACGTCCTCCTCATGTCCCAATCAGAGGCCACCCTGATGACTCATCTACAATGGACGGTGGAGTTATTCCGAGATTTGGGCTTCCTGCTCAACGAAGAAACGCCTCTACTCACCCCACAAACTGAATCGAGTTCCTGGGTCTGCTGGTGGACTCTCACGACCTCCAGGCGCAATTCATCCAGGGATTGACCAACACTCGATCGGACTGCAACTCCAGACATCTGTCAGATTCTGGGGACTGGTGAATTCCATCGTCCGTGTTTTACAGACTTGCCTCCGTGTGGGGGCCCCCTACACTGGGACCTCTTGGCCTCCGGCTCATTGCTCGCCTTCCAGACTTCTGCGGCTGGCAACCGGACGTGCGGGCGACGGAAGCCTTCCTGCTGGACTGGTCGACGGCTCGACACTACGCTTTCCCTCCGATCCCACTGCTTACGACATGTTACGACTGGGCAGGCGGACTTGATGTGACATTGAGCAGGAGGGGTGTGAGCCTAAAGAGCAGTGAACAGACAGGAAACAGGACTTGAAAACAAAAATATTTATTCTGTGACACCAAGAAATAAACAAGACTGAACTCGAACCCAGGGCAGGGATCCAGAACCTTAACACAGTGGCGTAGCGTGGGGGGGGGCTGGGGGGGCCGTGGCCCCGGGCGCAGTTTTGTTAGGGGCGCATTTGCGCCCCTAAAACTGGCCCGGGGGTTGAGGGGACCCAGATGCCGGGCAGTGCGGGAGTGCCTGCCCGGTCCTGAAGAGTCCGTCCTGTTAAAGGGGAGGCGGCTGCGTGCAGGCGCAGCCGGTCACGTGGTCCGGCTAATCAGGTGGTACTGAGTCTATGTACCACCTGACTGGCCGGACCGCGTGACCTGCGCACGCACACCACGCAGCCGCATCCCCTTCAACACGGACGGACTCTTCAGGACCGGGCAGGCACTCCCGCGCTGCCCGGCATCTGGGTCCCCTCAACCCCTGCCGGAGCTGGAGCAATATCCAGGTGAGAGCTGGGAAAATCCATGTGTAAGCTGGGGCAAATCCATGACCTGGGGGCAAATCCATGACCTGGGGGCAAATCCATGAGCTGGGCAAATCCATGACCTGGGGGCAAATCCATGAGCTGGGGGCAAATCCA
Organism: Leptobrachium leishanense; assembly: GCA_009667805.1. Lineage (NCBI taxonomy): Eukaryota > Metazoa > Chordata > Amphibia > Anura > Megophryidae > Leptobrachium > Leptobrachium leishanense. The sequence goes on from CM019068.1 coordinate 122,639,424, forward strand.
TGACCTGGGGGCAAATCCATGACCTGGGGGCAAATCCATGAGCTGGGGGCAAATCCATGACCTGGGGGCAAATCCATGAGCTGGGGCAAATCCATGAGCTGGGGCAAATCCATGAGCTGGGCCAAATCCATGTGTGAGCTGGGCCAAATCCATGTGTGAGCTGGGGCATATCCATGAGCTGGGGCAAATCCATGAGCTGGGGCAAATCCATGAGCTGGGGCAAATCCATGTGTGAGCTGGGGCAAATCCATGTGTGAGCTGGGGCAAATCCATGTGTGAGCTGGGGCATATCCATGAGCTGGGGCATATCCATGAGCTGGGGCAAATCCATGAGCTGGGCAAATCCATGAGCTGGGGCAAATCCATGAGCTGGGCAAATCCATGAGCTGGGGCAAATCCATGAGCTGGGCAAATCCATGAGCTGGGCAAATCCATGAGCTGGGGCAATATCCATGTGTGAGCTGGGGCATATCCATGAGCTGGGGCAAATCCATGAGCTGGGGCAAATCCATGAGCTGGGGCAATATCCATGTGAGAGCTGGGGCAATATCGATAACGTGTCCACAGGTGGGGGGGCACACAATTCTTGGCTGGCCCCGGGCGCTGACAACCCACGCTACGCCACTGCCTTAACACAATACAAACACTATAATCAGAGCCTTAGAACTCTAGGCAAGAAATACAATATAAAGAAAACCAGATGGTTACAATCAAAGTCCAGAAATCAAGAACTATAAACAGACAATTAAATAAGCAGAACTAAACATGGGGTAATACATAAATGAACCTGAGAACAGAACTGCAGACTATCAGACAGACAGGGGAACCAGAAATCAAAGCTGCATGACACTAAAACTACATGCAACTGAATAAGCATGAGAATCAGAGATAACACAAACCTAAACACAGAAGTGTTGAGACAGGATACCAGAATACCAGACAGGATACCAGAATCAGGACTGAAATGGACCAGGGCAAACTTGAAATAAGCTAGTAACTGAGAATGAGACCACACCCTGCTAAGGGTGTAGACTCTATTTATACATAAAGTTCTTAATGAACCGATAGAGTCCAGGTGAATGTCCATGATCTGAATGCCCGGAGCAAGATTGCATGGTGCAAAGAAGCCAGAGGTGGCGAAAGATGCACTCAAAGTCCAGAACATCAATGTCCACATGCAGCCAGAGGGGGCGCAGGACGTCACACGACAGTGGTAGCTCAGGACAGAGCTCAGATGGCACTGATCGTCCTGGTGACCCCTCTCTGGCCCAGCCAACCCTGGTTTCCTTACCTCCTGGAGCTGGCGGCGGATGTACCCCGTCTTCTGCCTCGATGCCCAGACCTTCTTCTTGATCCGGAGGACGTTCCTCATCACCTCCATTTGGTCAGTGGTCTAGACCTCCTGGCGTGGTTTGTTTCCGCTTCGTCTGGCAGTGCCAATCGCTTTCGCAACAAACTGATTCACGGCTCCTACACGCTGGGGCCCAGGGTACATGGTGTGACTGCCGTTCCGCCTGCTCCGGATGGGCTACTTGGTGTCTGGGACAGCACCAGGATCCGTTTTCGACCCTTGTACCTTTCGTGCTGGATTTTCTACCTTCCTTAGAAACATAGAAAATGTCAGCAGATAAGAACCTTTCGGCCCATCTAGTCTGCCCAATTACATGGATACTTTACCTGGATTTATCTTTTATTTAGGATAGCCTTATGCCTATCCCATGCCTGCTTAAATTCAATCACTGTTTTGGCCTCTACCACTTCTCCTTGTTCGATTCCGGTTCGGCCTGTATTACCCTTATATTTAAGGCTGGAAGTTTTACATACGTGATATTCCATCTTGGACGGCTTCGGTAGTTACCAGCTTTGAACTAGCAAATATGAGCCTTCCGAGTCCTGTGTTGAAATTCAAAAATTTTCCTAGTCTATGACGGAAAGTTTTGATTTTAATAAGGACTCGGAGGCGAGTATTTCCCTCCCTGTTCCCACCCGCTCTGGGTTTTGTTTTCTGATGTCTCTGTATTTAAATTTCGCCGGTGTCTGTCTTTTCTGCGCCTGCGCTGCTGTATTTGCATCCTCGTTGATTTGCCAATAAACTCTGCGTGGCTGTTAGCGTGTGCTGTCTTTTGTTCCCAGTGCCGGGTATTTGCATCCGGTTACGGCTCCGTGACTAACTCTCCCTCATGTCTCTGTTTTCTTTCAGCTAACTGAAGGGTTCCCGTCCTTCGGCTAAATGGCCCTATGCTGTGTTTTTGTCCCGGACTTGGTTCTTGTTCCTGCTCTGTTGTTGGCTGCAAAAAAGAGGATGGACTGTCCTCAAGGTGGGGCTACATCACATGGGGCAGTAGGGTGGGACTGCTATGTGACATACTCCCTGTTGTGGGGGAAAAGTTTTTTTTCAGAAATGTTAACCTCTTCAATGCTGCTGAGGGGAAAGTAATAAAGAAAGAGAAGCAAATACTCGCCTCCGAGTCCTTATTAAAATCAAAACTTTCTGTCATAGACTAGGAAAATTTTATAATTGCGAAGCCCAAGCTGGTGGCACACTCTCCAGCGCCTCCAGGCACGGAGAGCACATGAAAGCTTCAGCCAATGGGAAAGCTCCCATTGGTCTCAAGCATTTCTTTTTTTTAAAAAAAAAAACGCTCACCATGGGAGGCAGAGCTCCTCATGGTTTGATTGACGCAGGACAGTCATGTGACTGTCCTGGTCAGTCATGGGGGCGTTGCCATGGTGGCCCATATACAGATTTTCTTACTTGCAGCGAGGTGTGGGCTGTCTTCTCCCCCTGCCCAGCAGCATCATGGCTGAGGACTACGGGACACTGGGGTTTGGTGGAGTTTGAGGGCCAGCAGGACAGCAAAGTCGCAGAGGTGGCATCATGTATGGGACTAAGATAATGCATTAAAACGGGAATATTTTTAACATTGAAGCCTATGGGATTCACCTGAATAAACCCGTCGAATGAAATGACCGAATGGCAGGGCATTTTGGCAACCTTTCACTGTACGTTTTTGTTCTCTGAATAGACGAAGCATTGCTTCTCTATGGGGATTTCACTGCCCTCGTACAGGCAACGTATGTGCAAGCAATTGGCCAACATTTGACAAACTGCCTGCACTCTGAATAGCCGAATGAGCAGGAAAGGTAACCGTACACTGCAATTCAGCATTCGGTTACCTTTCTGCCACAATTCAGAGCTCTTTGGATAACCCTGTTAGTTAGGTCAGTGAGTGGTTTTGCAATTGTACTGTACTCTGGAACAAATTTTCCGGTAGTACCCCGCTGTACCCAAGAATGACATCACCTGTTTCTTAGTTTATGGGGTAGGCCAGGCAGTAATTGCTTCTATCTTGTCTGGCTCTGGGCGTATGAATCCCCCACCAACTCTGTGCCTCAGGTATTGAATCTCGGTCATTCCTACCTGGCGCTTTTCAGGTTTAACAGTAAGCCCCGCCTGGGCAATACTGTCCAGGACCTTACTCAAATGGGATACGTGTTCGTCCCATGTGGTGCTGAACACTGCAATATCATCTAAGTATGCCACTGCATAGTCCCCCTGACATCCAGCAATTGGTTAACTAGCCTCTGGAAGGTGGCAGGAGCATTTTTCAGCCCAAAGGGCATCACAGTGAATTCATATAGCCCAAAGGGAGTTATGAAAGCTGACCTCTCCTGGGCCTTGGAGGTCATAGGAATTTGCCAGTATCCCCTACTCAGATCCATGATGGTGAGGTACCGAGCTCCGGCTAGCTTATTCAGTAGCTCATCTATTCTGGGCATGGGATTGGCATCAAAGGTAGTGACGGCGGGGGGCATGGCTGGCCGCTGAAGGGAAAAGTCGCATCTTACTAGAGCTCCATAACTTTCCTTTCTCCCTGGGGTCTTTTTCCGTCTTTTACTGCTGAGAATCCTTCCATGAGGCTCCTATCGGGAGTGTGCTACCCGGAGCCAGTTCGCCCCCCTCCGGTCCTGAGACTAGACTACTGACTGCCTCCTCCGGCTGGAGTGTGCTCCCGGCGGCCATTTTGCGGCCTACTTTCTGGCCCTGCAGTTTTCCTGCTCAGCTACTGTGGGTGCCCCGATCCCGCTGCAGACCATGACGAGGGTTGAGGAGATGGAGGGCCCATGTTTCCTGGCCGTTTTGGATGCCCTACTGTTGCTGTTGGAGGATGATGAGAGGCCTATGACCAGAGGAGACATGTGCAGCTTCATGGCCATGCTGTGCACCGGCCGGGGAGCTGAGGCGTCATGCGGCAGTGATCCTGGAGGCGGACGGCACACAGCGGTTCTACGCGGCTGTGTGGAGCAGGAGGTGAAGGTGGAGAGAGCTCCTCTGCGGGAAGAGGCAGGGGAACTCGATGGGGAGCTACCTCTGTCTGATCTGCCGCTAGGTGAGCCGTCCCTGCGGTGAGATATGGATGTGCCTGACTGCCGGGGGTCGCTAGGCCGGGTGGAGTCGGCGGGTGTGCTGGTGGCACCTGCTGGCTTCGTCCAGTGTCTGGCAGTGGCGGTGATGCCCCTCACGACTGAGAAGACGACGCAATTCGGACCCCTCCTAGCGTTGCCCGCGGCCATACCTCGTGATGCTGGTCCTTGGTGTGGATGTGGGCCTACCTGACCTACCGGATTCGTGCCTCTCCCACTGGCCTAGCCTGTCTGGTGTCACCCTGCTTGTTCAGTGTTTGCAGCCATTCCGGGACACTGGCTGAGGGTAAACTTTTGTTTTATTTTTTCTGCTCTGAGACACAGATTTTTCTACATTTATTTTTTTCTTCCATACTGAGGACTATTGCCTTTTATTTTTGATTTACTTTTCTTCCGCTGAGTTTTATTTTTGATTTTGTGCGTGTTTTTTTTGTTATAACCTTTAACACCCCCCGTCTCGACAATTTACAGCCTTCTTATATGTCCTCCCCCTTATGTTTTATGTTTCATATGAGAGTATACCAGTGACGTGCGGTGAGGTCAGTGGCTGGTGAGGCACTGGCTAGTATCAGAGCCAGATATATAGTGTATGAAACAGCCAAATATATACTGTATGAAACAGAGCCAGATATATTAGCACACTGTATATAGCCCCATTACTCTGTATTAGCACACTGTCTGTATACAGCCCCATTACTCTGTATTAGCACACTGTATATAGCCCCATTACTCTGTATTAGCACACTGTCTGTATATAGCCCCATTACTCTGTATTAGCACACTGTCTGTATATAGCCCCATTACTCTGTATTAGCACACTGTATATAGCCCCATTACTCTGTATTAGCACACTGTATATAGCCCCATTACTATGTATTAGCACACTGTCTGTATATAAGCCCCATTACTCTGTATTAGCACACTGTATATAGCCCCATTACTCTGTATTAGCACACTGTATATAGCCCCATTACTCTGTATTAGCACACTGTCTGTATATAGCCCCATTACTCTGTATTAGCACACTGTATATAGCCCCATTACTCTGTATTAGCACACTGTCTGTATATAGCCCCATTACTCTGTATTAGCACACTGTCTGTATATAGCCCCATTACTCTGTATTAGCACACTGTCTGTATATAGCTCCATTACTCTGTATTAGCCCACTGTCTGTATATAACCCCATTACTCTGTATTAGCACACTGTATATAGCCCCATTACTCTGTATTAGCACACTGTCTGTATATAGCCCCATTACTCTGTATTAGCACACTGTCTGTATATAGCTCCATTACTCTGTATTAGCACACTGTATACAGCCCCATTACTCTGTATTAGCACACTGTCTGTATATAGCCCCATTACTCTGTATTAGCACACTGTCTGTATATAGCTCCATTACTCTGTATTAGCACACTGTATATAGCCCCATTACTCTGTATTAGCACATTGTCTGTATATAGCCCCATTACTCTGTATTAGCACACTGTCT